>CM060264.1:17029511-17543494 GCA_030684275.1 Acipenser oxyrinchus oxyrinchus | reverse complement strand
TAGCTGTTTGTGGTTAAGAAAAAGAAAAACTCACACTTCCTCAACAGTAATCTTGTTTATTATAAATTAATAGCCTTATATGGCAAAACAGATCATTGAGCTAAGCAGTGAGTGTTCTTTTCTGGTACAAACCACAACATGAGAGGGGGGGGTATACTAACATACAACCTATGGGATATAATAAGGTTTGTATTAACATATATATTAAACAGACTTGAATCATTAAAGCACAACCTTCCAGAGAATACAATTTTATTTTGCATGGATGTACAATCCTTGTACCCAAGTGTCCCTCGTAAGGAAACTTCAGAAGTTTGTCAAAAAGCACTAGATAATAGACTAGATAAAACAATACCAACAGCAGAGGTGCTGAACATGATCAACGTAGTTTCAGAAAACAGTTATTTTACATTTGTTGATAAGAATTGCAAACAAAACAATGGTACAGCAATAGGATCTAAATTAGGAATGCATTTTGCCAGTACATACATGGGGAAATGGGAACCTTTAGAATACAGAATGCAATATGTTTGCTGATGATATTTTTGGGGTTTGGACACATGGACAAGAATCTCTTTTCCAGTTTCATAACATGGCAAATATAATACACAGCAATATTAAGGTAGACCTTCGATGGACAAGAAAAGAAATAGAATTTTTAGATAACATAGTAAAACTTGAAGAAGGTTCAATTGAGACTGACCTCTTTTGTAAACCTACTGACATGACCCAGTATTTACACATGTCCTCTGCACATCCAATACACACTAAAAGTCCAATCCCAAAGGGTCTAGGAATAAGAATACAAAGAATATGCTCAAAAGAAAGTGACTATGTAAAACAAAGACATGTATTCAAAACAAATCTTAAAAAAAAGGATACAAAGAAAGAATTATAGAGAGGAGTTAAAAAAAGTGGATAAACTAAAAAGAGATGATCTAGTAGATTATAAAAATAGAGATAAAAAGGTCAAAAGAGTCCCATTAGTAATGACGTACTCTAAACTTTTGCCTAATATTTCTAAGATAGTTTGGAAACACTTGCGGATTAAACATAATTCCGAAAAATTGAAAAAAAAGTATTTCTTAAGGCCCCAGTTGTAGCATTCAAAAGAGAAGCTAATTTAGGTGATATTTTAGTTCACAATAAACTGTGACAGAGTGACCCTAAAACCCTTCCCTTGTACAAGTACGAGCACCTTTTTTGAGTGAAAGGTATATACGGCCAAGATGTCTGACTCTTTGATAGAAACAGTTTCATTTATTTGAAGTCTTCCCACTGACGATGGGAATGAGAATGTACAGATGGGAGCCCAGCTAACAAGATTGAAGTTTTTGCAGGTATCAGGCTTTTAAAGACTGTCACCCACACCTGTGAGCAGAAACTGACTCACTGAGAGCAGAAACTGACCCAAGACTGTCACAGCTACTGGAAGCAGGCTGATCTTTGGGATACAAATTGAACATTTGTGAAACTGCAACAAATATTGTAATGACTGTAATGTGTTTTAAACACTATACAAATATTAGAAAATATTATTAGCAAATCTGTGTAAGGCCTGTGAGAAGAAGATCATTGCATTGAAGGTCAGGCTGGCCTGCTGAAAGTTCCAAACCTCCCTTATCAGGCAAAAGCATTTTTTTTTAATTAGACTCAGATTCTCAAAACATTCTGACCCAGCGAAAGCAGAATGGCGGAATCTATGGAGCACAGTTAATTTGCCAGAAGCAATCAAACTAGGTTTGATTATAGTAAGAAAAAACAAAAGTATTTAAATAAATAAGAAACCTAATATAATAACATTAATTAAATGTATGAGCAGTGCTAAGTTTAAATATTCAATTAATATTAATATTAATAATAAAAAAATTAGCCTCTTGCCTTCTGTGTGTATCAATGAAGTAAAATAGAATTGCAGTTTATAAGAGATTGCTATATTGACATATCTGAATTAGAACTACATGTTATAAAATCATACAACTAATGTTGTAACCAGCTTGTTGACCTCGTCTAACCTGTTCTGACCTGCTTGTAGTAAAAGCAGTGTTGAAGATGATTGGTTTTGGCCGATGAAGCAGGGACTTTGGATGGTCAGCGATTTAAAAGCCAAGATCATCTCTATAATGAGCGATCTCGTTAATATTAACGAACAGAAATACCTTTCAGAGTTTATCTTACAATAATCATTTTCTATATATAACAGAAATGAATTAGAACCTGGCAGGAAGAGATGGGAATGGAACGTGTAGGAGGTGTTAATACGTTAAGTTAATATTTGTTTGAAATAATGAGTATTGAAAAATGCTTATGATAGTGTTTCATATTAAATCAACCCTAAAATTGGCGGTCCAGGTGTCTTTTGAATCGGCCAAAAAATTACTTAATGCAGTGAATTTGGAAAAGTGCTTACAGTGGAGTTTCATATTGATTAAAACACTAGCCTTGGCAAGTAAACAGGGTGTCTGAAACCTGCTTGTGCAGATGAATTTTTAGAAACCGAGAGAGAGATCAAGCTTGGTCCAAGCATGGTACCAGTTAAATAAGGCTAATATACTTAACATGTTTATTACAGCTTAAATTTAAATTAAACTAATTGAACTGACCACTGTATGCTTATTCAAAGGCAGTCTTTGTCAAATACTTTGTTAACACACATTTGTATATGAAGTTAAACTGACCCATTGACAAGACACTGAAAAGGTAACATTATATATATATATATATATATATATATATATATATATATATATATATATATATATATATATATTGACCCACCTTAATATAATCAAATAGAGCTGGTGTTACATATTAGAAACAACTCTCATATATACACATATACTTGTATTATATTATAGCAAGGATTTTGTGAACTTTGGTCCACCTGACTTTTTAGAAAAAGGAGGAGTTGGAAAAAGAGAGCGATGAAATCATGTTCCAATATTTTTTGGCAAGAAGTTATAGCCAATCAGTTTTGAAGAAGGAGTTCACCAGATCCTTCTAGAATGTATAATTAACTTAAAGATATGAAATATCAAGGCAGATTGATGATCAGATTTAATTGGGACTCCTGATGTATTCAATGGAGGGAAAATCCTATAAAAACCAAGGTAAAACCCAAGTCAAGTATTGCGCGACTTGCTAACTGCAAGTTGTGTGGTCCATGCTCTCTGATTGGTGTTTGGTCATATTCACAAGTCTCTGCCTTTTGAAGACAGTTCCTACACTACACTTAGTGGAAGGTAAGCATATATTTGAATTTAATATCTCTTTTATGTTGATGCATTGCTATAAGGTATATAAATTATGTTTTAGTCTTAAGAGAGTGATATATATATATATATATATATATATATATATATATATATATATATATATATATATACAGTACTGTGCAAAAGTTTTAGGCAGGTGTGAAAAAATGCTGTAAAGTAAGAATGCTTTCAAAAATAGACATGTTAATAGATTATATTGATCAATTAACTAAATGCAAAGTGAGTGAACAGAAGAAAAATCTAAATCAAATCCATATTTGGTGTGACCACCCTTTGCCTTCAAAACAGCATCAAGCATCAATTCTTCTAGGTACACTTGCACACAGTTTTTGAAAGAACTCGGCAGGTAGGTTGGCCCAAACATCTTGGAGAACTAACCACAGTTCTTCTGTGGATTTAGGCAGCCTCAGTTGCTTCTCTCTCTTCATGTAATCCCAGACAGACTCGATGATGTTGAGATCAGGGCTCTGTGGGGGCCATACCATCACTTCCAGGACTCCTTGTTCTTCTTTACGCTGAAGATAGTTCTTAATGACTTTCGCTGTATGTTTGAGGTCGTTGTCATGCTGCAGAATAAATTTGGGGCCAATCAGATGCCTCCCTGATGGTATTGCATGATGGATAAGTATCTGCCTGTACTTCTCAGCATTGAGGAGACCATTAATTCTGACCAAATCCCCAACTCCATTTGCAGAAATGCAGCCCCAAACTTGCAAGGAACCTCCACCATGCTTCACTGTTGCCTGCAGACACTCATTCGTGTACGCTCTCCAGCCCTTCGGCGAACAAACTGCCTTCTGCTACAGCCAAATATTTCAAATTTTGACTCATCAGTCCAGAGCACCTGCTGCCATTTTTCTGCACCCCAGTTCCTGTGTTTTCGTGCATAGTTGAGTCGCTTGGCCTTGTTTCCACGTCGGAGGTATGGCTTTTGGCGCAAGTCTTCCATGAAGGCCACTTCTGACCAGACTTCTCCGGACAGTAGATGGGTGTACCAGGGTCCCACTGCTTTCTGCCAGTTCTGAGCTGATGGCACTGCTGGACATCTTCCGATTGCGAAGGGAAGTAAGCATGATGTGTCTTTCATCTGCTGCAGTAAGTTTCCTTGGCCGACCACTGCGTCTACGGTCCTCAACGTTGCCCGTTTCTTTGTGCTTCTTCAAAAGAGCTTGGACAGCACATCTGGAAACCCCTGTCTGCCTTGAAATTTCTGCCTGGGAGAGACCTTGCTGATGCAGTATAACTACCTTGTGTCTTGTTGCTGTGCTCAGTCTTGCCATGGTGTATGACTTTTGACAGTAAACTGTCTTCAGCAACCTCACCTTGTTAGCTGAGTTTGGCTGTTCCTCACCCAGTTTTATTCCTCCTACATAGCTGTTTCTGTTTCAGTTAATGATTGTGTTTCAACCTACATATTGAATTGATGATCATTAGCACCTGTTTGGTATAATTGTTTAATCATACACCTGACTATATGCTTACAAAATCCCTGACTTTGTGCAAGTGTACCTAGAAGAATTGATGCTGTTTTGAAGGCAAAGGGTGGTCACATCAAATATGGATTTGATTTAGATTTTTCTTCTGTTCACTCACTTTGCATTTAGTTAATTGATAAATATAAACTATTAACATGTCTATTTTTGAAAGCATTCTTACTTTACAGCATTTTTTCACACCTGCCTAAAACTTTTGCACAGTACTGTATATATATATATATATATATATATATATATATATATAGAATGTTCTAGAATTTAACGGTGGGCGTTTTTAGCTTTTTGCATTTTATAGTCTAAGAGCTAAATATATGATAACCATATTTGTATTACTGTATTGAAATACTAATGCTGTTAAACCTGTAAAGCACTGGATCGCCTAGACTGCTTTTTACTTGGGATTTATGGTGGTCTGCACAACCAAACAATCCAATTTTTAACATAAACATTTAATAAACCGAAGGGGCACTACCACTGCTCTGATTCGTTAAAACTTCGTTAACTGAGTCTGTGTGATTTTCTTGAATATTAAAAAGTTGTCTGGTCATATAGCCGCCTAGTGCATGAATAAAACCACTACAGGAGATGAAAACATCTCTGTCCTCCTTGAACGTCTCCCCTGAGTTTAAGAGTGTGCTCAGAGTGCATATATATATATTATATATATATATATATATATATATATATATATATATATATAACAGTATGTTGCGATATTCTGACAAAACATAAAAGAATAATTGACAGAATAGGTTCTACAAATACATGTAAAGTGTGTAAATACATGGACAAAAGTAAAAATATAATTCAACATAAGAACAACACATATTCACTAAAAACTAATACCTACTATAAAAATACAATGTGTTTATGGAATAGCCTGTGATAAATGTGATGAAATAAAATATGTTGGAGAGACTGGAACAACTTTATATAAAATAATTCAGAACCACCTTTCATTAATTAGAAATGAAAAAAAATGAACCAATAGTACAGCACTTCACCAGTCAGTGACATAAATGATGTAAAGTTTGTAGTATTAGAACAGCTAAAATTAGCAAATGTGACATATAGAAGAATAAAAGAAAGTAAATAGACTGAACAAAAGTCATTCAAAAGTTGTGCATGCTGATGCACTGGGGAGGCCAATCATTACACTCTGTTGTTAGTGGTTATTGTGGTTCCATTGCTTATAGTTAGGGCTCTTCATTTTCAGTTTTTATTTTTGATGACGAATATCCCTTTTAAGCTTGTTTTGAGCCGACCTAATTTCTTAATTAAACTCTTGTAGAAGTGTTGATTGTAAAAACAAGCTTGCTTTTGTTGTGTTCCCCCCCTGTAACTTCACTAAAACTTCCATTCCATGTCACTGCTAACAGTGCTTGTTTTTTTTTTGTTTGTTTTTTACAGGCAACACTTTTTTAAAAATCAAACTGAAACCAAAAAGTTAAATTGCTTTAATCACCATTTTGAAATCCTAGTGATTTGTTGCAAAAATGATTTCACCTGTTATGCAAGTTTGCTCTTAATTGTGTTTTGTGATCTTTGATTATCAGTGAATCAGGAGCTTGTCATTCAAGATACGGGAAGAAAAAAAAACACAACAAAAGCGATCTTGTTCCGCCATCAACACTTATACAAGAGTTTTATTAAGAAATGATTTTGGCTCAAAACAGTCTTAAAAAAACAAAAACAATAAAAAACAAAAACAAATAATTGAATAAATAGAAATAATTGGATTGGATGAATATGCATTAAATATGATTGTGGCACATCTACCTGACATTGAGGATATTCATGGAAGGAGTAGGTCTGTCAGTTCTCACACTGATGGCCACTCTCGTTATGTTCTGTTACCAAAAGTGTCAGATTAAACAGAAGGGTAAGAATATTGGCTAGCTAAGAAGGTAATTACTTATTTTTTAGTAGACTGGGTAGAATGTACAATTGGATATTTAAAGATCTGACAGTAAGACAGGCCCGTCATGCTGCCCAGGTAAGCATGTTTGAAACCTTGGCGTTCGTGGCCAGGGTTCAAAGGGGGGGTTATGTAAGGATTTTGAAACTCTTACCTATGTGTTGCCCTGGCCTTGTAGGGAGTAACTGGCTTTTCTCACAACTTAGAATGCAGCTGTGACCTTGGAGGGATGATAAAGCCTTTGTTTCTGCTTAATAAGCTGTTTTGAGCCTATGTACAAACCATAATCAAACCAATTAAAACTGGTTCTAAAACCATTTACTTGCTGTGCTATGCTGTAACTTTTGTGTCACAGAACGCACAATAACACACTATACAATTGGTATAACACATAGAGTTTTTCTGATAACCACACACGTTGTGTGGGGCAGTGTACACATTGTTCCAGTTAAAATGGTACAAGCTCTTATTGTTTCATCAGCCTTTGTTCCTTTTCATTATACAGCCTGTTACTTATGCTTCCCATTTAAATGCTGAAGGAAGTGAGAAATGATTGAAACTGTCTGTAAACATTGTGTGCTTTTCCTGTGTTTAATGTAAGCTGTGAATCAATGCAGGGTTAATGAACTCTTAAAATCAAGCTGTACATAGCTGGTGCACATCAGCAGTTTGCAATCACCAGCCTTGTGATGCATGGGTATAGCGCTTTGCTACCTGTGAGAACTGAACAAAACTCATAGCATTGTTCTTGTTATCTGGGTTTCTGCTGACCATGGTGAAGTTAAGAAGAAATGCAAATGTTAACTATTAATGTGCTTTGTCTCACACTATGCATCATGCTAGGGAAATAAGACCAAATTTGGTCAAGGAAACTACGTAAGCTAGCTGTATATCTGTGCAGTTAAGAGTAATTTTTTAGCTCAGCTCAATAATAACATCTACACTGATGCCAGCTCAGAACACCTTTGACTGAGGCCTGTGTGTGAGATCACTGATGTATCACATTTGATTTGCTTTGTTCCTGTTTGCATTTTTGATTCCTGAATAACGCTTTTTGGTTGACTTTACCTGAAGAAGATTAATTATTTTTAAGAATAAATCAAACATCTTACAATTAAGGCCAAGGCAATACATAGGTAAGAGTTTCAAAATCCTTACAACGTAATATAACCGTGGGCCAATTTCTGCGCTTGTGACGCAACTATAAACAACATGATATTGAAAAAGCATACTTACATGCAAAACACACAGACAAAAACACTCTGTTTGAAAATAAAGATAGAGCAGACAGGTTGCAACGTATTTGCTTCTCTACTGAGAAGGGTGGAATCAAAAATATCATATTAAAACACTAGCATATTCTACAAAGTGACAAATAACTCAACACTTCAGTACCCCCAGTGATTACTTTTAGACGAGCAGAGATAGTGTGGTACATACAGTGCATTCCCCTCCATTCTCTATGACCAATTGGCTTCCTATTCAACCAGACGGTAATTTTCAATGTGGCCATTGTGTACATTGTGCCAATACGATGGATACAAAAGCTGTTAACCATCCTTACACAGGCGTAAAACATCCAATAAGAGCTTTTATTAATTGTAATACCACACATGTCGTATATATGCTTAAACGCCCATGTGGTCTTGCATATATTGGTCAAACTAAGAGTCCGGAAAGTAAGAATAGCTGAACATAAAGCAGCTATATGTAACAAGAACATGGATTATGTTATTGCGACACTATATTACTGCCAATCATGGTGCAGCGTCTTCCTTGAAATTTTACGGTATAGAGAAGGTCTCTCTTTCAAGCAGAGGTGGTGACCTTATAAGTAAATTACATCGTCGGGAATGTTACTGGATATACACTTTGGATACACTAGAACTGGGGGGACTTAATGAGGATCTCAGTTTAGCCTCCTAGCTTTAGATGATTATTATAGCTTTGGATGATTATTATAATGAACATATTATTGATATATTGCTAGTGTGTGTGTGTATATATATATATATATATATATATATATATATATATATATATATATATACACACTATTTGTTCCCCTCTTTGATATAATGCGACTTACAAAATGTTCAAATGTTTGATGCAGAAGATTTATGCGTATGATTAGCAGGATGTGCCCTATAGTCTGGACGTCGTGAGTTCGAGTCCAGGCTATTCCTTTGCCGACCGAGGACGGGAGCTTCCAGGGGGCGGTGCTCAATTGGCTGAGTGCCGCCCAGGGGGAGGTAGGGTTAGATCGGCCAGGGTGTCCTCGGCTCACTGCGCACCAGCGACCCCTGTAGTCTGGCCGGGCACCTGCGGGCTTGCCTGTAAGCTGCCCGAGAGCTGCGTTGTCCTCCGACGCTGTAGTTCTTGGGTGGCTGCATGGTGAGTCCGCAGTGTGAAAAAAAAAATGGTCGGCTGACGGCACACGCTTCGGAGGACAGCGTGTGTTTGTCTTAGCCCTCCTGAGTCAGCGCAGGGGTGGTAGCGGTGAGCTGAGCCTAAAAATAATTGGCCATTCCAAATTGGGGAGAAAATAATAAAAAAAATAATTGGCAATGACTAAATTTAAAAATAAAAGAATAAAATAAAATAATAATAATAAATCTCCCTCCCGACCTGTGAGGGTGCTGTGAAAAGGGAAAAGAGTGCCCTGGACTGGATGGTCTGACAATTCATTGTCGGGGAAAGGTGGAAGTCAGCCATCTAGAAAGGAGGCGGAGCTACAGTACACCAAGTCATCGCCCCAGAAGGGAAGCGATGTGGCAACTGCGGATTGGAGGAGAAATGGCTACACTTTCTAACCAAGGGGGCGTGACTGACGGTACAAAAGGAGACGTGGCTAGGTGATCTGGTCCTTTTTTTATGGTTAAGGTGGAACCGCAAAAAGGAGAACTGAAAAATAACCAGAGTGTTTTGTTTGTTTGTCGTGTCTAATTATACTTGTTTGTTCTTGTTATACGGCTAACACGATCCGGAGCTGTCACTAAAAGCCAACATTAAACCCGGACAACACTTCACAACCACACAATTAAATTGTATTTCACCACTTGCACTTAAGCACTCACTCTGGACTTGTGATTGTGTGTGTGTCTTTGTGTGTGTTCTATTGTGTTTATTCTTTCGAACTGTGTATATTCTTTCGGGATTGTAACCCGTTGTTTTTGATCAGTTCAATACACATTGCTGTGTTTGCCCGGGATTATTTTTTGCAGTCGCCAGACTGGGATTATAAATAAACATTTCTATTTGGATCGTGAATTTTGTTGTCTGTTTTCTGTTTCACATCGCCTCTACACCTGCGCACTGCAAACCACTTTGCCACAAGGAGTTATTGTTAATATTGTATATTTAAAATCATGGACTATATCTTTAAAATAATGGACAACAGTTATTTTAACAATAGTTATAACAGTTCATTCCCTGGTGGCAAAACCTCCCCAGAATGCTCTGAGGAAGACCTGACTGTACGTCGAAACATCGTCTTTGCTATCCGATGACAGTAACATCTTGTCTCTGAACAAAATGGATTTTACAAAATAAAATGTACTAATTGGAAGTTTGCCTTTTGAGTGCTCTCACTTTCTTTCCTTCCTGGAGGAGTCCGAATAGTGAAGTCTTCGTGGGTAAGCAACCTGTTTGTATGTATTATCCTCAGTGATTGAGCACCTGTGATTAATTTTAATGTCTGGATCCCCTGGACAAAGCGGGCTCACTCGTTCTCCACTCCCAGAATGAACACTGGTAAGTACCTTCTGCACATAACTTTACTAACTCCTTCTCCCCCTACACTGACTGCTACAAACTTGAAAATCTCCTTTTTCAATTGTCGTTCCCTGACTAACAAATCTCTGCTTCTCAGTGAACTTATAACTGATACCAATTTTGATCTTCTCTGTCTATCTGAAACCTGGCACTCTGTAAACGACATGCACTCGCTGCATCTAGCCACCCCAAAGGGCTATTCCCTCTTTGACAAACATCACCTCACTAGCTGAGGCAGGGGCGCTGCTGTTATTGCAAATTTTGTGCTCGCTTCCTCAGTTCTTTCCTTGTCTGCCTTTTCTTCATTTGAGCATCTCGCCATCAAGCTCCCCTCTCCCATCTCCTTCACCCTTGGTGTTATCTATCGTCCACCTAAGAACAACTCTGCTTTTATTGGCGAGTTTTCAGAATTCCTCTCCCTTGTCTGCACTTCTACTGACAAAATCCTACTCCTAGGTGACTTCAACACTCATGTTGACTTGCCTTCCTCCCCCCTAGTGACCGACTTCAACACGCTTCTGGACTGTCTTGGACTCTCTCAATCTGTCAACGTCCCCACTCACACCCTAGGACACACCCTGGATCTGCTCATCACCAGGGGTCTTGATATCTCCAATCTCTCTGTCTCAGATATCTCTCTCTGACAATTTTTTAATCACTGCTAATATTAATCTCCCTGCTCCTTCCTACGCTACTGATACTGTTATCTCCTTCCATCCCAAGAATCTGCTGAATCCTCTGAAACTCTCAGAATGTGTCTCTTCATCCCCTCAAACTGGTACTCTCCTGTCCTCAGTTGATGATGCAGTGATCCTCTACAACGTCACCCTTACTCATATCATCGACACTGTTGCCCCGCTTGCAAACAGAACCATCAAGAAAGATCGAAACTGCCCATGGTACACCCTCGAACTTTGAGTGCTTAAGTCTGCCTGCCGCAAGTTTGAGCGCAAGTGGAGGTCGTCTGGACTAACGGTTCACAGAGAGACCGACCATCTTGCGAGCTACAGGCGTGCACTCGCCGCGGCCAGTACTTCTCTGAAATCAAAACTATGGGACACGGTAAACCCAATGTTCTCTTTAAGACCATTGACCAAATCCTACATCCAGCCACTGACAGATCCATCTCCCGTTCATCCTCCTCTCTTACCTGACATGACTTCTCCCCTTTCTTTCTGAACAAAATCGAGAACATCTATTCTATGCTCTCCCGCCACTAACCTAGTTTAATACTTGACCACCTTGACTCTCCTCCTTCTCTCCTCTCTCCATTGCTGATGTCTCTATCCTACTGTTGAAATCAACTACTGCCACATGCCCCCTGGACCCCTGGCCGACTAACCTTGTCTCTCTGCTTCTGATCTTGCTCCCTCTATTATGCACACTCTCAACCTGTCCCTGGACTCTGGCTCAGTTCCTGCTGCGCTTAAGCTTGCGCGAGTTACGCTGGTACTCAAAAAACCCTCCCTCGACCCGGCTTACTTATCTAATTTCCATCCCATCTCCAATTTCCGTCCCATCTCCAATCCATGCTCTGTAACCTGATATCTGCTCATTTCCTGCTGCGCTTAAGCTTGCGCAAGTTACGCTGGTACTCTGGCCTGCTTGTTATCCCCAAGCAAAAGTGCACCACACTTGGAGAACGCTCGTTTAGCTTCATGGCTCCGACTCTTTGGAATTCTCCCAGCTTTGGTGCGTGATGCTCCCACCGTCGCTCGCTTTAAATCAACTCTCAAGACCCACCTGTTCTCTCTTGCTTTCCATGCTCTTTAAGCCTGATATCTGCTATTAGCTGCTGTGTTGTTGCTACTATTTCATGTATTATGCTATTATCATGTATTATGTATTATGTATTTTCTTGTTGTTACTGCATCTTGTAAAGTGCTTTGTGATGGTTGTCCACTATGAAAGGCGCTATATAAAATAAAGATTTATTGATTGATTGATTGATAGTCTACCTGCCGATGCTCTGAGGCACACCTTTGTGTGTGTGTGTGTGTATGTAACTATATATATATATATATATAAACAGGGCAAGGAGCCCTGTAAGTATTTGTTTATTTTTTTAGAACGGGGTCTCCCTCTCCGCCCCTGTGCAGTGTTATTTTGTATTTGTTTTGTATTATGATTTATTTATGTGATGGCTCGAGGTGGGGTGTATTAGGGTGAGGCGGAGAGAAAACGAAACTTAAAACTATACAGGAACAGTGACAGCGACTGCCTAGCCTGACCTGTATTTATCATTTTGTGTTCATGATTTGTTTTATTTAAAATATTTATTTTGCTCTGCTAGCATGATTTCCATTACATGAGAGTAGATGTTAAAACTTCATGCTGATTTGAACTTGGCTCTCGCCAAGATAAGCACCAACTAAGACGTAGCTTCACAGTAAACTATTGTGATCCATATGTGTCTCCATCCATTTGCGCTTCCTTCCATATGATGATGTAGATATCCTTCTGTCTGGTGTTGATGGCTGAAGTGTAATGCTGGCTCCAGGGATCAGCTTATTTTGCCTCCCTAGCGCATCAGCACACACAACGGCTGCGATGCTGGCTCGGGGATCAACCATAGTGCGGTCTCCCCAGCGCATCAGCATGACAACCGTCTGGATTGAGCTAAGTAGGGTACATCTCTGGGGTCTTCAAGTGGGCACCTTCCATCCTCTGTGTTTCGTCGACTCAGCCCACGACACCTCAAGAGGGCTCGATGATGATTCTGGCGTCCCAGCATCACCCCCTCCGTCCCCCACTCAACTCAGCCCAGCTTACTTACCTGTATATCAGCCTTTCTTTCTTTCTATTGTGCTTGAGATCCCCAGCCAGAATCTTTCCGTCTCAACCACAGCCAGTTGCTGCTCCTCTCTGCTGCTTCAGATAAGTTCTTCACTGTGCGACGCAACTCTTGGCCATTGAATCCGACATCTCTGAGAAACCGGGTTGTAGAGTGTGCCACAAATCCTTGACAACCCACTTCCACTGGGTAAACCCAGACTCTCCATCCTCGCTGTTCCGCTTCAGTGGCTAGTTGAGCATACCGCAGTTTCTTCCTCTCATACGCCTCATCTACAGCATCCTCCCATGGCACTGTTAACTCCACCAGGTGAACAAGGCGTGCTGATCCAGACCACAAGACAATATCTGGTCGAAGGTTTGTGGTAGCAATCTCAGGTGGAAAAATAAGCCGTTGACCAACATCCGCCAGCATTTTCCAGTCTCTAGCAGCTTCCAGTTGTCCTGGGCGAGGATTGGTTTTAACACCTTTTCTTGGTGGTTGCTCTCCTGGGCGGAGGAATGTTGTCTTTTGTGTGTAATGTTTTGATGGAACAGGTGGCAACTTATTGGTCATGTTACGCTTGTCTTCCAATGCTAAGGCCAAACATCGCAGCACCTGGTCATGGCGCCAAGTAAACCGTCCTTGGCTAAGAGCCACCTTACATCCTGTCAAAATGTGCCTTAATGTTGCAGGTGATGAACACAAAGGACATGAGGATCCTCTCCTACCCAGAGGTTTAGGTTCTGTGGTGATGGGAGAACATCATATGTTGACCTTATAAGGAAACTGATCCTGCTGTGTTCCATTGACCATAGGTCTTGCCAGCCAATCTTGCGTTGTTCCACACTCTCCCATCTCATCCATTCTCCCTGCTTGCCCTGGGAAATGGCCTTTATACACCTCATCCTCTCCTCCTGCTTTTGCACCTCGTTGACTACAAGCTTCCTCCGTTGCGCTGGGGCTGCCTTGTGCCATGTAGGAGGAGCTGAACTGAGACCAAGACCCCTCTTCCATGCTGAACTTGCCCCATGATATCACCAATTCGAAGGGCAGCCTTTGCATCCTCCACAGCTTTCTTTGCCACCCACTTTCTTCCAGTTTTCAACACAGGTGCTGCCTCCCTTACTCATCTGTCGCGTGACTCTACTAATGTCATTTCCAGTCGGACCTTGGCGCACTTAAACTCCTCGGTTAGAGCGGAGACAGGTAGCTGCAGTATTCCTTTACCATAAAGTCCCACTCTGCTGAGGCAGCGTGGAACTCCCAACCATTTCCTGATGTGTGAACTGATTAAAGCTTCCAGCTTCTCTACTGTTGTCAAAGAAACCTCGTACACAGTCAGTGGCCACAGCAACCTTGGCAGTAGGCCAAACTGAAAGCACCAGAGTTTTAGTTTGCCTGGTAAAGCTGCTGTCTATGCTCTTCAACCCTTCCACAGCTTGTTGTCTAACTTCTCCCACACGAACTGTGTCCTTTAGATCCCCGTCGTACCATCTCCCAAGGCTCTTCACTGGCTTCTCAGACACTGTTGGTATTGCCTCACCATTAATGAAGAACGTTTTATCTACTACTTTACCTTTAATTATAGAGATGCTCCTTGATTTAGTGGGCTTGAATTGCATTCGTGCCCATTCAATGTTATTGGTTAATTTGCCCAATAACCGATTAGTGCAGGCTACTGTTGTAGTCATGGTTGTCATGTCATCCATGTATGCTCGAATTGGTAGTAGTCGTATTCCAGAAGCCAAGCGCTCTCCTCCCACTACCCATTTTGATGCCCTAATGATTACTTCCATTGCCATGGTAAAAGCCAGTGGAGAAATGGTGCATCCTGCCATTATTCCAACTTCTAGGCATTGCCATGTAGTGCTGAATTCTGAAGTTGAAAAACTAAATTGCAAATCTCCAAAGTAGGCTTTGACTAGATTTGTTATTGTCATTGGTACACTGAAAAAATCAAATGCTGCCCAAAGAAGTTCATGTGACACTGAACCATATGCATTAGCCAAATCCAGGAATGTCACATGGAGCTCCTTCCTCTCCTTTTTAGCTGATTGAATTTGTTGCCAGATCACATTGAGCACAGTTTTTTTCTGTTTGAACTTTTTATTTATTTTTGTTATTTAAAAATAAAACGGCGCCGCGCCTTTAACTGCAGTGCTTGGTGTCAGTGTTTCCTTCCTGCTTCTGACCTGATGTCATCGCCCAGCCACCCTGGCAGCGAGTGTGGGTGCCCCTACGACCCAGAAAATGGACGCAATGATCAATCGGAATACCGCTGCTCAATGGGAGCAGAATGAAAAATGAAGACTGGAGCTAGGGCTGCCGGAGAGGGAGCCGACGGAGCTGGACCTGCTGCTCCAAAAATGGGAGCAGGCGAAAGAAGCCCGGCAGCCTCCTGCAACAGAAGAGCTGGTGCCGGTTCAAGGATGGGAGGAGGAGTCCTTCCTGGAGCCAAAGGAAGTGGAGCTGTGGTTGTCTCTGGAACCATCGGCTGCAATCAAGGGAGAGGAGGTGCTGTCTCCCGAGCCAGAGGAGGTGAAGAGCGCAACTCCACCACACCTCCATCCTGCAACCCTGGAAGCTGGACATTACTGCGCCGGTCCCCAGGTGAATACCTCTGCCCACTGCTGCATCCTGCTGTTCCCTGGCCGTCGCTTCAGTCGCCCGTCATCCCAGTGGGGTCCTGTGTCGCCGGTTCGCGGTCCCTCACTGGAAGTGCCGGAGGGACCTACCCACCCTTAAGCCCACCCGTGGAAAAGGGCGAAGATTAAAGAAATCGGACTTGAGGTTGGGTGGTCTTTTAAGGGTGGAGGGAGGTGGCCGTTGAATGGCCGGTGTCTTGAATAGAAAAGGGGGGGATGTGTAAGACAGCAGGGAGGGGGTTAATTTGCACATTTTGTCTAATTAATTTGTTAATTATTTTATTGTTAATCATCCCCTGCACCTGGTGGTAATTGTAAATTAGAACCAGGTGCAGGGTATTTAAGAGAGGCAGTCAGTCTGCTCAGGACTGCGCTGTAGAAAGAAGCAGACGGTGGTGTGCGCTGTTTCCAGGCAGTCATCTTTGTGAGGACGGGTTATTATTGTGTATTTTGTTTATTCCAGGTAAACGGCTTAGCCATCCTGTGAGCTAGTCAGGGACCTGCATACTGTTTAGTTAGTGCTCCAAAGGAGCTAGGTGTTTGTTTTTGTTTTTGTTTTTGTGTTTATTAAAAATAGCGTGTCCTGGGTCTGTTTTTAAAGGGGCAACGAACCGTGAGTGAGTGCCATTTTGTTATATATATATATATATATATATATATATATATATATATATATATATAGGCCATCTGTATACGTCGAATATTCGGACGCCTCAGGGCATTGTGAGGCACGAGACGAAGTCAAATGACTTCAACCCCCGAGAAGTCTGTATATTCAACTTATACCAACGCCCTAAAGGCCCTTATTGCATTTTTAATCCAGGTAAAGTGGATTTCAAGGGAAAAGAGCATAAATCATGTCTAAGGCAAAAATGAGTGGTTTTTTTAAATTAAATATCCTTACGCCAAATAAAGTAGTCCCATGTATAACTTTGAACTATACACTAAATTACAATGAGTAAATTAATTCAATTAAAACAAGTAAAATAATGTAAATCATTTGTTTTATAGTGTGCACATTGTCATTGAAAAAATACACCAGGGGGCGGAGTTGAGATGGCACAGAGGTTTTTTTTTTTTTTTCTTCCTGTCAGTGCAGACACACTGAGCAGAACAGACGTGAGGAATAAAAATAAATTCAGCCATGTCTCGGATTTCATTAATTTGGATAATGTGCAGAAGTGTCTTTTTGTGTTTTTCTTTAGCATTTACAAACCGCTAGAGGTTCTGGTCAGAGGTTTTATGGAGTGGTGAAATAAAAATCGAGCTATTTGGTCATACTGATAGTTGTTACGTTTGGAGAAAGTCTGGTGAGGCGTACAAAGAAAAGAACACCATACCTACTGTCAAGCATGGAGGTGGTAGTATCCTTCTATGGGGCTGCAAACACATTTCTTCACATTTAGAGAATTATAGAGATTATATACTTCAGTTTTTTTACAGCTGTCTTCAACACAGAAGAGAGTATTATTCTTCCTTAAAACGGTGTATGCTTCAAATTTCTATTATTGTTAAATGTTGTAGTTGACCGCTATATATTGCTATAGACATTTGGGCTGATCTAGCCTTAGTAACGCCCGTTTATGGCAGGCAACTGGAACTGATGGGCAGCTCTTAAACTCAGGTGAAGAAAGCAAAAACACAAGACACTGTTCAAATATGGACCAATGTGCGCACACTTAGGGGTGCTGTTGCCTTGCACTTCAAGTCAAATGGCTAGATAATGCATTGATGTTCAAGTCACATTAGTATATAGGACGCTCCCCCTTAAAGCACCAACGTCTACAGAATTGCTATTTTTGCAGGTAATATAAATGCTGTGATTGCAACTAAATGTGAATACTGAACATGTCGATCTAATGTTGCTACAGCCAGCATGCAGGTATAGACAGTTGGCAGGATTTTCAAAAGTTCATAAATGATAACTCCAGTTATCAAGAAATTTGTATTTTTGGCATTTTTAAGTGGTTGTTATGTCTATTTCGTTACTAAATCGTCATAATGTGATTTCCGAAATTATCCTTTTAGGTTGCTTTAGTACATTGTTTTGTTTATTTATTTTTAGATCGGGGTCTCCCCTCCGCCCCTGTGCAGTGTGCTTTTGTATTTGTTTTGTTTTATGATTTATTGATTGTATATGATGGCGAAGCGCCGGTTGTTTTGTTGTATTTATTTAAAAATGTATTTACGGCGTAGCCGTGTTTTGTTTTAAAATCCTCATGGAAATGCGTGACTGTCAGCTGGCGATTATTGAATTAGCTGGCAGTCACGCATAGTCATGCTACCTGTGCAGACTGTGGCCGAGGGGTAATGACAGAATTGCTAGCTAGTTAAACCCCTCGGCCACGGTATAAAAAGCCTGCAGCTCTCCATGTTCAGGGTGGATGTTGTAGGAGCGGAGAGAGCGAGAGCGAGAGCGGAGCGGTCGTGTGAAAACGAAACTAGATTAAATTATAACATACAGGAACAGTGACAGCGACTGCCCAATAAATATTTAAACAAAAAGAACACGTGCTCACAGAGCAAAATAAAAGGTTAAACAAAAACAAATCTCGAACACAAAATAAACAATAAATAATAAATAAACCATACAGGTCAGGCTGGGCAGTCACTGTTCCTGTATGTTATAATTTAATCTAGTTTCGTTTTCACACGACCGCTCCGCTCTCGCTCTCTCCGCTCCTACAACATCCACCCTGAACATGGAGAGCTGCAGGCTTTTTATACCGTGGCCGAGGGGTTTAACTAGCTAGCAATTCTCTCATTACCCCTCGGCCACAGTCTGCACAGGTAGCATGACTATGCGTGACTGCCAGCTAATTCAATAATCGCCAGCTGACAGTCACGCATTTCCACGAGGATTTTAAAACAAAACACGGCTATGCGTAAATACATTTTAAATAAATACAACAAAACAACCGGCGCCAGCCATCATATACAATCAATAAATCATAAAACAAAACAAATACAAAAGCACACTGCACAGGGCGGAGGGAGACCCGATCTAAAAATAAATAAACAAAACAATATACTACAGGGCACCTCGCCCTGTTACAGTTGCACTGGCATAAAAGTCGCTCCCTCCTTTTTGAGGCTTCAGTTTTAGGAAAACACCATTTTTGTGTTTAAAATATGTTTTTTACAATTGATTTTTTTCCTACGTGCGCAACACCAGTAAATAAAGATTCACAGGTTTAGTTTCGAAATAACCCTTGTTTGCAACATTTTATTCCATTAATAATTTTACAGTGTAGTTTTCTTTGTTTTTAAACTGCTAGAAAGTATTGTTTTTCAAAATTTCTACATATTTAAAAAGTAATAATTAACAGAGTGCAAAATCAAGTTATACATCCCACATCACATATGTATTAACCTACCGGTATTTTATTTTAGTTCTATCGTAATTTTAAAAGCTTAATAAATATATAATAAAGTGTGACATACTTGGTATACATGTATAATAACTAATAACTACAAACACCAATGGCATTTGAAATGTATGTATTTACAGCCTACAATCGTACATACTAAAATACAGACAAAAGTAGATGTCATCATAAGGAAATAAATTCCAACCAATATACACAGATGGCTTACAGTATTTTCTTTTTAACCAAGAAAAGACTGCAAAATGCACATTAAAAGAGTTGTATATAGTAAGATGTGGCAAAATATCCCCCCCGAATGAGGGTAAATCACTAATAGGGTTTAATTTTTCTTTTTTAAATCCCTGCTGTCCGATTTCTACCCATACGCCAAATAATCGTAAAACAGCATTGTATATGTTAAGTGTTCTAAAAAAAAGTACATTTTGCATGACAAAGCACAATTTTATATGTTAGCTTGCATGGTTCAAGGGGTGTGGAGCTGGGGGGCTTCTAATCTTCTAATTTTCTAATTTCCTGTTAATTAGCATCTATCTTCTATTTAAGCACTGATCACCTGCACCTTTTTTGTCTAGTGTTTCGTTTTCCTCCTCCTCCCCTCCTCCACCTTCTTACATGCCTTCGCATCGGTCGTCTCTGGGGGGCAAGTGAGTCTCACTTCCCCACCTCAGGGCTAGGCATCCGCCTCCCTTACCTTCAGGGGGGTTCTCACCATGTGAGTCAGAGCGGACCCCCGGCCATACTCTGTCCTGTCGCAGCTCCTGCGCTTATTTTACCTCACTCGAGGCTCTGTTCTATTCTGCCTCTTTTTCAGGATATGGTCACTCGTGCTGAGTCCTATACTAACCTCTATGCTTTGTCCTTATTTTCAAGTCCCAGGCAGCGTGACGTCTCGGCCAGTCAGGGGTTTCTGGCGCCTTACATAAGTCTCAGATGCTGGGGTACCTCTCTCTCTCATCTCCTCTCGAGGGGCGGCTCTCCGAGTCATAACCCTCATATGTGTTTTCAGTTGCTGGGTCCTCTGCCCCTGGGATGTGTCGGCATCGTCGCCCTCAGTCAGCGACCTCTTTTCTATCCTGTCTTCGGTTGCTGGGTCCTCTGCCCCTGGGATGTGTCGGCATCGTCGTCCTCAGTCAGTGACCACTTTCTGTCCTACTAACTGCTCCTTCCTGCTTCTTCTGCCTTATCCTTCACCCCAGCTCACGCCCCGTGAAATTAAGTTTAGAAATTATACACACAATAGATATTCCCATTCTTTATTTCCTCACTGGTGCGAGAGCCATCTCCCTCTATGCTAGTAGTTTCCATAACTGCGAATTATGCTTCCATTTATTTTTCTTGATCTCGTTAACATGCATTTTGATTAACGAGTTCCCCTTATCAAGTCGTTGAGAAACGAAGTGATGTACGTGACCTGCGACAATTAAGCATTTTAACAAGAAATGCTTTCATTAACGACCTCAGACTTAATTTCAAAGCATTATCGGATTCATTTAATTAACACATACCGCAAGCTCGATACAATAACACTGTTTTTTGAAAATCCTGCCCAGTTTAAGTCTAAAGGAATCTCTGCAAGTTCAGCATCTGTCACTAGGTCTGTTTTGAAATATTCTTGTGTGGCGGAGTGTCTCGCCCCTATGTATTTATTTATTATTATTTGTATTATTGTTTGCGGCGTGGATAAAAGCGCCGCGTCTTTTGTTATTATTTTTGTATTCATAAAAACTTTGTGAGGATGCGTGGCTGATCAGCTACTGATTATTTAACTAGCTGACAGTCATGCATCCTTACTAAACTCGTGCAGACCTTGGCCAAGGGGTAATAAGATAATTAGCAGCTAGTTAACCCCTCGGCCAGAGTATAAGAACCTGCAGCTGTCCGTGCTGCGAGGTTGGGTGTACAGAGAGGAGGTACGGGGAGAAAGAGCGGAGACAGAATTTAAAAATAACGATTGCTAAAACGTACTGGAGTAGCCAGCACGACACTTACTTGTTTGTTTGTCTGTCTGGTTTGTTTGGCCCTTGTGCCTTTTTGTTTTGTTATTTGTTTAAATCTTTTGTTTTGTATTATTATTTATTAAACGCTGACCGCAGTAGCATTCAGCTTCACCTGCCCATCCACTGTTTTGGTTCAGTTACTTCCTGGTCCGTGACGTCACCACACCTTACCACTGCAAGCCATCCTGCCACATATGGTGTCCTGCGTGGGACAAACAACGCCTCCAGGAGCCGGGCCAGGAACAGCAAAGCCCGTTTTTTTGTTCTCTTTTTTCCCCAAAAAGAAAATATAGATATAAATAAATAATGGGAAGGAAAAGGGGAAGAGAGAGGAACAGCCAGCCCCCACAACAGAGGGACAGTGGAAGCCAGAGGATGGACCCTAAGCTCCGGCCATGGGATCTCGCATGGTGGGTACAAAGGGAGGACTCCATGGAGGAGGAGGAGTGGTGTACGTACTGCCATCGATTTGGGCATGAGGGGGAAAGCTGCCCAGAGGTCGACCGGGACACAGATGAGGAAAGTGATGAGCCTGAAGTCCTGTTGTGTCCAGCGCCCAGAAGGGGGAGAGGTAAGCTGCAGCAGCAACAGCAACCGCAGCAACAGCAGGAGGAGGTCGGGGATGATGGCTGGGAGGTTTGTGTTATAAACCTCGAGGCGGAGTTATGCCCTGGCTGTGGGGCATATGGGCACACGTTGGCCATATGCCCCACGCATACTGAAGAGGGGAGCGCGAGCATCCAGCGCCCAGAAGGGGGGGAGCGCGAGCATCCAGAAGGGGGGAGCCCGTGCATCCAGCGCCCAGAAGGGGAGAGTCCATAGGTCCAGAACCTAGGCCTCCAGGAGCAGAGCAGCGGGAGCTGCCTCTGCCTCCGCCACCTCCACCGCTTCCACCACCAGGAGCTGCCTCTGTCTCCGCCACCTCCACCACTTCCACCACCAGGAGCAGAGCCGCTGGAGCTGCCTCTGCCTCCGCCACCTCCACCACCAGGAGCAGAGCAGCGGGAGCTGCCTCTGCCTCCGCCACCTCCACCGCTTCCACTACCAGGAGCAGAGCACCAAGAGCTGCCTCTGCCTCCGCCACCACCAGGAGCAGAGCAGCAGGAGCTGCCTCTGCCTCCGTCACCTCCACCACCAGGAGCAGAGCAGCGGGAGCTGCCTCTGCCTCCGCCACCTCCACCACCAGGAGCAGAGCAGCAGGAGCTGCCTCCGCCACCTCCACCGCCAGGAGCAGAGCCGCAGGAGCTGCCTCTGCCTCTGCCACCTCCACCAGCAGAGGGTGAATGCCTGCTGGTTCCGCCTCAGCCGCCGTGGGAGGACTGCTTGCCTCTCCCACCTCCACCAGCAGAGGGTGAATACCTGCTGGTTCCGCCTCAACCGCCGTGGGAGGATTGCTTGCCCCTCCCACCTCCACCAGCAGAGGGTGAATACCTGCTGGTTCCGCCTCAACCGCCGTGGGAGGACTGCTTGTCTCTCCCACCTCCACCAGCAGAGGGTGAATACCTGCTGGTTCCGCCTCAACCGCCGTGGGAGGACTGCTTGCCGCTCCCAGCTCCACCAGCAGAGGGTGAATGCCTGCTGGTTCCGCCTCAGCCACCGTGTGAGGACTGCTTGCCCCTCCCACCTCCACCAGCAGAGGGTGAATACCTGCTGGTTCCATCTCCACCTCCACCAGCAGAGGGTGAATACCTGCTGGTTCCACATACACCATCATGGGAAAGATTGCTCCTGCCCTGCCTCGCACCGCCCAAGGATGCCTGCCTCACACCGCCCAAGGATGCCTGCCTCGCACCGCCCAAGGATGCCTGCCTCGCACCGCCCAAGGATGCCTGCCTCGCACCGCCCAAGGATGCCTGCCTCGCACCGCCCAAGGATGCCTGCCTCGCACCGCCCAAGGATGCCTGCCTCGCATCGCCTGGGGCTGCCTGTTGCTCCGCATCGCCTGGGGCTGCCTGTTGCTCTGCATCGCCTGGAGAGCCACCAGTTACAGGGTACGAGGGAGAAGTGGAGCTCCCGCTGCCGCCTCCATGGCCAGGGGCTCCCCTCCCGAGTTCGCCTCCCGAGGGTCCGCTGCTGCTGCCGTCGCCTCCCGAGGGTCCGCTGCTGCTGCCGTCGCCTCCCGAAGGTCCTGTTTTGCCTGGGGTCACTACCAGTCCTGCCATGCGGCAGGAAATACCGTGGCTGGAACCCCATGAAGGGGAGCTGCCGGCCACGAAGAAGGGGGAGGAGGTCAGGAGACCAGCTCCCCAGCCACACTTGCGCGGCAGGAAATACTGTGGCTGGAGCCCCATGAAGGGCAGCTGCCAGCCATGAAGAAGGGGGGGGAGGTCAGGAGACCAGCTCCCCCCGCAGCAATTTCGCTGCAGGAGAAAGGATGGCTGGAGCCCCACAGAGGGGAGCTGCCGGCCATGAACAAGGGAGGGCAGGTAGGGAGACCACCCCCGAAATTTTTTTGGCCAGAGGAGCCGGCCTGTGCGCGGGCCATCGGAACGCTACGGCTGTTTGGGTGGGAGGAGGACATCCCACCGTGGCCGCCACCTTTGGCCCGTTGCTGCCCCTGTTCCTGAGCCGGGACTTTGGGGACTAAGGGGGGAGGTGGCCGAAAAGGCCATGTGTGCTGCGCACAAGGGGGGGCATGTGTATTATTTATTATTATTTGTATTATTGTTTGCGGCGCGGATAAAAGCGCTGCGTCTTTTGTTATTATTTTTGTATTTATAAAAACTTTGTGAGGATGCGTGGCTGATCAGCTACTGATTATTTAACTAGTTGACAGTCATGCATCCTTACTAAACTCGTGCAGACTGTGGCCAAGGGGTAATAAGATAATTAGCAGCTAGTTAACCCCTCGGCCAGAGTATAAGAACCTGCAGCTGTCCGTGCTGCGAGGTTGGGTGTACAGAGAGGAGGTACGGGGAGAAAGAGAGGAGACAGAATTTAAAAATAACAATTGCTAAAACATACTGGATTAGCCAGCACGACACTTACTTGTTTGTTTGTCTGTCTGGTTTGTTTGGCCCTTGTGCCTTTTTGTTTTGTTATTTGTTTAAATCTTTTGTTTTGTATTATTATTTATTAAACGCTGACCGCAGTAGCATTCAGCTTCACCTGCCCATCCACTGTTTTGGTTCAGTTACTTCCTGGTCCGTGACGTCACCACACCTCACCACTGCAAGCCATCCTGCCACATCTTGCTACAGTATATTTAGACCACATGTATTTTCAATGTGTGCCCTCCATGTTTATTACCACTACGTAGCATCTTACATTTTTGACATACAATGTAATTAACCTTAACAAGAAAACAGGTGATCTCCTTGTGCAGGTTGTACCCTATCTGAAAAATAGCACTAAACTTGACAATTGTATTTCCTTACACAGCGAACAGGATATTAAGCAAGACAGTTTGCACTCAGTGTGTCTGCCATGAATTAACAAGAGAACATGGCACTGCTTAAACAGCACAGTGAAATCGCCACTGGATTATTCAGGCATTCTTGTTAAATGTCACCCATAAATGTTTCATTGTTCAAATGAAATTTATACTGAGGTGTCAGAGCCTGTTAATGTCACAGTAAGTCTGGTCTGCGGCACATTTTTACAAGAAATCACACTGTTGTACATTGGTGGGATGGATAGGTTGGTTATTTGATCATGGAACAAGAAAGCTTCCCGTTTTTAATTAAATGTAACTGAATAATGGGAAAGCTGCCTGTCACACAGACTCTGCATCATCATTCTGGCTTAACTTTACATGTGCTTTATTGCATTATGTTTGTTAACTAAATTTATATATTTCAGAAACTTAATGAGTAATAGTCTCAGCTGTCAAACAATGTTACATTGGACCTATGTGTGCTAGTCTAAACACCATGAATTCAGTAGTTTCATATATAACCCATGTTGCTGTTCCAGTGTGTAACAGATGATTTCCCTTAGTATGGTAACCAGTTTGTTATCAACAAATTGTTTCTAGAAATGGGAAGTGAGTAAATGAAAGGAACAAGATTTGATTCCCCAGTCCTCCACACACTTGGGGAACGGGATTATATCACTCTTTAAAAGCAGCTTCAATGACAGCCAAGGTCAGTGTGGCTCTGAAGGCTCCCCTGGCTGACAGAACAACAGCACAACAGCCTGCTCCCCAACAGCGCAGAGGAGAAGGGAGGCTTGGCAGTCCCGGCTGTAATTTCAGGTGTTAATTGGCAGTGACTCTCCTGCTTTGGGACACCCCTGTGCTTGGAGTGTGTGCGCGGCAGCAGTGATGCAGCATCCAGGAGACGGTGGAAAAACAAAACCAGCCATTCCAGCCAACATTATTATTATCATTATTTATTTCTTAGCAGACGCCCTTATCCAGGGCGACTTACAATTGTTACAAGATATCACATTATTTTTACATACAATTACATTCTTTTTTTACACATTATTTTTACATACAATTACCCATTTATACAGTTGGGTTTTTACTGGAGCAATCTAGGTAAAGTACCTTGCTCAAGGATACAGCAGCAGTGTCCCCCCACCTGGGACTGAACCCACGACCCTCCGGTCAAGAGTCCAGAGTCCTAACCACTACTACTATCTGAAGTGGCTATGCCCTTAAGTCTGTGCCCACAATCTGTGAGTTTTAACCCTTTAAGGACCACATGTTTTTCATTGGAATGCTCCACCAGGACCAGGTTTTTTTTGGCTGTAGCTCTCTTCCAATAAAAATTCACTAAAAATCTATTTTTTTACATAGTATCTTGGAATCGTGTCCTTTTTTCAGAATACTAGGGAACATTATAGAACTTCAAAAACCATACACCTTTTCTTCAACACATTTTTTTTACATTTATTTTTTTTAACTTAGTTTTTTATTATTATTATTATTATTATGTATTCTGCTCAGACATACATGTATAAAATGGGTCATTATATGACCTGAGAGACCTTCCTGAAAATATACAGTGCTGGCCAGGCAGCAAAAAGAAGGGAGGTCATGATTGTTGGGGACTCCATATTGAGAAACACAGCAAGTTCAGTTCACAGTTTGGACCCCCTTACGACAATAGTGTGCTGCCTTCCAGGAGCCTCTGTCAAGCACATCACTGAGAATGTGGACAGGCTCCTAGAATGAACAGGAGACGATCCGGTAGTAGTCATCCACATTGGTACAAACAACATTGGAAGAAACAGACCAAGATCCCTGCAAAACAAATTCAGAGAGCTAGGAAGGAAATTAAAAGGCAAGACCAAAACTGTGGTATTTTCTGGGATACTGCCGGCACCTTGCAAAGGACCATATGGACAGTTGGAAATACGAAATCAAAATGCATGGCTGAAATCGTGGTGCACACAGGAAGGCTTCACCTTTCTTGAACATTGGAACACATTCTACAACAAGGACTATCTATATAGGTGGGACGGACTGCACTTAAACAGAAAGGGAACCAATCTACTCGGAGAAAGGATCCTTGAAGAGGTCCAGAAGCATTTAAACTAGAAAGGAAGGGGTGGAGAAAACAAAAAAACAGAAGGGAGACCACATCAAAACAAGGGCAACAACTCAGGTAAGACAACTATTAAATTTATTTATCTTAATGCTAGAAGTCTCAGAAACAAAATGTTAGAACTTGAAGCTACAGCACTAACAAGTAACTACGATGTGATAGGTGTTGCAGAAACTTGGTTGTTTGAGAGTGATGGAGACGAATATAATATTAGTGGGTACACACTATATAGGAAAGACAGGTAGGACAGAAAAGACGGAGGGCTAGCGCTATACATAAGAAATAGTCTTGAAGCCCAGGTGTTAAATCAGGACAAAGGAAACAATGCAGAATCAATATGGGTCAGAATAATGGACACAAATTCAAAGGGCATAATAATAGGAGCATACTATAGACCGCCAAATTCAGACGCTGAGCAAAATAATCTGTTATACAATGACATTCGAAATGCGTGTAGAAAAGGAGAAGCCATACTAATGGGGGATTTCAACTTCCGCCATATAAAATGGGAAAACCCGATGGGGCAGCTGACGGATGAAATTGAAATGGTGGATATGACAAATGACTGCTTCCTAACGCAATTTGTCAAGGCACCGACTAGAGGGGAGGCATGCCTTGATTTAGTCTTTTCAAATAATGAAGACAGAATAACTAAAACAGAGGTCAGAGAGCCATTGGCAAACTCAGACCACAACATGGTCTCATTTGAAGTATTTTTTAAAACCCCAAAAGTAATGGCTAAATCTAAGTTTTACAATTTTAGAAAAGCAAACTATGAAGGTATGAAACAGAGACTAACAGAAGTAGATTGGAGTAAAATAGAGAAAACATCCACAGAAAAAGGATGGCTGTTTTATAAAAATGTAGTACTAGAGGCGCAAAACAATTACATCCCAAAAGTAGACAAATCTAAATCTAAAACAAAATGGCCAAAATGGTTTAATAGATCAATTAAAAAAAATATTCAGCGAAAAAAGGCACTTTACAGAGCGTTTAAAAGGGACCAAAAACAAAGTACACAGAAAGAGTACTTGGAACTGCAAACACAAGTCTCACTTACAACCTTACAGCTCCTACCAGGGAAAAAGAATACTTCAGTGGCAGCAAGCTTCTGGTCTTTTCTGTCTGACTACAAAGGGAATACTTTAACCAGTCTTGTGAAACTTGCTTCTATTGATTTGGACTCTGTTGCTGAATTGATCAATTAAACCTTTATTTTCCTGTGGCCAGCTGTCCAGATGCCCTGGGAGATGCTGTTTACTTAATTCAGTTTTTGAGGGATGCGAGCAAGCTGGTGGAAACAGACTGAGACAAAGAGATGGGGAGTTAGTACACAGAGATACTGTTTGTATGCATGTTGAATGGAAAAGGAGAGTCAAAACAGTGGGTGCATATGGGGCTTAATAGCTTGTGTTACATGACTTTATAAATTAATTCTACACACATTTCCTTTAGGGGAAAAAACAACATTTTACTAAATGTTTAACTAAACTTGAGTACTGTATCGGCCAACAATATGACAACATTCAACAACACATGTTTTACACTGACCCCGCGGTATCTGTCACTAAGCATGTTTGATTGCATATAATATAATTAACTAAATAAGCTTTTGCAATGAACATATACTGTAGGCTAGTATCAGCAATGTGATCATAATGGTAGCCTGTGAGTGGGGCTAAAAACCAGCTCATTGTGCTTACTGATATACAAAATATGTAATTAAATGTTAAATACATTCTGAAAATACTGGTAGTCGGCCAACTATAGGTTTCCATACTAGCCCTTATGGAAATGTAATAAATACAAAACATATTTTTGAACATATATATTAAGTTAAAAACATATTTTAAAATATATGTTACAATATACTGCCATGTTTTCCTGGTAAATATATTGCAATATGTGCAACATATAACAATATATTTTGAAATATGCAAACATATATTTTTTAAAATATAAAAATATATGTACAATATATTTGTCAATATAAATAAAATGGTATTTATATTGTCATAAATATATTGTAAATATATTTTTATATTTTAAAAAATATATGTTGCCAAATATATATGCTGGTTGCCTTTCCTTACTTGGTGTTATTAATACCCACATTTTAAAAATTATAAATGGTTACTAAAGTATCTTTTTACCATTTGAGAAATATAGCCAAACTTAGACCAATTATTTCCTATATATATAAAGGTATAAACCACGACGGGTTGTGCGGTTCCCATGATATATACCACGCCTTTAACCACCCCAGAAGTGGTATATATCATCGGAACTGCACGGCCTGAAGTAGTTTATACTGCTTATTACATGGCTACCAGTCATTTGGGGGAATTAAAATAATTAAAATAATTAAAACACATTTTAAAATTAAGACAAAACCAACAACTTATATTGTGTATACATCCACAGTGTAATATAGTCCCACATTTAATTTAATTTAATTTATTGTTCACTTATTAAAAATAAATTGCACGTCTCTGTTTATTATGTATTTATGCATCAAAAGTGGCATCTTGAAACTAGAGGACTGAGCACAGGCTAATGATGTTGATGGTCTGGGCGGAGTCTCAAATAACACTGAGGAAGGCAGGAGAGCAGCTGCGATGGATGCTGAAGACGGATCTTGAGGTGAGTTTGTGACCTTGTTATATGCGAGGCACACATATTCAAGTCCGTTTTCATGCTTTCGGATCTCAAAAGATGTTTTTGTTAGTTGTCGAACACCCTCATGTCCACATCATGCCAGATTAAGTTTAAGATCGAACCAGACTTTACGCATCAATCTGACCGCGGTGTCAGGGGACAGCGCCTCAGTTTCTCAGACGCTTCAAATCCAGACCGGTAATTTGGGTGGTGGTGTCTGGCCTGGTCTACCTGCTTTTCTAAAAGTTTTCATGACTGACAGGAGTACATTATTGCTGGTTTAAACTCACTGTCAGCAGAGATGTTAACACTTCTACTGTTAAAATATCTATTTGGCCCAGCTCTCAGCATTATAAAACTGGAGACTGAATACTGGTCACCAATTGAACTTCTTGCACTGGCATAAAATCACCTTTAATGTTGTTGAGATTTTTTTGACTTATTTCCTTAAAATCAATGTCCATATTTTTTTCTTTAAGCCAGTCTTTAAGTACATTAACAGCCCATGCTGTCGTTTTTTTAATCTTTGTTTTCTTCAATTTCATTTAGATGTTCCTCATCTACTCTTATATGTCTACTCTTGACAGTTGCTGGTGCATTTATTTTATTTTTTTCAGGTGGACTGCTGTCTTCACTCAGCAAGCTGGTGTTGTACCAGTTTTCTGTTGTCATCCTCAAATATATTAAAGGAAATAGGTGGAACTACTCATTTTTGGCAGTAGTTTTGTAACTAATAACAAATAAAATGGCAGTTTGTCATGGAATTTAGAATGTAGTGGTTTATTTAGTGTGAAGTGGCTCATTAGTATGCAAGCCATGGTATACGCTATATATACTCACAGTCATGTGATGCTGTTTAACCAAACTGTAAATATATTTGCAAGTATATGTTTAATATCATATAGGAAAACATATATTGTACTACATATATTTTCCAGTATACTGAAAAATGTCAACATATTTTCCCAATATATTGCAATATATTTCATTCCTGTAAAGGAGGCCATATTTCCTGGTACACATTGTTCTTATAATAATAATAATAATAATAATAATAATAATAATAATAATACCTCAATCTATATACATGTCTCATGAAAAACATCTTGCTGTATGAACTAGGTTTCACATCTGTATTTTTAAACCTGTCTCCATTAAAGTGGTTGTAGCTAAAAAATACTTTCATAAATCTACCTGTCATGCAAGTCTGTTGACTATATATGTTTCAGTTGTGCAGTTTCAAAACTGGTACTACACTAGCTAAAATGGAAGTTCTTAGTTTGCTTGCCTTCCCTTACAGGAAATCTATTGCACTTGCACATCCTGGGCCATTTCAACTCAGCAGTGCCTTCTGGGTGAAGCCTCTTACTGGCTTCAAAACCTGTCAGTCAATAAGACAAGCAGCAGGCTGGTTACTGATAGGAAAGAAGCCATGGAAGGGGTGAAATGACCAAGTGTAACACTAACTGAAAGCATGGCTTGCAAACAGAGTTTTCTTTAATCTAGTTCTTTAACTTTCCAACAACATAAAATGGACCCCAAGTAGCAAGATTGAGGCAATACTTTTTTTAAAAGAGACCACACTTTTTTTTGTAGGTTGCTCACTTTTTTAACCTTTATGTTTGTTCTCTCATCGTTGACACGTTATGAGACATCTTGTCAAATGGATTGAAAAGGTTAGAGAGCAAGCTGTCTCATCACCAACTGCTACTGACAAGAACTACTATAAATAACAGTGTAATAAAGAACCAAACACATGTATAACACCCCTTCATTTCTGGAATATAATGTGCACCCTTGTACATTTTTGAGAAACATTACTATTGTGCTCTGCACAGAATGTGTGTCATATACAAGCTGTGCGGTATATGTGAGTGCAGTCTACATATGTATCAGAAGTCAAAACCTACATGAATACTAACCCACTTTTCTTGCAGCTGTCAGCAAAGGCCGATGTTATAATAATAATAAGACTTTATTTTACATTGGGATTGCATGACTATAAGATACATTTTATGCTTAATCAATACATTCATAATATACTGTTGTATATCACATACGAGTATTATACAAGAGGTGCATGTTATATTCTAAAAATTATGATGATGTGTGCGTCTTTTTACAATAAAAAATGTGAGACCTTCAAAATAAATGGTAATACTTAAGAACAATTGTAAGGATAGTATTGTTATTATGTATATAACTGAACATTTACAGCAGTAGTAAATACAAAGAGAAAGGTGTGCAATCGACAAAGAAAAGAGGGATGTCTTTATGTGGCTGAAGCGGACCCCTTGTTCTTTCTAACATGTTTATTGAGCGACTATTATACTAGTCCAGTATGTATGTTCATAAAACACTGTTGAGAGCAGAACGGGTTAATTACTACCATAGCCTACATCCTTTGTAATCTAAACAAGAGGTTTACACGTATATGAGTTATAGAATAATTTAACAGTGTGTTTATTGCAGCATATTTGAGTATTAATGAAAACATCTAGGCAAGAAAAAGGTTTACATCTGCAGAAATGAACGCTTTTCAGCAGTTTTTTCTGTGATTAACTGCTAGATATATTGGAATCTGGGTTGTAACCTAGGGGTTTGCAATAAAAATCCTGAAATCCTATGTTGTTCATTATCAGCAGCAGCATCAGCTCTCTTCTTAAATGTACAGTGGCACAGCTGAACCTTGCTAAAATGAAATGCATATTTTGTTCTATGTAAAGTCAATTCTCATTAAAATGAACTGGGATTAAATACATTTCGTCATTGAGCAGTTGCTTATTGTAGTTCAGGGGGCAGGAGCTAGGGCTCCTCCCCCATTCTGTCCTGCCAAAATATCTGTCAATCTCCCTATTTAAAACCCAAGTTACACCCTTATTCTGTGTCTTGCTTTTTTGTTCGTGTATCGCTACACAGCACTGCACACTCAGACTCAATCATTTAAATCTAAGACTATCAATTATGGGCTCCCGAGTGGCGCATGCAGTAAAGGTGCCCCGCACAGAGTGCAGGATGTGCCCTATAGACTGGACGTCGCGAGTTCGAGTGACACTAGTGCTGGAGCCGACTCCTCATCTCTTGATAATGTCAATCCCTTTATTGTCACTTTAAAGTGATGTTAAGCAGGTTAGACATTAATGTCGTTTCTGGTATTCAATACATTGAACCATATTGATCAAATACAATCTGTATCACTTTGAAAGGACAATGTTTATTTGATTGTTTTTTTTACAAATTGAATGACAATTACTTTTTTTTTAAACTTAGGGTTTTTACTGTTTTGTAAGAATGTATTTTTCTTTCACACAGAGATGGTGGAATTGCACGTTTTCTGAAACTATGATAAAGGTGGAAATATAGCCTCACAAATACCATTGTCTTAATTTGAGTTGATGTACCTTTTAAAAATGTAACTGTTTTCCTTGTGGATGCTATAAAGTACCAGTAAACAAACTGGGAGTAAGGAAATGCAAGGACAAACCAATAGTTTGTGTCAGTACTTTCAATTAAAATCATATCTTCATTTGGGTTTCATTACTCTGGAATGTATACAAGAAGGTAAGCACCGAGTAATATTTTGATTAAATATGTTTGTATGTGGATATATTAGACATAAACATATAACACACATATGTTAGGAAAGTTGTGCAACAAACACTTCATTTTTAAACTTCTGATCATAGTTAGGGGTGTGTCGGCAATGACGGGACAAATTAGATCAATATCCCACCCAACAACCTGGGATTGGATATCTATTTATGTATCTTATATACATGTATTTAGCTTGGTTTCTTTTGTAGAAAGCTGTTAAGATTAACTATAATCTAGTAATAATAATAATAATAATAATACATAACATACCTTGATATTACCAAAAACTGACAAAAAGAAACCAGCAAGGGCAAACTGTGATAAGTTTACATCTGAACAAAAAACAAACATATTTTCTACCAGTTTTATAACCTTTGACTATTCTGTCTAAATATGGTAATTTTTTAAGGAGGAACAAATGGGTGTCATCATATTATGCAGCTGCTTTCTCTGGTGAGTGATTTGTATCTTGCACATGATTTTGCTGTCAGTCTCATTTTGTGGAAATATGAATGAGACTTTACTGTGTCACATCATACTATGATATCCCTTGTTATTTTTACGTACAGAGTACCAGAATGTATGCATTATTTCAAGTCTTTACATCAAATTAGTTAGCAATGCATGCTTGTGTTTTACTGCTACTTTGTTCAAAGTTTAGTACGAAGAATCTGCAATGTGGAGGATTTAAATTGCAATTGAACAGATGACTTAATGATAATAATGAATTTGGCTTGTGACCTTGTCCGTGGGTACTGACAGCTATCTGCAATGTTGGCCGACTAGCGAGTACACAATGACATCATGTAGTCTAGTGCCGCAGATAGGAAGTGCCTCGTATGGCCACCTCCCCCCAAAAGACCAAGCTGCCAAACCATGACTGGAGAATGATGAATGGTTAATGCAACAACTGCAGTGGTGCAATGCCACCTACCCCAAAAAATAGGAAAAGGATGAATGAAAAGTAAGCAGCTGAAACACAGGCCCACTCCCCGCACATGAAATGCACTGAGGGAGAGCCCGGCCTGCCACGCATCCTGAAGAAACTAAATATGAACTGCTCGGCACTCAGATAAAGACCCCTACTCACTGGTAGGAGGAAACGTTAGGGAATCCATGGCTGAGGGTAGCCCTTCCTCCAGGCTCTAGACGTCCATCTCCTTGTTTGGCCTCGCCACGCATGACTGAGAGGCCAAACAAACAAAAAAAAGCGCTGGGATATAATGTGTTGATTAGTGGCCGGATTCTCCTTCCAGAAATACAACCAGGTTATCTAAGTCTAATCAAAGATCATTTTGACCCATTATCTGTGAAAGACAAATTGTAATGGAGCACAAAAACTATGAATGGTACACTTACAAGTAGTATCAACAGCTTTTGTTCAAAGGTGATTGCACAAAAGTAATGCTTCTTTGAATACACAGCACAGTGCTAATTGTAACACATTAGCAGAAGTAATGTAATTACATCTTTTTCATGTAAATGTAAGAACAATTACATTCTTCTTCATGTAAATGTTTTATATACTTCTAGAACAGAGCGTTGTAAAGCTGTGCGATGTTACAATGCGTTACAATTACCACGGTGTGTTACATTGTAACATTAAACACAGCTTTACAGTCTGCAAGTTAAAAAGAATTGGACCATTTTAACACAAAATAATTCCATATAAATAAGTAAGGATACTCCAAGTTGTATTATAAGACAATGTATTCAAACTGTTAGGGTGCATGTATTATTATTTAAGATACACCATTATGAAATCCAGAAACATAAGGCAAACTTTTTTTTTTTGACTGATGTTGACTACAGCCCACACTTTATTGAATTCACACTTGAAATGGTGCAGTTACCATTGTGCAATCTTTAACAGTAGTCAGGATCACAAGTTCCCAGTGGTGTGTTGGGTTCAGTTCGAAAATCTAGGGTTGACTCTCTGTGGTTTGTTCTATTCAGTGTGGTTTTTATCTGTAATCCAGAAGCAAAGATTTACAGGAAACAGTTTACCAATACTGACAACATGTAAAGACTGAAGCAAGAGATGGCTGAAGTAAGAGATACAAGTGAAAACAAACACATGTACATGTTTATAATATTAAACAAATCTAAATGGCCAATTGTTTACTATCAATTCCTCCACCACTAGCCTTGTAAACAATGCCTCAGTTCAATTGGTTTATTCCTTATTAAATGGGCAAAACAATTAGAAAAAAGCAGTACTCAATAAACATGGAAAATGTGATTTCTCTTTTTACCAAAAAGGTAATGATGGTCTGTGGAAGCAAGGAAGTCAAATGAAAGGAGAGGAACGATGTTTTCCTTGACTAAGAACTCACTGGAGAACAGAATGCCGAAGGCTTTGTAGCACAGATCTGCTTGATTGTGTCTGAAAACTAAAAAGGAAAGCTGCCAATCATGTCTTTGTTCACACTACAATTTCCATGGAAATCTTTGTTTGTTTCAAGTTACCACAATGTAAAAAATACATTGTAAAGACATATTGTACAGCAATCAAAATAAAGAAAGAGAGAAAAGGAAAGAAGCAACAGGAGAATAAAACAGAGCGAGGAAGGGGAGAAAGGTTTCACAAGAAAGAGGGCACAAAAGCATTGGAAGTCTAAGCGGATGTCTTTTTCTCTGTCAAGTCGGCAAAAGCTGAATAGGCCATGGTGTCTGACTGTGATGGATAGCTTGATATTAGGGGTGTGTCGATACTCGTATCTTCTGAAGAATTCCCTTGAAGAAGTTTTAAGTTGTTCAATTCAATGAAATAAAATGTGTTAATTGCTCAGCACAAAACAAAGCATTCCCTCGGTGGCCCTTGTTTACACAATCAATACCAATATGACAGTGTGATTTAATATAGACCACGTGGTAATCAAACTAACTAAAACCACTCATATTTTACATGCAATTGCTTGTCTTAGCTCTCTTATCCTTTTGATAAAATCATTTTGCTTAGCTTGTTCCCTTAGAAAAGCATCTCCTCTGCAGTTAATTGTGGATTGTAGTCTGGTTAAATGTAATTTCTGATTAAACTCAACGAAGAAATACATGTCCCAGTTTGCACAGCATTACTCTTACATTGGGTCAAGGAAAGGTCAGGTGTAGTTGACGATCAGTTGCATTTGCTTGTTTTTTGACAGTTACATTGTCAGGTTAGGGACATGGTACTGCAAAGGTAAAAGGAAAATCACTCAACACTGAACTTAATTGATGTTGATTGGTACACAATTGCAAATGAGAGGGAAAGGCAGATTTTCTTCTTGTCAAATGAATTAATAGGATTGTTTGGTTTAATTTAATACCTGGTGACAAACTTAAGGACAATTGCTCTGGAATATTGACAAACCCCTAATGGATACCATTGGGTACTACATCAAAGTGTTGTTAATGATTAGAGGTCATTGGAAATTGTAGAATGGGAGAGAAATGCACAGATGACATGGGGAGCATGATCCAGGAAACCAAAGATCAGATCCTGTTCCTAATGAATTTCAGTGAAACAGGTGAGAGGCAGCTGTAACGGACAGTACTCTGTGATGCTCAGCCATTCTAGATTCTGAATCTGCAAGAGAGCACAGTTACAAGATAACTAATTGCTTGATCAAACAACCTTAGCTATTCCCCCCCGCCCCCGAAAAAGAACCTTGTAACATTCACTCTACACAACTGAGAAGCAGTTGCACTGTCCTCCTTAAGAAGATACTACTGGCCCTATTCCTATAACTAAGTCAGCAAGAGTGACAGACAGCACAAGCAGGGATGTCAGAGGTGTCAATTTCACAAAGAACCAGTTTATTGTTGTGAACAATAATGTCAACAAATGAAATACAAACAAAACCAAAAAGGTGGACAAAACAGGTACAGGTAAGTTGGTAAATGGAAAACAGAAGGCCGAAAAGTAACAAAGGAAAACTGGGTGTAGTGTCCTGTGGGCCTCAAACCCACACACAATACAAACACAAAATCAATGCACAGACAGGCAGAGAAAGATAAAGGTGAATGAAATGATCACAGATGGTAACAATAACAGTCTGGACAGCAATGGATGGTGCATGAAAGTTAGGCCTAACAAGTCCAGCAGAGCAATGTAATTGAAAACCAAACAATGTAATAAAAGAACAAAACCAAAAAGTACAGCAAAAAATATCAAATTAAAGTAGAAAAAATACAAACAAAAAAGGAATGATCTCACCAACAGATAAGGAAGTCCAGTAATGATGGTGATTGTAGAAGGTTGAACAAATTGAGTACATTGAAAATGATGAGTCTGTCCAGTAGTGCTAAGTTGAATGGTGAACAGTTTTTGGAAAAAAACAGAGGGTGGTTGCAAGGAATTGTGGGAAATGAAGTTTTAACCTGGCCAGGCTACTGACCCTAATAAAAGGGACAGGTGGGTGAGACTTATACCCACATTATGTAGCATGGGAATTGCTACAACCTTGCTTGGGGAGTTTGTGGAAGCTGGTTCATCTTGTTACATTGGTGCGCTATGCACCAAAATCTTCTACAGTTTGTAAACATATTAAACAACAATATACATAATGCATTATACATTATTATTATTGACTGCATATGCAATTAAATAATGAAGTATATAATGTTTGTATAAGTGATATAAACCAGCGATATAAATATGTGGTTTTTAGGGTTAAGTTGGGTGCTCAGTGTTAAACCTCTAACTTTGCACTTTAATAACTTTGGTGCAGTTTGTCGGAATTGCCCACAGATTTGCATGTTCCATTGACTTGCAATACTGTGAAAGCGTGGAGAGTTTCATGACACCACCTTGTGCGGTTTCTGTGATCTGGGTACCCCTTGTTTTGTAAAAGTTCCCTTTTTCCCCCTATACTTAACATGTTTTTTTCCGTTTTTTGCTCTCAGGTACAGGCTACACGGTACTGAATTTCTACACCAAACCAAGTAATATACACATGGTCTGTGCTGAGGTAGGGCCTTTCGAAGTTTTGGTGAAGAAAATATTAAACAGTTCCTGAGCCATTAATAATACAAAGATAACAGGCTAGCATCCGTGACTTTTTTTTTTTCTTTTTTAGTGGTCACCAATTATTTTTATTATTTTCTACTCAATTTAGTAATGTCCAATTTTTTTTTTTTTTTAGGCTCAGCCCACCGCTACCACCCAGCGCTGACTCGGGGCGGCAAAGACGAATACACGCTGTCCTCCGAAGCGTGTGCTGTCAGCTGACTGCTTTTTTACACACTGCAGATTCACCATGCCAGAGCTACAGCGTCAGAAGACAATGCAGCCCTGGGCAGCTAACAGGGAAGCCCTACGAGCCCGGCCAGACCACAGGGGTCGCTGGTGCGCTGTGAGCCGAGGACACACTGGCCGACCTAACCCTCCCTCCCCCCGGGCTGCACCCGGCCAATTGAGCGCCGGCCCCTGGGAGCTCCCGTCCTCAGTCGGCAGTGGAATAGCCTGGACTCGAACTCGCGACGTCTAGACTACAGGGCACATCCTGCACTCCACGAGGAGCGCCTTTACTGGATGCGCCACTCAGAAGCCGTGACTTTTTGAAATCCTCTTAGCAAGGAATCCCGCCCCTGAAGGAGTGTGCTTGTTACACAAGCCGTTTGCTGATTGGGTCAGCAAAACTGCGTGTAAGTGACGTTAGCCACTGTGGGATATGTAGTTCTGGGGGTGCCTGTAAACAATGCAATCACATAGACACATGCTCCTGTTTGAACTACAGCTCCCAGAATGCATACCAAACAGTTTGATAAGTGCTGTTTTGTTAAAACAACATGACAATATTTTCACAGACACAGCAGAGGATCAAATTTTACTAGTCAGTATAAACTACAATAATAAAAAAAAACATGTCAGTCAGTAATACAAGGTGAATGAGCATTTAAATATATACTGTACACAGAGTCTGCACAGCGCCACTTAATGTGAGGGCAGCAATAAATAACTAATGCCTCTTTTCCACTGTACAACCGAGTCATGCCAGGGATGTACCGAGCCCTCACGGTGCAGTTAAGGGGAGCCTGGGTTGTTTTTCCACTGCAGAGCCGAGCCGTGCTACTGACGTCACATGCAATGAAAGACAGTTATTAATTATTGTTATTAATTAACTCAGTTTGCCAGAAGATGTGCAAACAAATGGTGTTCAAACATTAATAGACCAACAGTACAGCTATATCTTGTATTGCTATATTTAGTAAATACTTGTATATTTTGGAATTTCTTTATAATCCACAAATGTTACTGATTACATCAACTTACTAAAGTTCAATTAATTCTGCTGAAGGGGAAAAAAAATGTTTTTAAAAATATGATTTGCCAAAGATATCCCGTTTAAGGACAGTTGTTTTTTCTAGTTGTTTTTTGTTAAGTAAGTTTAGAATTGTTTTATTTTTATAGGTCAAGGATGAGAAATTTGGTAGAATTTTGTGTTTTGAGTCTGTTAGTTAAGTGTACCGTACCTGCGGTTTATGTCCATTGCTTCAAATCGGCATAAACTTTCTAATTTGTGACGCACGACTCTAGATCTTCCTGAACACTTCTATCTGCCCACAGAGAAACTACAGCCTGCACTTCCTCCACATCCCATGCCTGTACTTTTCTCTCATGACACTCGCTGCCCGCCATATTTGTTGTTTTTCTTTCTGGAGTGTACTGATGCAAGGTAATGACAAAAATCCTTAACCCTGCCCCTGGCTCGACTTGGCTCGCAGCCGGATTCAGATGTCTTGTGAGGCCAGAGTTTCACAGTTTGGTTCTTGCTTGGCTCGACAAATAGTCAGTGGAGAAGCACCCTTACCCATACTGTACCGAGCCCTCACGGGTCGGATGTGCCAGTGGAGAACCACCCGTACCCATACTCTACTGAGCCCTCACGGGTCGGATGTGCCAGTGGAGAAGGGGTATTATAGCAGGCAGACGAGGGCTATTGGATGTACCTGGTACATTCTCAAAAATGCTCGCTCATAAACTGCAGGAACAACAACACACATTGGAATTACAGTTTAACACCACACTGCAGTGAAATCACACTGTATCTGCAGATTAACATTACATTTAATAGAATCACTTACAAAACATTCTAACTTTAGTGAAGAATGAGCAATATGTTAAATCTTTGCTCTCAATTGTAAAAACAATTATTTATATTTATGTTTCATGTTCATCATTTTATTATTTTACTGTGAATATAGATTGCATTATAAATGTTTCAACAATAGATGATAATTAAAGAGGTTTTTATGATCAAAACATGAGGCATTTTGAGACCTTGTGAAATGAACTTTATGTCTTGTCCATTAAACCTGTTTAAACTGACATAAAGGGCTGCTACATTACGTCAAGTCACTTGTGTTGTCTAGTGTGATTCCACCTTAAGAGACACTTCATTTCTTGCCTTACAATTCTGCAGCATAGATTTAAAAAACTATGTAGATACAAACAATCAGCATTGTTTTACTATTTTGCTAGAATTACTGAGTTTGCACTCTTTGTATTAACATGTCTAATACAATGTGGTAAAATGCAGCAGTCATGTATAGAACCCCTCCACAATAGTTGTGTAGTTTACAATGAAAATAAAAACAAGGAAATTCATTGCAAAAAACTACATTAATGCAGGGTTGAACTCATCGCCACAAAAGCAAGGAAATGTGGTGTTAGGGTTTTTAACCCTAGCTCGCCATTCCCACCCCCACACAAGCAGCCAAAGGAACCAGAGAACACAAGCAACCACAGACTGCTGTCATCAGGTAAGACATAGAACATGCAGCTCTTTCCAGATGACACAAGAGACATCCATCATCATGGTCCACCGGTGCTGTAGGAATGGATATACATGCACACTTCAACACACACACACACACACACACACACACACACACACACACACACACACACACTTCAGGCTGCAGAACCGTATCAGCTTTACAAAAATAGAACTATATTTGCAGCTCACGTCTGGTATGAAGAGATGGCTGTCAAGTGCACTTTGAGGATCATCAACTGTAGGCCCAACTGGGAGGGACTAGAGGACAGGGGTCCAGCTCCGTGCCCTGACACCAAATGGAAAATCTCTTCAATTTGAAGGCGTAGCACTGGTGGGTCGACTGCTTCGGAGAGGTCTAAACGGCATGCAGATAAAAACATTTTTTTCCTCTTTAATTCTCTGCAGAAGGTCTTTAAGCTTGCTCCTCCTTATATACATTTACATTGCCCTACTATTGTGGGGCTGTCATAATAATTGCACAAACAGCAATCTACCCATTAAAAAAACAATAGGAATTGTATTCCAAACCCATTGACTGAAGCAGGGCTCCAGTATACAACAAAACGACTCGCTCCAAATGATACATCTGTGCAAGTGCTAGTCAGAGCTTCCGTTTCCCTTCAGACCGTGTCTATGGTAACGGCTGAGTCGTGAAACTACGATTGCAAATATTTTTGGTATAAACCTCCCAATTTAAAAATGTCATTCTATGTTTGCTTTATAATGAGTTTTCGTTTTATATGTTGCATTTTGTTTTATTTCGTGCTATTTCGTATTTGCGAAAAAACATGGGGCTCTGTAATTATTATTATTATTATTATTATTATTATTATTATTATTATTATTATTATTATTATTATTATTATTATTATTTATTTCTTAGCAGACGCCCTTATCCAGGGCGACTTACAATTGTTACAAGATATCACATTATTTTTACATACAATTACCCATTTATACAGTTGGGTTTTTAGTGGAGCAATCAAGGTAAAGTACCTTGCTCAAGTACATGTAATACAGCAGACATTTCTGATGGTTTGTATCAGATGGAAATGATGTCCCTTTAAAGTTAGCTATGCGGTTTACCTGTTTTTTAACAATTCACTCGTTTTATCACCATTTTATATAACTGGTGTCTAATTCAAAAATATAATTGTTCATTTGGAAATGCATTCATTTAAAAAAAAATATGTTGTTAAAAAATATATTATGAAAAAATACAGAAAAAATACAGAAAAATACAGGCATGAAAAAAAAACTGGTCACGGCTGCTCTGAAAATTGAACTGGCAATTTATAACATGTTGTGGATTTTCTTTCTTTTTTTAATACACAATCCAATCTGTAATGTGAGCATCAGGATAACATCATCTGTCATCAGGCCTAATCAGAATAATGAACTGATTAGTTGAACATGTTTGGAAAGATTATTTATCAAGAATATGAATTAATGAAATTTGTAATTGGCGATGATGAATGAATAAATATGTCATCTGGCTGTATGGAGATGAGTACTAATGGGGCTGCATGAATTAATTGTATGATCAAGTTGAGGGAGTGATACATGTTTTAATTAAGCAGTGTTCACCAGGATTGAGATGAGATTGAGGCTGCAGTGAACCAATCAGAACTAGGGAAGGGTATATTATTTATTTCAGGTTGTGCTGACAGCCTCTAATTATTCATATGTTTTACCTTCAAGAGGCTTCCTGTTGTATTCTTACTTGATAAAAAAAATGCTGATTCTATGAAGATAATTGTGTATAACCCTCTATTTGCAATATCTTTTCAATGCTTCCACGATCATTAGCTACTTGAACTTTTCTGGTCACTAAATGAGGTGCGACAGGATATTCTGCAATTTTGAATACTGACTTTGGATACAGTTTTAATTCTGGAAACTGTTGTGTTTTTTTATTATTATTTTTTAAATCTTTTGTTTTTGCTAAATTGCATTGCCTTTTACGTTTTACGCAGCTCTGTGCATGGATAACATTTAGATTTCATTTTGCTGTTAGGTTGTTAATAGGAAATTTTACATATCACTGCAACACTTACCAGATTTTAAAGTATGTACTGTATTGCAGCTAACGTGTCATCTCTTTAGTTTTGGCAAGGGATATTTTCAGAATCATATCGTTCTGAATTAAAATACTTATTCTGTTGAAAATATAGTAGTGTACCAACAAAACAAATACAGTACATCTAAATGGAAGCCTACTTATTTTAAAACACAGTCATTTCACCTATGTATTTATGATGTTGTATTTTTTTTTTTTGTTCCCTGAAAAATGAACAAGGGTTGGAATGGGCCAAAATGAAATAATCAGATATGTGTCACATGCGTTTAACCGTCACTGAAGTCAAATAGTCGGATATGTGAGTGCTGACTGTAATAAAAACTGTACTTAACCTCCTTATGATATGTCAACAAAAATGCATCAGTAATTGTGCAACCCAATCCTACTGGAAGATTCAACCACACATCTCTTTTTGTAATTATGTTTTCGCTAATTCATCAAAGTGTCAAGGTTACCATGGGATGGCTAATGTTTCAGTGTGAACCTGTGAGGTTATGTTCATGCAAGTCATTCCAAAGCCACTTGTTACAGGCGTTGTGACCCTTTCCCACAAAGGCCTGCACTCAGAGTACAGTGTTAGACCTTGAGATCTCAAAAGCAAAGGGAGCTGTTAAAACTTTATGAAGTTTATGACTAAAGTTCGAGAGGACTGTCAGACACCAATCTCAGCATCACCAAATTGAATCATTCAATTTACACATTAGCTAATTAAGATTGTTAGCACTAATAAATACCCTCTTCACTTCCCTCTCATTTGCGTTTCCATTTCATCGGACCTGCATGCATCACGGACAACATTATGGATTATTCCGTTTCGTCAGATAATGGCCCGTTTGCCGTTTCCCCGGAGCCGAGATCCACTCAACCAGTTCAACCTGCTCAACCAGCCCCTCCCGGGGCAACTCCACGACAACTTCAGTCGGTGGTATTTACCACTCCAAACTTCTCTGCCCAGATGTCTGCTTCTCCAGCACCATCAACAGATCCCTTGTCTTTTCCCTGTCGCCCAGAACAACAAATGTCTCGCTCTCCTGTCCGCCGCAGCTCCCGCCTGGCCACTTGTTCCTCCACCACTCCTGACATCAGAGACTGGACGATCCCCAGGCTCCAGCATTGTCTTCATCGCAACAAATTTCCTTCAAATCTACAGCACTTAAGGATAATTTGTTTAATTTATTTCTCTCCACTGCAGCACCCACCCCCCTCTCACTGCAGGCATCCAGCAGGCTTCTGTAGTGACCCCCCTGGCCCCCATAGTGGCCCCTTATCTGTCCAATGCCTTTCTCCTTCTGCCTTTTCAGCTGTAGGTTTTCAACAAGGCCTCACAGCCCCTTTCTATTATATACCTAAAACGGCCGCCCAGCAGGGCCCCACTTTTCTGTCCACTCTTCCCTCCTTTCCAGCGGTCCAGCAAACCCCTGCTTCCTTTTCCCTTCCAAACTCTCAGCAAGCACCTGCTTTTCTTACCTCCACTTTGGGTTCCCAGCAAGCCCTCTCAGTAGGTTCCATGTCTCATCTCAGCCAGGCCCAGCTTTCTTTTCATGTTCCTTCCCCACGGCCACGGGCGTCCAGCAGGCCCCCATAGCCGCTCTCTCCTCCTACCCTGCCTTCTCAGCCAGCGCCCCCAAATTCACCCCAGCACTCCAGTTTTTCCATAACCACCCTGTACTTCCTCCCTCCGCAGTGTCCAGTTAGCATTTAAAATCATGCCCATTGATTCTGCGCTCTGGCACCTCTTCGGAGTACAGTGGCGCTCCAAATGTTACTTTTCTGTTCGCCTGATGTTCGGCTGCAGAAGAAGCCCAAGATATTCAATATCCTGCCAGAAGCACTGTGCTGGATCCTCCTTAACAACTACCGCATTCCTTTTCTGCTGCATCTCCTCGATTTTCTTCTCATTGACTTCCCCACGCTCCCCCTGCCCAGAACATAATGATACTCAAATCATTATTTTCAAATCTCGGCATCCCCCTAGCACCAGAAAAGACCTTGGGTCCTCTCACTTCCATAGAGTTTCCAGGCATACCCCGGATTCTCAATCTTTTTCAGCTTTGCTCCCCCGGGAACAAATAGATTGTACCATATCTATTATTTCCACCTTTCTGTCCGGTCCCCCTCCTACCAAACGTAATCTTCTGTCCCTTCTAGGCCATTTAAACTATACCATGAGGATAATTCCTCAAGGAAGAGCTTTCATCTCCTACCTTCTTTTCCAGATCCCTTCTGTCAATTCCCTTAACGCTGTCATACTCCTGGATCCTTTTTGCCGTGAGGAACTCCGCCTCTGGAAGCTCCTACTAAAAGAATGGAATGGCATTACTTTCTTTTACAACGACTGTCTCCTGCTACACAAAGACATTCAACTGTTCACAGATGCAGCTGCCTCTCTCGGCTTTGGAGGATACTATAAGGGAAAATGGTTTTCTGCTCCATGGCCCGAAGTATTCAGCACCATTCCTATACCCGATCACTCCTCATCATTGTACGAGATGTATCCGGTCGCTATAGTCGCATTGCTTTGGGGGTCCTCCTGGGCCCAAAAATCCATTATTATCCACTCAGATAATTCAGCTACATTCCAAATCATTAACAAAGGTCGTTCATCCTCCCATATAATGAGAAGGATTACCTGGTTATCTGTTACTCATCAGTTAATTCTCAGAGCTCAACACATTCCTGGCCACCTGAATGTAATGCAGAGATTCAGAGCATTAGCTCCCGAAGCCTACCTCCTGCCAACTCAGATTCCTCCCTTTTCAGACCTGACATTCCTGTGAGCCACCCGCTGCATTCCCTGGTTCTGCAGGCTCAAGAAACAAATCTTCTCTGCATCACTCCCCGCTCACTGCAAACATACTGGTCATCCTGGAATTGCTTTAAAAATGTTCACTGCATTCTTATGTCCCTTAAGAATACAGCTATAAGAGTTTCCTCCATCAAAGTTTCAATTTCCGGCATCCAGTTTTTCCACAAACTCATTTTCGGCGCCGCCAGCTCTACAATCAGCAACTCACAAATTTCACTTATCCTGAAAGGGCTTCAACAATAAGAATATCCTTCTCCCCCTGCTCGCCTACCTATCGCCATCAACATACTCTCCCAGTGCATCTCATTCATCCGCCCCGGCTACTCCTCCCAGTTTTTAGATAAAATAGCCTTTTTTGGGTTCCTTAGGTGCTCAGAGTTTACATCGCACTCAAATAAATTCAACCCCCAGATTCACCCCTGTATCTCCAATCTATCGATCACCTCATCTGACACCCTGATACGCTTTCTTTTATTGAGAATTAAAATAAAAGTGTGCATCAACTAGCAATGTTTTTAAGTTGTCATATGTTATCCTTGCCTTAAGCACATCATCCTGATGTCTCAACATATTTAATTTAACCAAGAGCTGTTCAACCTTCTTGCTGAAAGAGCCATATCAATGACCAATAAGTTCATAACGAGCCATAAGAAAGAATTCAGAAGGCACGGTAACACCACGATGAAGCGTTACAATATTTATTTAGGGGAATATAAGGACAAGTGTGGCCCAGGATCTCACCTGTGAGGAGAGACCTCTGACAGCTGTCAACCAAGACCGGGTGATGGAACCAATCTACCCCAAAGGGAAATGCAGCTTCAACAGAGGCACAGGGGAGGAGGAGGAAAGGAACTTCACAGCAAAAGGCTGGAGATAAGCATTTTAAAGGACTGGGGTAAGCCAATGAGAGAAAAAGAGAGGCTAGTGTCTCAACTCTAGAATAGAGGCAAGCATTTAAAACAAAAATAATAAACAGAAAGAAATAGTCTAACTTCATTATAACAAAACCCCCTGGGACCTGGAGAAATGTTTGTTATATCAGGTTGTTCACTATAATAGGGTTTGGCAATTTGCTGTATTAGAATAATGAAAAAACGACCAAATTGAATTGAACATCTTTATAAAGTATACAGTAGTTCTTTCAAGACAACTTCACATTGATCAACATTTAAACTGTATATTTAAAAGAAAACAGTAAAGAAATGAAAAAAAAATAAAAAGTACACTTGCATGCTGAATACAGTAATTACATGCCCTTTCTCTTGAAAAACATAGCATAGATTGCTTTTCTCAATGCACGCTGTTTCAATCTTGTTACCTAAGTCACACCTGTTGCCATGGTTGCAGTTTGTGTGAAGATGGCAACGGTTGCATACGTCACACATGATTCACACTACAATAGGTTATCTATGAATCAGCCTTATCTTCGAACTAGCCTACCAAGGTCTTTGTTTTCACTGAGAGAATAATACATTCACACTGGAGAAAGTTCAGTGTCAGTCACTACCGAGATCATTTTATTTGGGTAGATTTTGTAAAAGTGATCATTTTAATAGCGCTAATTTCCATTGAATTTGCTTGGATTATTAAAAAGGGGGGGTTGTTATAAGAAGGGTACGTTATAGTGAAGTTAGACTGTACACGGTTCAAGAGTCATCCATTGGACAACTCTGATTATATAGAGATGTGTATTTAAACTAGCTGGCGCTGACATCTTCAATATAGAGATCTGTATTTAAACTAGCCGGCACTGAGATCTTCTATATAGAGATGTGTATTTAAACAAGCATGCACTCACATCTTCTATATAGAGATCTGTATTTAAACTAGCCGGCACTGAGATCTTCTATATAGAGATGTGTATTTAAACTAGCATGCACTCACATCTTCTATATAGAGATCTGTATTTAAACTAGCCGGCACTGAGTTCTTCTATATTGAGATCTGTATTTAAACTAGCCGGCACTGAGCTCTTCTGCGGAGGGGGGGAGCCACCAAACAGAAGGAAAAAACAATGCAGATTTTTTTTTTCTTCCACATAATTTTGGGGGCTGGTTTTCTTGTGAGTCTTAAGGCTGCATTCTAGTGAAGTCTTTGTTGTTCTACTCGTTAAAAATACCACCGTCTTTCTGATTACAACTGAAGTAAATACAAGACAAAATGGACAACTGTATGATTTCCTGTGTGCGACAGATAATGCCCCCCCTTCCCTTGGAGTGAGGTGAAATGACAAACATGACCTGTGCTTATTAAAAACACAGAGTGACTGACAAGCTTGAGGCTCCACTGCTAATACTCCTTCTATCTCAGCTTTGTTGTGGCATTCACCAATATCTCTCCTCTACCCTGTGACCGTACCTGCCACTGAAGTGTATTGCAGAGTGAATATTAAAAATAAATCCCAAGGAGATATACAGGAGATGAGCGGCACAATAGGTTTGGGGTTTAATTCAGAACACCTCCTTTTTTCTGCAGCTAAAATTTAGTCCAACCCTTTAAGTTGCATGTTGTTACTTTTGATTTTAATGGGATTTTTACATCAGGATCTGAATGGGAGAGAACCCAAGTAAACAGACTGACAGGTATATAGCCTTTGCTTTTCAAAGGTGCACTGACATTTGTTAAAAAGGGGCTGTGTAACAGGGTGATGGTCCGATCTTACACCCACCCACAATCACATTCTTCTCCTCAGATACACAGAGCTTTTTGGAATGCAGAAAACAGCAACTTGCTAGTGTTCACAGGCATACATATTTATTGTGGCGGCTCTGGATACTTCATACAAATGACAACTGCTGCTCACAGACTAACAGGTTGTACACAAAATGAGTGACGTTCACAAAGACAAGATCACAAATGACACAATGCACAGGAAGACACAGTATTAAATAAGCCCCAGCCCGGCTTACTCCTAACAGGATTAATTATTCAATAAACATTTACATCTGGAATGATTTTATACACAAATAAACATTCATTCCATTTACACTAAAAATTCATATATTTTAAATTTAACATGTTTCTTCTCCTTCACACGTTTTTGTTTAACCTGCAAGAATATCGTCTTCATTTACAAACAACAATTGATAAACTATTCCATTTTGAACATTAGCGTCACCCCTTCTCTTGGAAGATTATCGAACATTATATGGTTATAACAAAACACACGCCCAACGTGTAAAGCTATGACAACTTCATTAAGGTAAGCACCCTAATCTAAATTATGTAATATACCGTCATATATCAAATACACTTGTTCAACAGCATGCACGATATATAAACCAATAAGTAGAATAACAATACAAATCATAAATACAATAACAAGCATTTCAATATTACAGTGAGTCTCTCAGGATGGGTTATTAACATTAGTTCTGTTCATTTTCTCCTATGTGTGAGTACCACACTTTCCTGCCATCTACTGGAAATGTGGTATGTCATGTATAATGTCCAGGAGAAACCTTCACTGATATAATTAGTTTTGTGTACATATGTATAGGATACATGATTCCAGGCTATTAGATATGGTATTTATCTAATACAGGATGCCAGTGCAAATACCCTACGACATACGAATCAAAGGGGTTTCCCAGCAATGATGGTACGAATTAGCTAAATGTCAGATCTAATAGCCTGAAATTAATTACCTGTTTATACCACATGTATTTTATAAATGTACATTCATTTAATTTGCTTTATTTTGTAACCTAGCAACCTAGCATTCTCATTGATGGATGGGAGTTGGGAAGCGTTTCATGGCAGGAGCCTCAATAGAAGAAGCAGGTGCTAAGGCATCCCAGTCATACAAATCAGCGTTTACATCCAGTGCTGTGTTTCTATACTGTGTAAGCTGAAAATCAGTAATGTTAAAACATTTGTCATGGTGAGCTAGTCAGTGTTTCATCAGTGTTTCATCAAGAATTTAGATTCTTAGCAAGTAAGTTATGTGGTATACATTGTTATTGGAGCTGATTGAAAAGCTGGATGGGTTGGATTCTCTGTGGTTTTGTAGCAGTTTTGCTCTTAAACTTGTTTCTTTTACTGCTATAACTGAAGATGACATCACTAGGGTGACGACCGTTTTAAAATGCAAAATGTGGCACCTGCCATTTTTATGGGGGTATCGAGAGGACGGTAGTTCCTCGCCAAGTTACAGCTGAAGCCGAGAACTGCCAGTGACTATCTATACAGCACGGATAGTTTATGTGTTTTCAGGGTATTGGTGCAGCAAAAGTAAATCAGCCAAAAGCACAATTCCACATGTGTAGTTCCCAACACTCTTACGTGAAATGTAGAAAAAAAGTAAATACTTGTCATACAGTAAGAGAAATAAGTCGCCAAAGGAAGGTAAAATGTCCATCTCCTCCTCCTTCTTCTTCTACTTCTTCTTCTTCCGACGTATTTTTTTGCAGATTTTTACAGACCCCAGCCACTTTTATCCACGCATATGTATATTACAGGACATCCCCAGTTTAATTGACGTATTTTGTCAACATGGAAATATACTGGGGAACGCACTTATTTTGACGTCTGTATCATGTGTAAAAGAGTGGTAGTGTGGTGCTTTAACCAGTGCATCTAGGTCCGCCATCTTGCTGTGTTAGAGTGGGTCCAAATGTGAAAGAGTGGTAGTGTGGTGCTGCTGGACACCGGTATTTTTCATCACAGACTGGAGTGAACATGTCACTGATTCAGGTGAATACTTTTATTTACAACAAAACACACTTATTCAATTGCGCTTATTTGCCCTGTACAGGCCACTAACTATCTCACTTCTTCTCCCCTCTCTATGCTACTGTGAGGCGACCAAGTGGTAACAGGCTTAGCCTGTAAAACGTCCCAAGTCCACAAGACAGGTAAGCTGGGTTTGGGCTTCCTCTGGAGGAGCACACCAGGAACACAGGTAAGTAAAAGCTGGGGCTCCCTCTGGTGGAGTGAGTCAGAAACACAGGTGAGTGGTGGTTGGGCTCCCTCTAGTGGAGCGAGCCAGGTACACAGGTGAGTACAGGTTGGGCTCCCTCTGGTGGAGTGAGCCAGGAACACAGGTGAGTAGAGGTTGGGCTCCCTCTGGTGGAGTGAGCCAGGAACACAGGTAAGTACAGGTTGGGCTCCCTCTGGTGGAGTGTGCCAGGAACACAGGTAAGTACAGCTTGGACTCCCGATTATCTCCTGGAACACAGAAATGAACAGCGGCATCCTCTGCAAGAGGCTGCCTGGAAGACAGCAAGGGAAAATCCACGATGTGCAATAGTGTTCCGACTACAGCCAGGTTTCCGAACACCTACGAATGAAGCCGAGTCTCTACTTAACAGCAATGATGTGTCACTTTGTCTTCCTGCCGTTACTGTATGAAAAGCCAGGAAGAAACAGCAATAATAAAAATTATTACAATACCACAGTCTTGTGTTTGGTAGTTTCCTTGAAACATACACCCTTCCTGCTTATAAGTGTATCGCTGCTCCAGCAGCCTGTAATCCAACCGGGTTAAGTCAGTCCTGGTCCTGTAAATCACTCTTGATGTGTAATCGCTGCTCCTGCAGCTGGAAACCATGCATTGTTTTAACCAGTCCCGCTCATATAAACAACACACTTGGTCAAAATATCGCTGCTACTGCAGCTGGCAAACACACAGTGTTAATACCGTGACTGCGCCACACAAGTACCTCGGCTAACCCCGCAGGTCTCCTGGTAGATGTGGCGTAGACAACGGAACACAGTATTACAGTTCAATCTGCACTGCGAAACAAAACCAAAACAATTCAAAACAAAAGTCTGCCTCACCAAGAGGTAAAAACGCTCTATACTAGACTTTCACAAAATAGCCACGATTGAAACGAACCGCACTTACTATCTCTTTTCCAAGACACAGGAATACTTCTCCAAGGCTTGCACAGGCAGGACAACCGGGCGGAGTTCCCCACAATCACTCAAGCCCCGATTGTTCTGCCCTGCTTCCTTTTAAACTGCCTAACCCCGCCTTTACAATCAATACTGAGGTTTCTGGGTTGTGTAGTTTTTCCCCAGTGATGCTATTTCTTAAAGACGCCACTGCTCCTTCTTCACACATCCCTCCCCTCAGCTCTAACCTATTGGTTTGAGCGGCCCAATTAACCCCATGCATCCTTGACAGCCCATCTGCATTTGCATTCTTTGATCCGCTTCTATGCTTTATCTTAAACTTCTATGGTTGTAGCGCTAGAAACCAAGGCACCACTGCTCCTTCTTCACACATGTATATTAAATGATTTATTTCAGTTTTAAAATGGAACATTTGCCTGTAAAAAAAAAAAAAAAAGTCTGATATTTGTGGGATTTGAACCTACAACCTTCAGTTTGCAAGCCTGTTGTGTTAATTGTCATCACTGCTACACGATTAGTTGACACAAGCAGTATTTTGAAAGATGAAGTCATCCAGCTGAGAATTCTCCAGACATATTTTTGAGATTTTTCGAGCCATCATTCATCATCATCATCCTCATTCTGAGATTTTGAGCTTGAGTTCAGAAAATATTTGGTTTCCTGTGAGAGTAACGCTCATTTTGGTCCCTATTGGCACACGCAAGTACGGTTTCCTCTCTCTATTCTGGTCGATGAGAGTAATGCTATTTGTGGTCCCCGCTGGACAAAAAAGGAACATCATTTCTGAGAATTAGCTATGCTAACGGATAGCCTAAATATTGGGTAAAACTAAAACATAAATACATTAATATAAATTTTGAAATAAATGAATACATAAATGAAACAGACATTTATGTATTTATTTATTTATTTATGTAATAATTATGTAATAATAATAATAATAATTTTTGTACATAAAGTTCGTCATGCTTTCATATATTTTTACTTTCAAATTGAAAAATATATTGTAACGACCCGGACAATTGCTTTGTTGCAGGACTTGTTGTCTGTTCAGTTTGTCTCGTCTGTCTTTTATATATGTTACATGTATTGTAAGGGGAACAGGGCGGATCACGCTGTTAGTGAATGGGGAGAATGTGTGTTGTTGTTTACGGAGGTTGCAGAGCATTTGAGAATTCAACACCGTCTCTTTTTCTTTGACATACAGTACATTAGTTGCTTAAACAATTTCCACTATCTTATTTAGGAAAATGTACTGTTTAGTACTGATCTGTACATTCTACTTTGTCTCCAGCATTTGAATAATGCTGAAGACAACAAACATAACCACGTGATGTAAACAATCCAAGTTGCAGTCACTTGACCCCAGCAGGCTACATAACTGTCGGTATTTTGCAACCAGAGTATTCTTCTTATACCTTGTCACAGGAATTAGAAAGATATAATTTCTGATGTGCAGATACTTGGAATTTGTGACCCCTACTGTGCAGCCCCGGTGAGCGAGCACACTTTGACTTGATTTGACCAAGATTCTTTTTTCCTTTTAAGAAAACGCACTTTCATTGAACATACATACAAACGCACTTTCATTGAACATACATACTTTTGCACACATATCTTTAACATGGTTTCTATTGTATACTGTTGATGAAATAATATGAAATCATGATTGAATTTGGATATGTCAATTGCATTATGCTGAATCAATTATTATATATATATATTTTTTTAAAAATCACTTTAATTTATATGACAGATTTCTGCTGAACTTTCAGTTCTTTCTGATCAGGGTGGGATCAGCCAGGCAGAATACTAGAAGGAAAATATAAACTAGACAACACTACTATGTCGGGCAATGAACATCATTTTATTAAATACAGGTGGTAAACAATACTTAACAAACAGGGCAGATCTAGAATACACAGTCACGGCAAGCGGTTTGCACTGCCCGTTAATTAAAACAATAACTAAACACAGAATTATAATTTAAACCTAAAGGGCAGTGTGGCACAGAGACGTAGTTCACAAAAAAAACAAAAACAATACAGCCCGTCAATACAGCAGTCACTGGCTTCTCGGAGCAGAGGCAGGGTATAGGGACCGGCAGATGTGTACTGGAACATTAGGATGCTCAGCCTGGTACTCCACCTATAGAACTGCCAGTGCATGAAGCTACTCAGGAACCTTGTTTATATTTTTACATATCACCCTGTTCTCAATCATATATTCATATAGCCCTAAGGATTATACCATTTTTTATTGTATTGTAGTGTAACCCCCTGTGTTCCCACATTTTCCACATACATTTATAGACTAATTTAATTAAATAAAACTTTTAGATGTTACGCTTATCTATTTTTGTAGTAAAACCACTTGTAGTTTTATTTTATATACTTTTATGTGTGTGTGTGAGTGTGTGTGTGTGTGTGTGTGTGTGTGTGTGTGTGTGTGCATGTGTGTGCGTGTGCATGTGTGTGTTGGAAAAGTAACGAGACACAAACAAGTAATGCGTGATAATTCAAATTTGTTAATTTTTTTTAATCTTCATGGCAACGCATGAAGCGCTCCTCACAATATTCAGAGTCGTTCTTTTCCTAATTACTAGGCAGACACGGACATTTAAATATCCCCTTCCCTAAATTACTATGAATTGAGTAATCTGCATTGGAACGGCCAACTTTTTTTCCTAAATCAGAACAGCATAGCAACACATTTCCTGAAAGTACGGCAAAAACATTGTGAGGAAAACTGTCCATGTAAACCCGTCATTGACTAAGTCAAAATTGAAAATGTACTTTTTTAGATTAGATTTTTTTAAACTGTTTTTCTTTAATTTCTATACGCAGGAATTGTATTTTGATTTTCTTCTGTTTTGTCCTGTACAGCGCTTTGATATACTTTTTGTATGATAGGTGCTATATAAAGTATAGATTGATTAATTGATTCATGATTGATTGATTTACTGACATACAGGTGAGTACAGGGCAGCACATAGACTAACAAAACATATGCATTCAACCAGGGTGCATGTCTAGAGAAACTGCACCTCGCTGTTCAGGGAGTCACAGTCAAATATAAAAAGGAAAACTGAGAGTCCATCAGCCAACACACAGAGGTACTTGGTAATACCCAGAGTGCGTTTTCTATTAGGGGTGCAGCGATACGCTAATCTCACGAAATGCAGGTTCCCATACAATATGAATAGATACATGGGATTGCCTTAATTGGCTGCTTGTACAGTAGGATGTATAAGAAGATCAATAGTCATTTAATGCAGCAGTGTGGAGCAGTGGTTAGGGCTCTGGACCGGAGGGTCGTGGGTTCAATCCCCGGTGGGGGACACTGCTGTTGTACCCTTGAGCAAGGTACTTTACCTAGATTGCTCCAGTAAAAACTGTATAAATGAGTAATTGTATGTAAAAATAATGTGATATCTTGTAACAATTGTAAGTCGCCCTGGATAAGGGCGTCTGCTAAATAATAATAATAATCACTATCAGTGTCACTTCAACTTTTAGAGTCAGCCAGTTCGCATAAACAAAGAAAACACTGAAATTAAAATACAAATTGTATTTTGTTTGCTGTTGCCAAAGCAGATCAGTGTCAGGCTGTTGTGTAACATGTCACATGATAGTGGGACTATATAGTTTTAGGTATTAGACTGGCTATCCGATGTGTCAATCATTCTGGGGCTGTGTAAGGCATTGCAAAATGGTGTGGCAGGGGCGGGGCTTGATCTTGATCTTTACATTTAGGGACTGTCCCGTCCAATTAGGGACGGGTGGTCACCCTAGACAGCACCAAAACATGTCAGACAGACTAAGAACATTTCATGGATCTCAAGTTAATTACGGTGTGAGCATTCTCGAATTATTAAAATAGGACAACCTGTAAGACAAAACTTAATGAATAAAAGGTAATTCCCTGTTGTGCTTCCTGAACAAAAGCTACATGTGTGGTTCAAGGGGGGAGTTTTTATTGCAACGGCTTAATCACAGAAGGCACAGACACATTCCAAAGTGACGTGATTGTGGGAGAATTGTAGCTTTAAAGTCAAGGAAATGATGTATAATACAATACTGTAAAACACACACGCACGCACGCACGCAGGCACACACACACACACACACACACTTACTTTCGGGGGTGGGGGTGTGTGTCTTAGCCTTCAATCCATTGTAAATAAATTTGACATTGCCAGAGCTCAGCGAATCATTCCTAAGCATTTTGATAACAAGTGTGAGGCCCTTACCAACAGATGGCTGTTTGATGCAGCCTGTCAGCCAGGTAGGCAAGCCTGACAGAACTTTAATAAAAGGCTCTGAATTTCCTGTCTACCTGAGTCGGAGCCAAGCAATCCTGACTCACCATAATTGCATTTATTTACTTATTTATTTACAGTGGGTTCCATGGAAAATGTCCCAAGTACTGCGGTAAGCATGGCAGCTGATACTGCAGTGCACCGCGGATTACCAGTCAGTTCCCGTGGAATTATTTTATTTTTTTACTACATTTGTGAAAAATCCCCCAAAGAACCACGAGGTGACACATTTTGCTTTAGAACTTAAACAAAAATTGAAGCTCACTCTTCAATCCGATAAAAGAAAAACAATACATACTGGTGGAAGAAAGAAACGGAGATAAGAGCAACAGAAGATGTTGTCTTGCTTTGGCTAGACAACATAATTGATATTACCATTTGTGGCAGAACGTAACAGAAATGTAAAATGTTAAGTTACTTATCGTAACCCTGGTTCCCTTTCAATTCGAAGACGACCACCAAAACATTACTTATGGGAAAGTATACCAGAGCAGTCATGAGGGAGAAGGAACGGCAGCATACGAGGGACACATCAGAACCGCATAACCCAAGGTTAGCGGTGCGAGTGTGCAACCTCAAGGACCCTCGTGCCTAATGAAAGCAAGGAAGGATCTATCATATTGAGGCGATTGAACCTGGAGAAAGTATGCGGCGTAGCCCAGCTAGCCGCATTACCGATATCAGACAGCGAGGACCCTCTGAAGAGGGCCCAAGATGTAGCTAACCCTCTGGTAGAATGCGCAGCTACCCTCCTAGGTGGGGGCAAGCCGGCACTATTATATGCAGTCAAGACTGTGTCCACAATCCAGTGCTATAGTCGCTGCTTCAAGAGGCACTGTCCTAGGGTCCGTATCCCGTGACAGACAGAGCTGGTCAGAATGACGCAGAGCTCTTGTCCTATCCACGTAACACCACAACGGCAGAGGAAGTTCAACCTCCTATCCTCCTCTGAAGAAAACGGAGGTGGATGGAAAGACTCCAGTTCCACAGACTGGTTCATGTGGAAGGCTGTGATCACCTTAGGAAGGAAAGCAGGGTTGTACGTAGTGACACCCTGCTGCTATCGTCCCAAATATGCACACAGGAGCTGTGCACCGACAGTGCCTGAAACTCACTGACCCGCTTAGCGGAGATGATAGTCAAGAGAAAGGCTGTCTTCATAGACAGATACTTCAACCCTATGGAGTGTATGGGCTCAATGGGGCCTTAGTGAGAGCCTCCAGTGCTAGGTACACTTTCAACGTAGAGGGGAATCGACCCGACTCTAACAGATCTTGCAGAAACTGCAAAATAGTTGCTATAGGGCAATAATTGGGGTCATGACCTCTGGTCATGCACCAATTTTGAAAATACTTCCACTTACAGGCGTGCAACGCTCCTGTGGAGGAGGCCCTAGCGTTCTGCAGTGTACTGACAACTGTGTCTGAGAGCCCAAAGGCGGACAGAGGGTCCTGTTCAGGGGCCAGACCCACAGTTGGAGTCTGCCCGGTTCTGGGTGCCAAAGGGTGCCTGACTAAGGAGATCCATGCGCAGCAGGATCTCCCAGGGCTGGCCCTGCAGCAACTGGCAGAGGTTTGAAAACTAGAATCTCCTGGGCCATCTAGGAGCCACCTTCTGGAGGCCTAGTGGACCTGCGCAGCTGCAGAGGTAGAACCATAGGGGGCAATGGATCGTCTCTGCCGTGGCAAAGAGATTGACGGGCTTCCCCGAAGCGTTCCCAAATGCGCTGCACCACCTGAGGATGCAGTCGCCATTCTGACGCATGAGGACCCTCCCTGGAGAGGAGGTCCGCTGCCCAGTTCACCACTCCCGGGAGATGGACAGCCCGGACGTATAGTAAGTGCCCAAATCAACAGCAGAAAGGCTATGTGATGTAACCCCGGCGACAGAAGCACTCCCTGGTGGTTCACGTACACCACTACTGACATGTTGTCCGTGTGGACAAGGACTGTCTGTTCTGGAGCACAGGAAGAAAATGTTGAAGCGTGAGGTGCACTGCTCTCAGTTCCCACGCATTTATGTGCAGTGATGTCCAGCAACCCGACCAGGGTCCACGGACTCCACTGACTGCCCAGACCGGCCCCCAACCAGAGTTGAATGCGTCTGACATAACCAATTAAGAACATAAAAACATAAGAAAGTTTACAAACGAGAGGAGGCCATTCAGCCCATCTTGCTTGTTTGGTTGTTAGTTGCTTATTGATCCCAGAATCTCATCAAGCAGCTTCTTGAAGGATCCCAGGGTGTCAGCTTCAACAACATAACTGGGGAGTTGGTTCCAGACCCTCACAATTCTCTGTGTAAAAAAGTGCCTCCTATTTTCTATTCTGAATGCCCCTTTATCGAATCTCCATTTGTGACCCCTGGTCCATGTTTCTTTTTTCAGGTCAAAGAAGTCCCCTGGGTCGACATTGTCTATACCTTTTAGGATTTTGAATGTTTGAATCAGATCACTGCGTAGTCTTCTTTGTTCAAGACTGAATAGGTTCAATTCTTTTAGCCTGTCTCCATACCACATGCCTTTTAAGTCCAGGATAATTCTGGTTGCTCTTCTTTGCACTCTTTCTAGAGCAGCAATATCTTTTTTGTAACGAGGTGACCAGAACTGAACACAATATTCTAGGTGAGGTCTTAGTAATGCATTGTAAAGTTTTAACATTACTTCCCTTGATTTAAATTCAACACTTCTCACAATATATCCGAGCATCTTGTTGGTCTTTTTTATAGCTTCCCCACGTTGTCTAGATGAAGACATTTCTGAGTCAACATAAACTCCTTGGTCTTTTTCATAGTTCCCGTCTTCAATTTCAGTATCTCCCATATGATATTTATAATGCACATTTTTATTGCCTGCATGCAATACTTTACATTTTTCTCTATTAAATTTAATTTGCCATGTGTCTGCCCAGTTCTGAATGCTGTCTAGATCATTTTGAATGACCTTTGCTGCTGCAACAGTGTTTGCCACTCCTCCTATTTTTGTGCCGTCTGCAAATTTAACAAGTTTGCTTACTATACCAGAATCTAAATCATTAATGTAGATTAGGAATAGCAGAGGACCTAATACTGATCCCTGTGGTGCACCAATGGTTACCTCGCTGCATTTTGAGGTTTCTCCTCTAATCAGTACTTTCTGTTTTCTACATGTTAACCACTCCCTAATCCATATGCATGCATTTCCTTGAATCCCTACTGCGTTCAGTTCGAGAATTAATCTTTTATGCAGGACTTTGTCAAAAGCTTTCTGGAAATCTAAATAAACCATGTTGTATGCTTTGCAATTATCCATTGTCAATGTTGCATCCTCAAAAAAGTCAAGTAGATTAGTTAGACATGATCTCCCTTTCCTAAAACCATGCTGACTGTCTCCCAGGATATTGTTACCATATAGGTAATTTTCCATTTTGGATCTTATTATAGTTTCCATGAGTTTACATATAATAGAAGTCAGGCTTATTGGTCTGTAGTTACCTGGTTCGGTTTTGTCTCCCTTTTTGTGGATCGATATTATGTTTGCTATTTTCCAGTCTGTCGGTACAACCCTGTGCCAAGAGACTGTTGCATGATCTTGGTTAGCGGTTTGTAAATAACTTCTTTCATTTCTTTGAGTACTATTGGGAAGATCTCATCCGGCCCAGGGGATTTGTTTATTTTAAGAGCTCCTAGTCCCTTTAACACTTCTGCCTCTGTTATGCTAAAGTTATTTAAAATTGGATAGGAACAGGTCGACATGTGGGAAATGTTGTCCGTGTCCTCCTTTGTAAAAAACTTGTGAAAAGTAATCATTTAATATATTTGCTATTTTTTTTCTTCATCTATAATTTTGCCATTTGTGTCTCTTAGACATTTAACCTCCTCTTTGAATGTTCTCTTGCTGTTATAATATTGGAAAAACATTTTGGAATTGGTTTTAGCCCCCTTAGCAATATTGATTTCTATCTCTCTCTTGGCCTTTCTAACTTCCTTTTTGACTTGTGTTTGCAGTTCCAAGTACTCTTTCTGTGTACTTTGTTTTTGGTCCCTTTTAAACGCTTTGTAAAGTACCTTTTTTCACTGAATATTTTTTTTAAATTGATCTATTAAACCATTTTGGCCATTTTGTTTTAGATTTAGATTTGTCTACTTTTGGTATGTAATTGTTTTGCGCATCTAGTACTACATTTTTAAAAAACAGCCATCCTTTTTCTGTGGATGTTTTCTCTATTTTACTCCAATCTACTTCTGTTAGTCTCTGTTTCATACCTTCATAGTTTGCTTTTCTAAAATTGTAAACATTAGCTTTAGTCATTACTTTTGGTGTTTTAAAAAATACTTCAAATGAGACCATGTTGTGGTCTGAGTTTGCCAATGGCTCTCTGACCTCTGTTTTAGTTATTCTGTCTTCATTATTTGAAAAGACTAAATCAAGGCATGCCTCCCCTCTAGTCGGTGCCTTGACAAATTGCGGTAGGAAGCAGTCATTTGTCATTTCCACCATTTCAATTTTCGTCCGTCGTGCTCCCCACCGGGTTATCCCATTTTATACGGGGGAAGTTGAAATCCCCCATTAGTATGGCTTCTCCTTTTCTACACGCATTTCGAATGTCATTGTATAACAGATTATTTTGCTCAGCGTCTGAATTTGGCGGTCTATAGCATGCTCCTATTATTATGCCCTTTGAATTTTTGTCCATTATTCTGACCCATATTGATTCTGCCTTGTTTTCTTTGTCCTGATTTAACACCTGGGCTTCAAGACTATTTCTTATGTATAACGCTACCCCTCCGCCTCTTCTGTCCTGCCTGTCTTTCCTATACAGTGTGTACCCACTAATATTGTATTCGTCTCCATCACTCTCAGACAACCAAGTTTCTGTAACACCTATCACATCGTAGTTACTTGTTAGTGCAGTAGCTTCAAGTTCTAACATTTTGTTTCTGAGACTTCTAGCATTAAGATAAATACATTTAATAGTTGTCTTACCTGAGTTGTTGCCCTTGTTTTGATGTGGTCTCCCTTCTGTTTTTTTGTTTTCTTCCCCCTTCCTTTCTAGTTTAAATGCTTCTGGACCTCCTCAAGGATCCTTTCTCCGAGTAGATTGGTTCCCTTTCTGAGTAGTGTAGTGCGTCCCACCTATATAGAAAGTCCTTGCTGTAGAATGTGCTCCAATGTTCAAGAAAGATGAAGCCTTCCTGTGTGCACCACGATTTCAGCCATGCATTTTGATTTCGTATTTCCAACTGTCCATATGGTCCTTTTCAAGGTGCCGGCAGTATCCCAGAAGATACCACAGTTTTGGTTTTGTCTTTTAATTTCCTTCCTAGCTCTCTGAATTTGTTTTGCAGGGATCTTTGTCTGTCTCTTCCAATGTTGTTTGTACCGATGTGGACATCTACTACCGGGTCGTCTCCTGTTCTTTCTAGGAGCCTGTCTACGTTCTCAGTGATGTGCTTGACAGAGGCTCCTGGAAGGCAGCACACTGTTGTAGTAAGGGGGTCCAAACTGCGAACTGAACTTGCTGTGTTTCTCAATATGGAGTCCCCAACCATCATGACCTCCCTTCTTTTTTCTGCCTGGCAGGCACTGTTTATAGGGTCCTGGATGTTGTTCCTTTCATTCTCTTGATGTTTGTTTTGGTCATCTAAATGTTGAAGTGGCTCAAATTTGTTGGATGTCTGGATTTCTGGTGGTTGTGTTTGACAAAGTTTCTTTTTTTCCCTGCTTCTGCCTATCTGAACCCAGCTGTTTCGACTCTCTTCCATCTCCCTGGTGGCTTTCAGTCTGCTAGGGGTGCAGACTTCCATGAATTGTGGGTGTGTCAGCTCCTTAAGCTCCTGTTGCTGTCTCATTTCCTCCAGCTCCTTTTCTTGCAGACTTATTCATTGAAGCAAGTCCTGGATCGTGCGGCACTTTACACAAACTTGGTTGAGCTCTGTTGGGTTTTCTCGGATTTCCCACATGCAGTTGTCACAGATTACTGGCTTGAAGACCATGTTGTAATTTTTTTTTTGTGGAAGTTTAGTTTAGCTTCTGCAGCTGTCAACCTGCTTACAAACTGCTTCTAACTGCGCTGTACTTGTCCACGACTGTACTTCTCCCACGCTGTCGCTTCCAAACGCTGTCGCTGGGAAGACTGTCTGCCTTTTGTTTGTTTGTGCTTGTGCTGCGGGCTCCGCCCCTCCCCCGTGTCTCAGAACGCCGCGGAATTTGAATCAGATGCTCTGAGTATCAGCTTGTTATCAGAAAAATACACGCAGCTGTAAGGCTTTAAGCTGCAATGTTTTCTGATTAAAGCAACTCCAGATTTAATTTAAAGATGTAATTCCTCCTTTCTGCTTCCTTTCTGACGGTTGTGTATCACTCCCATCCTTACGCCTTCACTCAGGTGAGAGGCTTGCCTCCACCAGCGTAGAGCTTCCCAGCATAGGTGAGACACGGTCAGCCGACGGTGTCTGTCATGCTTGGGGTGTAGCCGAAAGACACTGAGCCACACTTGGATCGGACGCATGTGGAGTAACCCCAGCTGGGTGGCTGATGAAGCTGCAGCCATCAGACCCAATAGTTTTTAACACAACACCAATTGTACTGTGAACTCTTTTTGAACAGGGCCAGACAGTTGCGAATGGCAGCTACTCTGTCGTCTGACAGGTAGGCTCGCATCGTAAGTGCATCTAGCCAGAGACCATATTTTGCACCGGTATTAATTGGGTCTGGCATCGTTGAGGGCCGGCCGGATAGACTGGCGAGTACTACGGACGCCAGCCTCTCGTTCTCTCTCATAGCAGAGTACAGGAGGGGAGCATAGAGGCTACCTGCCGAGGTGCCTTGCGTTCTTGGTAACAACGCTGCAGCAATTCCTCTACCGCTGGTCCAAAGGAATGGCAAAGGGGAGGTAGGGGCTGCTTCTGAAGGCCGCGATAGAAATCGCATCATGGTCCTCCTCCACAATGATGATATCCAGTTCTGTAACATCCGGGGTGACCCCTGGGGCCGGCATTATCGGCTGAGCTGGGGCCAGAGCAAGGGCTTGAGCCTGCTACCAGGCCAGGGGCTCCCAACGCCGCATACGGCTCAGCCACGCGAGCAGGGGATGTTGTGCAGGACGTGCAAGCGTGGAATTTAGCCATGCATGATGTCTGCACAGCCCCCAAGGACGTTGTTAAAACACAGGAGGGTGTTGACCTGTGTATTGAAGCACTAAGGCACCAAGGGTGCAGAATCACCGAGGACACTGAGTGATGTAGAATACAGTACTGGTGCACCGAAGAATCAGGGCACCGAGTGTAGGTGTTACTGACATGCTGGAGTGCTAAGCACCGAGGCATGGAGCATCTAAGCACCAAGGGCACAGAAGCACCGAGAGGCGCCTAGCCTTAACCGCGTGTAGTCAACACAACCCATGGTAGCGCATAGCATAGCATACACAGGCTCGAGTGGCTGTGGTAGGCAATCCGGAGAGCAGTACAGGAAAACACACGGTGCTGCACCGTGTGCAGTCACACAACGGGGCAGCGTGTAGCATATACCGGAGTGGAGCACAAGCTCAAGGAGCTGCGGCGTGTTAGACAGGAAGAAAAAGTGTACTGCTTTTTTTCATTTTATTTTATTTTTTAACTGCAAAGGCAGTAATAGGAAAAAATATAGGCTTACACACACAGCAATTTAGATATGGGAGAAACGCAGTCGTCACGCCAGGCAGGTGAGCTGTACATTTGTATTATTATTGTTATTACCAAGTGCGCCAAGGAGGCGGGCTAAAACCAGCCGGCTGATTCAACTCAACAGCAGGATGCAGCATAGCTGGGTCCCGGTGGAGGAATTATTTTTTTTCTTTTTTTTTAAACTGCAAGGCAGTAAAAGAAAACACCACATACACGCACACAACAGCAAAGCTGTAAGGGTAAATAGAACAGACACCACGGCAATGCAGGTGAACTGAATTTTTAAGCGCACCGAGAGGGTGGGCCGAGACAATCCAGCAGAGTCAACTCCATAGCGGGGCGCGGCAGAGCTGGGGTTCAGTGGAGGATCAAGCGTCTCTTTTTCTGTTCCCTTAGGAAAACACAAAACAGCGAGCACTGTAAGGTTAGAAAAGCAGACTACAATCACAAAGTGATGTAGGCTGTTGAAAAAAAAAGAGTAAACACTGTGCAGTTGTGCAGCGTTTATAGCTGAGTTCACAGAAGGGGAGTTTCTGATTCCAGGAAAGTTGCAAGCCAGCTTGCAGCAATAAAATTTCCCAGCAACTGGACAAGGGTGTCTAGCCTGGACTACGTGCAGTAACACAACCGGGAGTGCATAGCCTACAGCGGAGTGGAGCACCGTCTACAGGCAGAGTGCATCAAGGCACCACGTGCACCGAGTATCGCGTGCACCTAGTGTACTGAGCGCCAAGAGCTATGTTACTAGACACCGTGTGTACTGAGCACTGTGCACAGACAGTATCGTGTGCACTGAGTGTCCAGAGTACCGTGCGCACCGAATGTGCACCGAGCACCGCGTTCACCGAGTGTGCTGAGCACTGAGGGCGCTATGCGCACTGAGGTACTAGACATCGTGCACACCGAGTACTGTGCGCACCAAGAACCGTGAGCACCATGCACCATATTCACTGCATGCACCTAGTGTACTGAGCACTGAGGGCACTATGTGCACCGAGGTACTAGACACTGAGTGCACCGAGCGCACCGAGTACTGTGTGCACAGAGTACTGTGCACACTGAGCACCGTATGCACTGAGGCGCTACGCGCAGCGAGGCACCAAAGTACCGCACCGAGCACCATGTACACCAAGACACCAAAGCACCAAGGGCTGAGCGTGCACCGAGGTACCGAAGCACCGGAGGGGCAGCTAATGCAGCGGTGTCTACCCTGACTGCATGTAGTCAAACACCTGTTCAGAGCTCAGCATACACCAGGGAGACACACAGGCTAAAGCTGCGGCGGGCGAGTTGAAGGCCCGACACACCAGGGTGGGTGTGCCGAGGCAGCCAGCAAGGTCTACTCTACAGCAGGGCAGGTTAGAATGCAGCCCCAGTGGAGGAATTACATGGCTGCTGACTGTTGTTGTTTGTTTTAAACTGCACTGCAAATGAAATTCATAGCACAACACAGGCAAAGCGGGGTTGTGCAACAGGGTCAACATACAGGTGGACACGCAAAAACAACAGTACACAATAACATTTATTTATTCATATTTCGCCCAACTGCGTGCACGGCAACCGGCGGAATCACTCAACGGCGGGGGTACAGCAAAGCCTAGCTTGAAAAGACACAAACACACACACACTCCTTTAAACTAATACTGCACAGGCAGTCGCACACATACGACAGACAGCAAAAAAGACAGCCTGCAATGCAAGTGAGGCAGGTCAGCTTTCAGCATGAATGCAGGGGAACTGCAGTCGACTCAGAAAAGCTTTTGAATACACTCAGTTTCAACACAGAGGTCTTACCTTACCATCTTGAGAGGCAAAAAGAGAACATGGTTTCCATGAGATGACTGTTTAATCCCTCGGTAGGCGGGACCAATGGACAATTGGTTCAATCAAGAGCAGGGGTAATAGGAATGTGACGAAGGTTACTGTAGCACACAACTCTGTGTTTACTCAGTGAGTAGTGGGAATGGCAGGATACTTTAACCTGAATTTGACATGCCTCTTTAGATTCCCTCTCCTCCCCAATTCCTAGTTTAAATGCCTTGTTAGGTGGTGTTCGATGTTATCAGCTAGCCACTTGGTGCAGTCCTATTTTGGTGCAGTCTATCTTTCCCTATAATATTTATTTATTTCCTATAATCTGTATATCTATAAGTCTACCTGTCTATCTTAAAATATCACCACCTGTATATCTATCTGTCTACCTGTCTATCTGCCAACCTACTTGGATATGAATTTATGGCAAACAATTCCAGTATACTTTTTTCATTCTCTTTCCCTCTAAGACAGCTACAAATAATTCTGCCATTTGTATCTGTTTGCTTTATCAACCTCTGGAGAGAGAAGCAGAGAAAGTGACAGATAAGACATCTGTATGGGCAGCTACTGTACATTTGGAAGCAGATTTCTCCTCATCACAGGAATCACATGTACAACACATGACCTTCACGTTTTATGGAAATGTGTGTGTGCTGCACCAAACACAATTTGAATGTTCTTCATTAACACAAGGGCCTTTTATTAATTTGAATGGCAGTATTTCAGATCCTTATTATTTTAACATGCTTGCAAGAAGAGAGAAAGCTGTTTATAAAAAGGTGGGGAATATGCATGGCCTTATCCCAATGATCTTCATTGGAAATGCAATGCACTGTCACTACAATAATTGTTGTCAGAATGGTTCTATACTATAAGCCAATAGTAACTCAAAGCCATTGCTTGATAGTCATAAACTAACACACACTGACATTCAATTGCAGTACCATGTGTTAGTGTCAGAAGTACTGTGCAATATTTATTCTTTAGGGTATTTTGTCAGTACTATTTTGAAATACTAAAGAAACATATGTTTCAACTAGAAGTCTTTCTCAATGTCTTCAAGGAGTTTTGATTCACATACTTCTATCACTGGATGATGTGGACTCCACTCCCATTGACAAAGTGTGAATGATCTCTTCATGGTCCCATCAAGAGGAGTGTGTGTGTGCTGGTGACAAGTATGTGAATCAAAATTGTGTGACTTTTGCCGTTTCTCTTACACAGCATCTAATCAAACAGTTCCTGCATTTTAATGGGAGGAGAGATATAACACGGGCTGTGTTCCCTCTTGGAAGGAAACTGAAATGACCATTTCCACGAATCAGACCAGCTTGTACTGAAAAAAGAAACACGTTAGGAGCATGAAAAAGGTAAACTGAAGGGAAGAAAGCATGTATTTTCTAATGAATTAATGCATGCATTTTCTAACTCAGGCAGCAGTGTGGAGTAGTGGTTAGGGCTCTGGACTCTTGACCGGAGGGTTGTGGGTTCAATCCCAGGTGGGGGACACTGTTGCTGTACCCTTGAGCAATGTATTTTACCTAGATTGCTCCAGTAAAAACCCAACTGTATAAATAGGTAATTGTATGAAAAAATAATGTAATTGTATGTAAAAATAATGTGATACCTTATCCCCCTGGATAAGGGCATTTGCTCAGACATTAATAATAATAATAACTTATTAAAGCATGTATTTTCTAATTTATTAAAGCATGTATTTTCTAATTCATTATTTTCTAATTTCTTAAAGCATATATTTTCTAATTTCTTAAAGCATGTATTTTGTAATTCATTAACACATGTATTTTCTATTTTATTAACAAGCATCTTGCCCAGATAAAAGCATATAGAAGTATACAAGCCATTTTTGTTGTTATGGGTAAGCTATATGCTAGATTGCTTTTACATTTTAGAATAATAATTGGTAGGCTCAAGAGCGTAAAAAAGATGAAGAACACATGGTAGATCTTTAGATGTTTTGCAAAGAAGTGACCTTTTCGGCCGTCTGCAGGTTGGGTTGTTTTTTCTTCTAATTCATTCAGTTATATGATAGGCTACATTATATTTGAATTGCTTACTCAGGTATTACATGCATTTAGGGACAACGGAAAAAGTCAAAAGGACAGTATATGTTGCATGTTTGTTTTTATTATATTATGTGAAGTTTTATAAATTAATAACATTTTGTTTGATGCACTTCACTGAAACAAGAGTTAGAATGTTCCAATATTGAAATACAATAAATAGATCTATAAACATTGCAGCATTGCAGTGTGGAGTCTGAGACATGCTCTACCCAGGTATTGCAGCATTTCAGTGTGGAGTCTGAGACATGCTCTACCCAGGCATTGCAGCATTGCAGTGTGGAGTCTGAGACATGCTCTACCCAGGCATTGCAGCATTGCAGTTTGGTCTGAGACATGCTCTATCCAGGCATTGCAGTGTGGAGTCTGAGACATGCTCTACCCAGGCATTGCAGTGTGGAGTCTGAGACATGCTCTACCCAGGCATTGCAGTGTGGAGTCTGAGACATGCTCTACCCAGGCATTGCAGCATTGCAGTGTGGAGTCTGAGACATGCTCTACCCAGGCATTGCAGTGTGGAGTCTGAGACATGCGCTACCCAGGCATTGCAGCGTGGAGTCTGGCAGTCTGAGGCATGCGCATGTGCAGTCCTGAGACATGCTCTACCCAGGCATTGCAGTGTGGAGTCTGAGACATGCGCTACCCAGGCATTGCAGCATTGCAGTGTGGAGTCTGAGACATGCTCTACCCAGGCATTGCAGTGTGGAGTCTGAGACATGCGCTACCCAGGCATTGCAGCATTGCAGTGTGGAGTCTGAGACATGCTCTACCCAGGCATTGCAGCATTGCAGTGTGGAGTCTGAGACATGCTCTACCCAGGCATTGCAGCATTGCAGTGTGGAGTCTGAGACATGCTCTACATAGGCATTGCATATTTGCAGTGTGGAGTCTGAGACCTGCTCTACCCAGGCATTGCAGCATTGCAGTGTGGAGTCTGAGACATGCTCTACCCAGATATTGCAGCATTTCAGTGTGGAGTCTGAGACATGCTTTACCCAGGCATTGCAGCTTTGCAGTGTGCCCCGGTGCCCACATGATTCTGATTTAACTACTCTGTCTTATCAGCTTGCACTGCATATTTTACTCTGTACTCATTGAGTAATTTACTCTCCAATTTAGACACACTCAGCCTAATTTTCAGAAGGGGCAAAGTGAAAAACAGGTTGCAAAACACTTTTGCAACACCAGATAGGTGGCAAACTGTAAGTTCCTATAAGTCACTTGCGAAGTGGCATTTCAGGGTTTGCACTTCATGTAAATGAACTCGCATTACAGCTTGTTAAACAATTGAAGTCAGTAATTAGTTCAATTTTGCAAATAACGTCTTATTTTCAAAAGGGTTAAAAAATGGATGTGCCCACTTAGTACACCAAAATACACTCGCTAATTAAGACCTGACCCCTCTAGTGTCTTATTTAAACTGTGACTGCTGACAGGGCTACTGAGCTATAATCGACAATAGAGGATACTGAAGTGCTTCCAATTCTCCGACTGCAGCACGAGAGGGAAGGGAGGAGGAAAAAACGACCCTACCCTAAACCCAGAATAGTTTGCCCCTGTCAGACATTTCTAGCCCTTTGCGGTCCTATGTCGGACCTGGTCCGGCATTACAATTTTCCCTTTCCGGTCCAATGTCGGACCCTGTCCGACATCATCAAAAAGATGAAAAAGATGTAAAAAACAGGTCTCTAGTTGTTTTTTCTCTGGAAAAAGCCGAGAAAACCATTCAATGGCCGAGTGAGGCCGATAGAAGCCGAAAAAAAAAAATACAGATAGCCCCGGCACCACATAGATAACACGGACATAAACAAACAAGATAGCTGCTTCTGCATCCAGCGCTCAAAGAATATGACACACATTTGCAAAGCTTTTTTTTAGATGTTATAGTAATAAAATACTGGCTTGGATCGCATTATTGAGGAGTTTGGTGATAAAACGAGTGATCAGGAGATGATTTATCGGTATGCACTACTATGAAGAGGTATGTGAAAAATACAGCGAACAAGGGGTGGGGCGGGGCTGGAGATGCAGTACTGAGTGTCCTGTTGATATGCAGTGCCTTTTAAACCTGGTCTAGGGCTAGATCTAACTCCAATACAAGTTATGCGTAGATACAGATTGGATACAGGCACTATAACAGAGCTGTGTGAGTCTGATTTAGAATCACAAACAGCCTGCAGTCACACCATACCTGTACCTGTAAAGGTTACATTAGACATTCATTTTTATGCAACGGGTGCCATCCAGACAGCAGCTAGGGACAGATCAGGCATCTGTCAGTCTTCTATGTCAAAGATACTGACTGATGCCACAGATGGACTTTTCCTTAGGGCAAGGGAGTATATAATATTTCCAATTGGGGATGTGATACAAAAAAGAACCAAACACAAATATTGTCATGGTCTGGCTTCCCAAATGTGCTTGGTGTAATAGATTGCACACATGTTGAATTATCCCTAGATTCAAGGAATTAAATTGCTTTCCCAAACAGAAAACATCATCATTCTTTAACTGTGCAAGTTTTATGTGATGCTCAATTATCACTGATGTAGTACCAAGTACCCTGGCCCATGCCACAACCCATTTATCATGGTGAACAGTGCCTTTTTCAGAACATTCTAACAGGGGCTTCTAGTGGAGCCTGGATAATTTTAGAATATATTAAATACATAATTAACATATGACCATTATAAAACATATGTAACAAATGCATATTTATGTTTTTGTTATGATTTTTCACAAACCTACAGAAACATTTAGATACTGCATGTAAATAATATGAATATTAATATTGCATCAGGGAATACATTGTTATATTGAAATAAATTAAGGATTTTTTTTTTCTATAGGCACACTGTATTATTATCGTTGTTATTATTACTATTTAGTCATTTAGCAGACGCTTTTATCCAAAGCGACTTAGGCCCTCTCCACACTACATAACCGATCTCGAGAACCGTACTCGAAACCGCTCTAATTAATACAGCTCAAAGCGTCCACACTGAAGTACCGTTTCATGTTTACTCAGGCTTAATGCGTCCATACACCATTAGAATAGTTCAGTTACAATTCCCAGCAGCTCAACGAACCGTGAAAATTAATACGATAGCATCCCACCATGCATTTTAAAATAATATTAACAGAGGTCCATATTGCTAAAAGAAATATAACAAGTATTGTGGGAAAAGTAAATCCGAACACACACACACACACACACACACACACACACACACAAGTAGGGCTTGAAGTTTTCAGTTTTTATTTTTCTGTTAAACTAGTGGGGAAAATAACAAAAACACAACGTTAAATTAGGCGACTGCAAAAACGAAATGCGAGTTAAAAGTAGGATCGGGGATGAACAAATTACGGAATTTGAATTTGAATCAGGTGAAGTCCCTTCACAAATTGAGCTGATTCTGTTTTATAATTAAACTCAGAAAAAGCTGTTAATTACAAACAATCTTTGTTTTTACCTTCATATCTTGTCTGAACCTAATTCTGGTCCTCTTAATTTTATTTCAAATTACGTAATTTGTTCATTATTTTTTTTATTATTATTTATTTCTTAGCAGACGCCCTTATCCAGGGAGACTTACAATTGTTACAAGATATCACATTATTTTTACATACAATTACCCATTTATACAGTTTTTTTTATTTTTTTTTTACAGGAGCAATCTAGGTAAAGTACCTTGCTCAAGGGTACAGCAACAGTGTCCTCTCCCTGGGATTGAACCCATAACCCTCCGGTCAAGAGTCCAAAGCCCTAACCACTACTCCACACTGCTGCCCTATTCATCCCCGATCCTACTTTTAACTCGCATTTCACTGGATGCCTACGAGGGCTTGAGAGGAGGCGAAATTGGGAGTGAGATATTAAGAATGAGACAAGATGAGAGGACTTCTCCGGTTGGTTAGGAGGCTTGAGAGGGGCGAGAGATTTGGGAGTTTAAGAGTGAAACGAGTTTGAGAGGGATGGCGAGATTGGGGATGGAGTTTGGGAATGGTGCTTAGTAACGTTGAGGTTAGATACTGATAGCAGGACGAGATAGAGGACGAAGAGATTTCCCTTCTCGTCAGGTCAGGCAGCATCCTTTGGCTGCTGGGCGATGTAGAGAGGGAGACATGAGAAGAGCAAAGGATTAGATATAAACACTTTCCGCCGGGTCAGGCAGCATCCTCCGCCTGCTGGGTGACGTAAAAGTGAGAGAGAGAGAGCAAAGTTTAGACACATAACATACAACAAATATGACTCTCGCTCCCGACGGGTCAGGCATCCTCTGGCTGCTGGGCGTTTAGTGGAGCAAGAGACAGGAAGGGGACGAACAGGACAAAAGGACAGATCCTTCGCAACTCAGTGCAGCATCCTCAGGCAGCTAAGCTGGCAGCTGGGCGGCATGGAGAGCTTAGGAAAAGTGTCTCGGGTCCGTTTAGGAGAGACGAAAACAGAGAAACCCCCCCTCGGTCTGGGCCCGCTCGGCAGGTGGAGGCTCGGCCTACTGCATGAGGAGGCTGAAATGGTCCTGGACCTGAAATGGAAGAAAGGAGATGGGACAGCAAGGTTGAGGCCTGGAAGGCTTAGCGCATAAGGAGCAGAAGAATAGGATGTGGCCGGGGGTCCCCTCAGGCCGGCGAGGAACAGCCGGGCGGCAGTGGTTGAGACGAGAGGCCGACCCGGACAGCCGGGGGAGTGAGACTCACTTCCCCCCCAAAAGAGGACCCCCGGCTCCCCGCAAGAACCGCACCGTGGGATAGAAAAGAGATCGCAGAGCCGCACACATAGACAAAAGCTAGAAGAAAAGAGAAAAGACAAGAGATGTTAGTAGACAACCTATGCCTATAAGCCGTCCGCACTGTGGAGAGGAACCCCCCCCCAGGGAGGAAACCTCTGGTGGGCCTGGCGGAGAGGGCGCCCCCCACTCCGGGCAAGCTAACGAGTGCTTGGTGAGCTGTGGCGATGTCTGCAGAGGATGATCTAATATAAAGTTCAACAGCTAAAGAGATCCAGCACCCCATAGACTTAATCAAGTGTTGATTGATTCCTGCCCTGGCCGCGGAGGCAGCTGCTCCGATCCAGAATGAATGGGGGGAGAAATAGTTTGAAGCCCGATCCGTGACAAGAGGGTGCATAAACGGGATAAGAACCAGTGTCTCGTAAGTATAGATCTGGAGCTGTCGATGAAGAGGGGATCCGACGGAAGACACAGAATCCTTGGCTTAAATGGACCGTTTTTTGAAGATCTGATGTGGAGGATAAAGTGGTTTCCGGGGATTTGAGAGAGATTGGAGCGCTTGAGGCCTAGAGCTGGGAAGCTGGAAGTTGATGGAGTTGAGAATTCTGCACAGCGGAGAAATCCAAAGGCGGCGGTCAGGCACAGGGTTTCCATGATGATGTCATCAAATAGGTTGAAGCATCCTTGCCGGAGAGCAGTGATGAGACAAAGGAGAAGGTCTGTAGAGATTGGTTAACTTGATGGAGAGGAGGGGAGCAGGCTTTTCTCCATGCCTCTGAGCGTTCTCTCTAGAGATCCGCCATCTCTAGAACGGACGAGCGGAGATAGATTGAAGGCGAAATTGATACTGAATGCCCGCTAGGTAGCATCTAAATAGAGGAGGGGGCTAAACGTAGAGACAGTCTGAGGTGAGTGATGAAGGCGAGGAGGTGCTGTAGGTTGAAAGAAGTATGAGAGATCTGTTTTTGCTCGCAAATGTGAGTAAATGAAGACCAGGCAGTCGAGTAGGAAGAACGGGTAGATGGGGCGAGAGCGTACTCCATGAATCCACGTGCTGATTGAAGGAGGCCGGAGAGAGAGTTATTCAGTTGAATATTGTTTTGCTGAAGGGTGGTACGAGACGAGGGTTGGGGTCTGCTCCTGGGACCAGGTTGCGGAACTTCTGGATCTTGATGTAACTGTCTGTTTTTGAAGTCCTGATGAATAGGAGGAAGTTATTTCCGGGAGCTTGAGTGAGGTCAAAGTGCCACAGGCTGATGGCTGGGAAACTGGAGATTCTGATGAGGTTGGTTGTCTTGATGGAGAGGAGGATGCGAGACTCTCAGACGGACCTCCGGGATTGAAAGGAGCGGGGGGGGGGGCGGAGGAGGAACTGGTGCTGGATACCTGAGAGGTAATTCCTGATGGAGGAAGGGGCCAGGTTAAGGGATAGCCTGAGGTCTGTCATAAAGGCAAAGAGGTGCTGAAGGTTATAGGTGGTGAGAGAGATACAAATCTGGGCACAGAATGTGGTGAAGGAAGACCAGGCAGTAGAATAAGAAGAGCGAGTGGAAGGGGCGAAGGCAATTCTCCCTGAAGCGGCAGGCTGACTGGAGGAGGCTGGAGAGTGTGGAGTTTAGTGGAACACCAGCTGATTGAAAAGAGGAACTTGCCACGGGTTGGGGTCTGCTTCTGGGACCAGGCTGTGAAACTTGTGGACCATCACACAACCTCCACCATGTTTAACACTGGGCATGGTTAACTTTTTTTATTTTTTTATTTTTTTACTGCAAGGTGTAGTATTCTGTAGTACAATTACTACAGCTGGCCAAAGTCCAGGATCTGGGTGCGCAGAATGGTTCACAAACCTCATCGTTGAAATGGCTTAATGCTCCGAGTCTATCCATTGTATTCCCCTTGATGTCCTGGTAACTTTTTTTTTTTTAAATCGGTAAATCACTGGTGTTGTCACGGTAAATTCACAGGGTGCACTCTGTTCCTTCAGGAGTCCTGCAGATAAAGTGCTTCACAAGAGCAGTTAGACATAATACTTCCAAGGTCAGGTCATTGCATAGACAGAGCACCTTTTTCTGAGGGTAGAGATTAAAGAGTGAAGGATGTCTATTGATATAGGGAGCCAGGAGGGAGCAGCAGGGGGGGGGGGGGCTCTTGAGGATCTCTCTGAGTGTCAGCAAACTGATGGGATGGATAGGAGTGTTGGAGAAGGGATGGAGATGAGGCGGCAGAAATACTGAATTCCGGAGATGTAGGCTTTAACGGTAGTGGGCTAAGTGAAGAGAATCCCTTGCATGGGCGATGGAGGCTAGAATCCGTTGCTCATTAAATCGGAATGGGATGTATTTTGTTTTGAGTGCAGAAAGTTGTAAATGTTTTCCATCCAGTGGTAAATGAAAATTTGGTCGCTGGGGCTAAGGGTATGGCCATGTAGTGATGAGCAGATTGCAGAAAGTTGGAGAGTGTTGTATTTAGTTGAATAGCAGATGTTGGAGTTGCAGAGTTTGATGAGGGCTGAGGTGGCAGCTGGACCTGAACAAATATATGAAATTGACTGCCTAGTTGTTTCTAAAAACAAAGGCAGAGAGATGAGATGTCGGCCGTCCTGTGTTAGTTAATACGGGATTGATCCGCGGTTTGCTACCATCATGTCTGTTTGGAATGGAAAAGGTGAACTCATAAATCAGAGATTTGGGTTTCACAACTGTAGAGAGCAGAGAGCTGCTGAATGCCGTGAAAATTGGTATTTGAGAGTTAAGGTGTTTTTAGATGATGTCGGAGATGGGGCTGTGTGGCGGAGTGTCCCGCCCCTATTTATTATTATTTGTATTTGTTTGCGGCGCAGATAAAAGTGCCGCGTCTTTTGTTATTGTTTTGTTATTTATAATTTAAAAAACCCTGTGAGGATGCATGACTGATCAGCTACTGATTATTTAACTAGCTGACAGTCATGCATCCTTACCAAACGCGTGCAGACTGTGGCCGAGGGGTAATAAGATAATTAACAACTAGTTAACCCCTCGGCCAGAGTATAAGAACCGGCAGCTGTCCGGGTTTGGTTGTTGAGTGTTGGATGCAGAGAGGAAGTACGGGGAGATAGAGAGGATACAACAAAATAATTGCTAAAACGTGCTGGTTTAGCCAGCACGCCACTTACTTGTTTGTCTGTTTATTTGTTTGGCCAACGCGCCTTTTTGTTTTGTGTTTTGTTTAAATCTTTTGTTTAATTATTAATAAATACGCTGAGTGCCATTGCACTCAGCTTCACCCGCCCATCCACTGTTTTGGTTTCAGTTACTTCCTGGTCCGTGACGTCACCACACTTCACCACTGCGAGCCAGCTTGCCACATATGGTGTCCTGCGTGGGACAAAACAACGCCTCCAACAGTCGGACCAGGAAGGAAAAGGACGTTTTTTTTTGTTTTTTCAAAAAGTATTTTTTTTTTTGTGTGTTTTTTTTTTTTTGAAAAAAAAAAAAATGGGGAAGAGTAGCCGGAGGAGAAAGCAGCAGCAGCAACAACAACAGCAGCAGGAGGCGCAGCAACAGCAGGACGTCTGCCTCACCTGCCTGAAGGGTGAGGAGTGGTGCTTCGCGGTTGGTGAGGTTGGGCACGTGGCACTGGACCAACCCCCTCCATGGCAGGAGAGGAAGAAGCCTGAGCATCCAGCAAGGGTGAGAGAGGACCCGCATCCTCCGAGGCGGAAGAATCCCGTCTCCTCTGAGGGGATCTGGGACTGGCTGGCGGAGCCTGAGAGGGATATAATGGTCGCCCTCCCTGCTGTGATAAACCTCCTGTGGGCGAGAGATGGGGAGCGCTGGGAGGCCTGGGAACAGAAACACCACCCAGCATCCCTCCCAGACATCGCAGCCATGGTGCTCAACTACCTGGCTGCAGATATGGGAGGGGCCCCGCTGCTGTTTCCAGCGCCAGAGGGAGAGGAGCCATTGCTGCTGTCTCCAGTGCCCGAGGGAGAGGAGCCATTGCTGCCGTCTCCAACGCCCGAGGGAGAGGAGCCATTGCTGTCATCTCCAACGCCCGAGGGAGAGGAGCCATTGCTGCCGTCTCCAACGCCAAAGGGAGAGGAGCCATTGCTGTCATCTCCAGCGCCAGAGGGAGAGGAGCCAGTGCTGCTGTCTCCAGCCAGAGGGAGAGGAGTCATCGCTGCCTTCTCCAGCCAGAGGGAGAGGAGCCATTGCTGCCGTCTCCAGCCAGAGGGAGAGGAGCCATTGCTGCCGTCTCCAGCGCCAGAGGGAGAGGAGCCGTTGCTGCTGTCTCCAGCGCCAGAGGGAGAGGAGCCATTGCTGCTGTCTCCAGCACCAGAGGGTGAGGAGCCCTGCCACTGTCTCCAGCACCAGGAGCAGAGCAGCAGGAGCTGCCTCTGTCTCCACCACCACCAGGAGCAGAGCAGCAGGAGCTGCCTCTGTCTCCACCACCACCAGGAGCAGAGCAGCAGGAGCTGCCTCTGTCTCCACCACCACCAGGAGCAGAGCAGCAGGAGCTGCCTCTGTCTCCACCACCACCAGGAGCAGAGCAGCAGGAGCTGCCTCTGTCTCCACCACCGCCAGGAGCAGAGCAGCAGGAGCTGCCTCTGTCTCCACCACCGCCAGGAGCAGAGCAGCAAGAGCTGCCTCTGCCTCCGCCACCTCCACCAGCAGAGGGTGAATGCCTGCTGGTTCTGCCTCAACCGCCGTGGGAGGACTGCTTGCCCTCCCACCTCCACCAGCAGAGGGTGAATGCCTGCTGGTTCCGCCTCAACCGCCGTGGGAGGACTGCTTGCCCTCCCAGCTCCACCAGCAGAGGGTGAATGCCTGCTGGTTCCGCCTCAACCGCTGTGGGAGGACTGCTTGACCCTCCCACCTCCACCAGCAGAGGGTGAATACCTGCTGGTTCCGCCTCAACCGCTGTGGGAGAACAGCTTGACCCTCCCAGCTCCACCAGCAGAGGGTGAATGCCTGCTGGTTCCGCCTCAACCGCCGTGGGAGGACTGCTTGCCGCTCCCAGCTCCACCAGCAGAGGGTGAATGCCTGCTGGTTCCACCTCCACTGTCATGGGAAGGACTGCTCCTGCCCTGCCTCGCCTGCCCAAGGATGCCTGCCTCGCCGCCCAAGGATGCCTGCCTCGCTCGCCCAAGGATGCCTGCCTCGCCGCCCAAGGATGCCTGTCTCGCACGCCTGGGGCTGCCTGTTTCTCCGCGACGCCTGGGGCTGCCTGTTGCTCCGCATCGCCTGGGGCTGCCTGTTGCTCCGCGATCGCCTGGAGAGCCACCAGTTATAGGGAATGAGGGAGAAGTGGAGCTCCCGCTGCCGCCTCCATGGCCAGGGGCTCCTCCCGAAGTTCGCCTCCGAGGGTCCGCTACTGCTGCGGCTGCCGCCGCCTCCCGAGGGTCCGCTGCTGCTGCAGTCGCCTCCCGAGGGTCTGCTGCTGCTGCCGCGCCTCCCGAGGGTCCGCTGCTGCTGCCTTCGCCTCCCGAGGGTCCTGTTTTGCCTGGGGTCGCTACCAGTCCTGCCATGCGGCAGGAAATACTGTGGCTGGAGCCCCATGAAGGGAGCTGCCGACCACGGAAAGGGGGGAGGTCAGGAGACCAGCTCCCCAGCCGCACTTTCGCGGCAGGAAATACTATGGCTGGAGCCCCATGAAGGGCAGCTGCCGCCACGAAGAAGTGGGGAAGGTCAGGAGACCAGCTCCCCAGCCGCACTTTCGGCAGGGAATACTGTGGCTGGAGCCCCATGAAGGGAGCTGCCAGCCACGAAAAGGGGGGAGGTCAGGAGACCAGCTCCCCAGCCGCACTTTCGGCAGGAAATACTGTGGCTGGAGCCCCATGAAGGGGAGCTGCCGGCCACGAAGAAGGGGAGGTCAGAAGACCAGCTCCCCAGCCGCACTTTCACGGCAGGAAATACTGTGGCTGGAGCCCCATGAAGGGCAGCTGCCAGCCATGAAGAAGGGGGAGGTCAGGAGACCAGCTCCCCGCAGCAATTTCGCTGCAGGAAATACTGTGGCCGGAGCCCCACAGAGGGAGCTGCCAGCCATGAAGAAGGGGGCAGGTCTGGACCACCCCAAAATTTTTCTGGCCAGAGGAGCCAGGCTGTGCGTGGTCCACTAGGACGCTACAGTTGTTGGGGTGGGAGGAGGACATCCCGCCGTGGCTGCCCCCGGAGACACCTTGCTTCCCTGTTCCTGGGCCAGGACTGCTAGCCGGGACTTTAGGGAATAAGGGGGAGGTGGCCGAAAGGCCATGTGTGCTGCGCACAAGGGGCATGTGTGGCGGAGTGTCCCGCCTCTATTTATTATTATTTGTATTTGTTTGCGCACGGATAAAGCGCCGCCTTTTGTTATTGTTTTGTTATTTATAATTTAAAATCCTCGTGAGGATGCATGACTGATCAGCTACTGATTATTTAACTAGCTGACAGTCATGCATCCTTACCAAACGCTGCAGACTGTGGTCGAGGGGTAATAAGATAATTAACAACTAGTTAACCCTCGCCAGAGTATAAGAACCGCAGCTGTCCGGGTTTGGTTGTTGAGTGTTGGATGCAGAGAGGAAGTACGGGAGATAGAGAGGTACAACAAAACAATTGCTAAAATGTGCTGGTTTAGCCAGCACGTCACTTACTTGTTTGTCTGTTTATTTGTTTGGCCAACGCGCCTTTTTGTTTTGTGTTTTGTTTAAATCTTTTGTTTAATTATTAATAAATACGCTGAGTGCCGTTGCACTCAGCTTCACCCGCCCATCCACTGTTTTGGTTTCAGTTACTTCCTGGTCCATGACGTCACCACACTTCACCACTGCGAGCCAGCTTGCCACAGGCTGTCTTTGGGCAGAGATGAAGAATGCATAGATCTAAGGCCTCTGCAGAACCTGAGAGGATGGGAATGCGTTGCTCGGAGGCTGCTGCAAAACCTATTGATTTGATCAGGAGCAGTCTAAGAGTGTATTGTCTATTGCGGGGTAGGAGGACGCTTGACTGAAATGTTGATAATCGCAGCACATAGTTTCCGTATGTGACTGGTAGCTCAAATTGAATGAAATGGACTTTGAAAGTTATATTAAGTGCCTTGATGAAGTTGGGGGCAAATGAGGAAGTGCAAATCGGGGAACAAGAAGGTTGCAGGAATGGCCTGATGCAGGGAAGCTGGAAATTAATGTGACGGTGGATTCTTAACATCTCAGAAAGCTGATAAGCTTGGCTTCATGACGAGGTCCTCGAGGGGAGGGGTTTGGATTTGAAAAATTTAGGAGGGTACTGAGAATCCCTTGGAATGACAACGAACTGCAGGAATTGATAGAAAGTTTGGAGTGTGTGAGATTCGCAGCAATAGCAAATCAGTTTAAATTATATAGAGCTTGTGGTGTTATGCTGCCATCGAGAGGTTGTGATTGAAATTGAAACTATTGGCTTCAGTGAAGCAGGGTAGCATATATTTGGTTATTGCGATTAAAATCCTTGTCTATGTATAAAACATTAGCCTTAGAACAGTTAGTGATGATATAAGTAAGTTAACGCAGGTCTAGAAGAGGAGCCTGCAGTATTTAGATGTCACAATTCGGCGAGTTGAAGCTCTCATGTTGCAAAAGCGCAGCAGCAGGAGCCAGAAGATTGCAGTAGTGAGGCACAGGCTCGCATTGCCTGTTAAAGCTGCCTGGTCGCCATGGCAACTTACCACTCCCAGTAGTCACTCGATGAGGCGTTGCCATGGTAACTATGGTTTGTGAAGCGCCGGTGGGAAAGAGCTGCAGTTCAGCGGTGACGTTGGAACAGTCTTTCTGATGAAAACGCAGACCAAGTTGAGAATGTCGCTGTGCTTTGAACGGCGCAGACTGAACAGGTAGGAAAATAGCTGATACAATCTTGCAAGCGCTGATCAGAGAAATGGCCTTCAGTGAAAGGAGCAAACAACAAAAAACAAACACAGACAAGGAAGCGGAAATAGTGCTGGGTTAAAGTAGAAAAAGAGAGAGATAGACAGGAGGGGCAGCCAATAACATACGTGGAGCAGCGCTGGCCATGCCCTAATAATTGACGAGGTGAGCGCTGCATTGTGTGGTTGGCTGGAAATACTAAATGAGGCTGAACTGGGATCAGCTTCCACCCGGAAGAGATCGGCGGACGTTACCGGGCAGAAGGCCACGGAGGGAAGGTAAGACTGGCTAAAGAAAAGGATATAGGATAAGAAAAAGCAGCGCAAAGCAGGAGAGAGCCCTCTACGTCATCCCCCGAATTACGCCTAAAGGCTAACATTTCATTTTTGCAGTCGTCTAATTTAACGTTGTGTTTTTGCTATTTTCCCTACTAGTTTAACAGAGATGTCCTGACAGATTTTTTGAAGCATAAAAATGAATACCTAGTGCGGAGTGTAGACTGATAGCAAGTCCTTCAGGCGCCTGCTCTGAGTATTTCGCCAAACATACCACAAAGCATTTTGGGATATTGGAGGATACACAAAAAAATGTAGTTTGGTATTACAGCGTCCACACTTCTGATAAACCGCACTACCTGATGCGATCTAATTAGAACCGGACTCGAGACTACCTCCTGAGGTGGTCTCGAGTCCCGTTCTCGAGTACGGTATTAAATGCTGCGTAGTGTGGATGCAAACCGTATTTAGCACTTTTAAGCCAGCTTAAATGCAACTAATACGGTTTAAAGGCATAGTATGGACAGGGCCTAACAGAGACTAGGGCTGAACTCTGCATCACAACTGCTCTGCTTAGGTCCCAGAATCTTTTTTTATTTGACTTTTTTACGGAAGAGGTTGTGTTTACTTTTTTGGTTATATCCTTCCGTATTTTAAATTTCGCCGAAAAGAACAGTTTGATATGCTAAAATCCCATCGAGCAAAAGCTCAACTTAGCTGGTTAGAATTTCCTTTTCCTACTTTTTTTCCCATTGTTGGGACGACATGTGCGTTTCCTCGTAGTGTTCCAGTTAAATGGGAGTCTGAACTATTGAAATGTAACTAATTGGCTTGTTAATGAACCGAAAAATCAATTGTTGTTATAAGCAGAAGTCGCAAAGGGCTTTGCGAGTAGGAGAGATAAACTTGCCCAAAAAAAACTCGCAGTGCAAATGCATTGCAACCTCTATTTTCTCTCTAAAAATGCGCCTTCTGAAAATCAGGCTGTGTATGAGTAAAATGTATTTTGGGTGAGTAAAATGCAACATGACCTTGAAGTCATGCATACTTTCAAAAAATACTGTGTAGTTTAATGCTTACCATAAAAACAAAAACAACAAGTATTCTTATGTGCTTTACTGACCACAAGCAAGATGACTCTGAAGCAAATAAACACTTCAGATGGAATATACTTAACAAAAAACCTGCATGCACATACCATATATTGCTAATATTTAAAAAAAAAAACTGCCAATACTACACTAATGCAAATAAAGAAATTATAATATTGTATTCCTTATTGATCGCAATGCTATAGCAATATAAATCATCCCAACTCTCTCTAAACACTGTATATTGTATTACAGTCAGCACTCGGATATCAGTTACCCAGATACACGTCAGTCGTGTTTTACCGCCCTTGTATTAAGAATAAAATCAATCCCCATTATATATGTAACAAATTAATGCACTTACCCGTTACACGCGATTTCCGAATCTGTCACCAGTTTTCTTATACAAAGCCCATCTATTCAATGTTACAATTTATCTCAATATCCGTCATAGCTCATGTTTAAAAAAAAAAAGTGCAGTTACACAATGCTTCCTCCAGCTTTACCTGACGAAAATGCAACGCGAACGAGACAAGCTAGGATAATGTAACAGTTAATCATTAAACAGTTTTAGATACTGTGATTTATTTATTTTTTATTTGTGATCTTTTGTTAGTTTTGTGCATTTTCATTTGTAAGTGAGCTGTGACCTTATCGAGCACTACAATTTTGAACACTCACTTTGGAAACTGTGTTTTTTTGTAATCTTTTGCTTTTGCTAAATTGCATTGCCTTTGATGTTTTACGCAGTTCTGTGCATGGGTAACATTTAGATTTCATTTTACTGTTATGTCGTTAATGTGAAATTTTACATCCCGCTACAATACCCACCACAGTTAACGTGTTGTCTCTTTAGTTTTGGCAAGTGATATTTTCAGAATCATATCGTTCTGAATTAAAATACTACTTCTGTTAAAAATATAGTACAGTACCAACAAAACCAATACAGTACATCTAAATGGAAGCCTACTTCCTTTCAGATATGTATTTTTGATATTGTCAGTTTTTCAGGGAACACAAAAAAAGATAAAAGGGTTGGCATGGGCCAAAATAAAACAATCATATGTGCGTCACTCGTGTTTAACTGTCACTGAAGTGACAATTTTATAGGGTCGGATATGTGAGTGCTGACTGTAATTATATAGTCGGGTGACAGATAGGTAAATTGGTAGGTTAGGTTGAGAGGGACTAAGACGGCGCTGGGAAATCCTAAGGATCAAGAATTTAGTCACTTATTCAACAGTCACAAACAGTGCATTCAACCTTATGTTTTTTTTTTTTGTTTTAAACAAAAACCCAAACTTATTGGTCACGTGTTTCTGGCAATTAGCTGTCCCGGCATTTCTACCATACATTCTCGAGCTGTTTGCAATATATTCACAATTGACCATTTATGTATATTAGTATAGGAACCAGCGAAGTGCAAGAAACTTGATAACATGCAAACACAAACTGTGCAGCAAAATTGCTGTCACATCATGCGATATGCATTATTAATGAGCAGTGGCACTATTGAATATGTATGTGCACATGTACTATCAGGTGTATACAAAAAGGGACGTTCAGGACGCAACGTTCTCTCTCACCTCGGCTCGAGCAAAAGACAGCACTGCCATAGTGTCGTGTACATGTTGGAAATGAATGTGAAATAAAGTTGAGCATGGTTTGCACTGACCTTGTCCTGAGTCCTGTGTTCCGGAGTAACCGTTGTTACAGAACCTGCAAAAGTAAAAGGAGAGCCTAGCGAGACCAGAGGGACCAAAAGAAGGCCTGAGTACTGAGTCAGTGAGTAAGTCATGGTTTGCCACAAGGCCATGAACACGACAATTGCTATTTGTATTCTTTATGCATTTCATTTAAATATCATACGTAGTTCATATTTTTTCAATGCATAAAACACCCCATACACAGCTTATCTGGAGTGCTGGTTGTACCCCTGAAAAGTGAGATATTAGATCACACAGTGCACTGGGCTCTTGCTGCAGTTTATTCTTTGACTAATTTAGTACCTTGAATTTTTGTTGTAATACCAACATATATCCTGCCTTAGCTAAGGCAGCACACATAATTTCAATTGAATCTGCCCCCTTGTCAGCATGTAAACGCCAGCAGCTGTAGTTCCAGATATATGTAACATTTTTAAACCATGTTACACATTTGTTTACTATTAACATGGCCAAGTATTGCCATTGCCAAACCATGTTAATCATACAAAAGTAATACATTACAACCAGTGATACAGTTCAATACTAGCATTGTTTACAATGATATATGCCAATCAAATCTACCTCATTTGTTAGACATATATATTCTTCCCATAGTTTTCAAGTATGATCATGTTGAGAACCCACCTTGGCATGTTAAGAAGTGAATTGTATTTTACATTGTATGAACTCTCACACCAGGTGTGTGTTCCTGTAAAAAAATCTGCAATGCTCCTGAACAGATGTGACACGATTTCACTGCTAGTAGAAAGATGTGTGAGAATAAACAAACAACAAACAAAAATGCTAAGAAAGTATTCTCTGCAGTCAGGATGTTGTGGGGTGGAAAAATGTCAGTTCTGGTCTAAAGGCTAGTCATTTTCAAATACAAACTTCAAATTGGCAAAGAAAGTGCCCAATAATGTGTAACTGTATCACCTGGATACATTCACAGAAAGGAGTCTATTTTATTTATCATCACTGGATCTTAATACTTACATCCCAAAGTGCTAGTTTAAAGTGATAGTAGCTAACAGAATCTGACCTGTTTAGCAATTCCTTTAGCTTTATACTCTACATCTCAAATGTGCACATTTGAAAGACCACACATTTTATAGCAAACATGCAGACATTCTCAGTATCAATGCCTTACTCACTGGACATCAGTAAACATTCTAGGTCACTTCCCCTCAGAAGTGTCTTCTGGGTCAAAGCATATTAGTGGCTGAAAGCATGTCAGTCAATTGGGGAAGGAACTGGTTGGTTAATGATAACAAAGCAGCCGTTGAAGGGTATCTATCTATCTATCAGAAACACCTACTGACTACAAAACCAGTGTCACACATTGAAATAACGGAACTGGAAGTTTCTTATGCGCTCTCAAGTTATGTGTTTCTCAGTTTTGAACACAATTGTTGAATTTTCATTTTTAATAAAATTGGACTTAATCAAAGACATAGAGTATACACTTTGAAAATATGGCCCATGGGGCTCTCGAGTGGCGCATCCAGTAAAGGCGCGCCGCGCGGAGTGCAGGATGTGCCCTATAGCCTGGAGATTGCAGGTTCGAATCCAGGCTATGTCACAGCCGACCATCACCGGGAGTTCCTAGGGGGCGGCGCACAATTGGCTGAGCGCTGCTTAGGTCGGCAGGGGAATCCACGGCTCACTGCGCATCAGCGACCCCTGTGGCCGATAGGGAGCCTGTGGTTCTGCAGTGGAGCCGCCGGATCTGTGTTGTCCTCCAGCACTATAGGTCTGATGGCATTGCTGTGGATCTGCAGTGCGAAAAATGACGGCTTGGCAGGAGCACGTTTCGGAGGACGTGTGTTCCAGCCGTCGTTTCCCGAGTCGGCAGGGGGGTTGCGAGCGGTGAGCCGAGGATACAAATAATAATTGGGCATACTAAATTGGGGAGAAAACCAGGGTAAAAAATTGGCGACGACTAAATTTAAAAAAAAAAAAAAAAGAAAATATGGCCCATTGTGTTTTAGGATAAAAATGAATGTTTAGAAATACTCAAATTAACTTTTATATATATATTAATAACAAGAGCCAAACCCCTTTTAGTGCTGGGAGTGCAACAGAGAAGAAAAAAAACCTTAGCGACTAATAGATATATAACACCTTTATAAATTAATCATTAAACTAATGTACAATCTCTTAATGGAGAAAGCATTAGATATAGCCAGGTGTGGAAAAAGTATTCAAACGTGTTACTTGAGTACTGTTAGTACTGTTACTTGGAAAAAAATGTAATTAAGTAAAAGTCAAAGTATCCTTCTAGAAAACTACTTCAGTAAAAGTACAAAAGTATCATATCTTAAAAGTACTCAAGTATCAGAAGTAAAAAGTAGCCGCCCTTAAATTCTACCCGTGGAAATCTGCTGTTACCCTGAGTTACACACCAAGTATATTTATCAGGGGGCACTACTATTTTACACACACCTATACTAATATACATTGAAATCTTAAATCAGGAATTTAAATTTTAGTCACAACCTTTATCCATAAATAAAACATAATTCATGAAACAATTCTAGGATCAAATGTTAAATGTGAAATCCTGTTTTGAAACTGCTTGTAGATTCCCGTTGCTCTTCTAGACTACTAAATGCATCCTCCGCAGCTAAACAAGAGGGACCACAATAAACACAGATGAGTCTAATTACTCAAAAGCAGTATGGAGTAGCAGTGTGGAATAGTGGTTAGGACTCTGGAGGGTCGTGGGTTCAATCCCAGGTGAGGGACACTGCTGCTGTACCCTTGAGCAAGGTACTTTACCTAGATTGCTCAAGCAAAAACCCAACTGTATAAATGGGTAATTTTATGTAAATATAATGTGATATCTTGTAAAACTTGTAAATCGCCCTGGATAAGGGCGTCTGCTAATAAATAAATAATAATAATAATAATCTTCTTCTTCTTTGCTGGGGGTTTCGTTGTGTTTGTTTGGTTATTTTAAAAATCAAAACGGTCTCTGGTTGGTTTCACGACATACTACAGTGTCGTGAAAAAGTATTTGCCCCCTGTCTCATTTGCTGCATTTTTGCATACTTTTAACACTGAATGTTATCAGATATTCAACCAAAACCTAATATTAGATAAAAGGGACCCTGAGTGAACAAATAACACAAAAATGTGATACATATTTCATTTATTTATTAAAGAAAGTTTGCAACACCTAATGCCCCCGTGTGAAAAAGTAATCACCCCCTTAGACTTAATAACTGGTTACACAACCTTTAGCAGCAATAACTGCAACCAAATGCTTCCTGTAGTTATTGATTAGTCTCTCACAGCACCGTTGAGGAATTTTGGCCAACTCCTCCATGCAGAACTGCTTCAACTCAGTGACATTTGTGGGTTTTCGAGCATGAACTGCTCGTTTCAGGTCCTGCCACAACATCTCAATGGGGTTTAGGTCTGGACTTTGACTAGGCCATTCCAAAACTTAAAATTTCTTGTTCTTCAACCATTCTGATGTAGACTTGCTTGTGTATTTCGGATCATTGTCTTGCTGCACGACCCAACTGCGTGTCAGCTTCAGCTCACGGACGGATGGCCTGACATTCTCCTGTAGAATTCTCTGATACAGAGCAGAATTCATGGTTCCTTCAATGATGACAAGGCGTCCAGGTCCTGATGCAGCAAAGCATCCCCAAACCATGACACTACCACCACCATGCTTGGTTACCTTGCACACCAAACAAATGAAAGAAGCACCAAACTTTGGTGTCATTTTTTCTCTCAGACTCCCTCTATATACTACGACAACCCACAAAAAAATCTGACCAAATACAATGTGAAAAATGTGCAAAAATGCAGAAAATCAGACAGGGGCAAATACTTTTTCACGGCACTGTATGTCAGGGATAGTGAACCTTTTTTAGCTGGAGTGCCCAAAGTCAGATTTATTTAAATATATATATATATATATATATATATATATATATATATATATATATATATATATATATATATATGTCGCTAAGTGCCAAAGGTGCCAGTGATTAAAGGGATTTAAAACGTTATCGGTAACTTTTTAAAACAATACTTACATTCCTTTTTTTGTAATTTTGTAGTTTTTATTGAGCACATACCAACACAACAAAGTTTTAATATTGCAGTATTGCTACACTGCAGTGAAATGCATGAATCACATTTCACCACGTTTGAGAATTTTAATGCTAAACTACATTAAAAGAAGCAATCACAATGAAATACATATAAAAGTTTGCTCATTTAGCGTGCAGAAACATAACCCTGGCCATATTGTTAGTTTTTTTTGTTTGCAGTTGCACACAACCATTACTTAATTTTTTTCAACTGTGATATATTCACTTTCATAAACATATCTACTGCTTTTATATTTTGTGAAATAACTAGTAGTAAATAATATACTTTGTGGCATTGTGTTTTTTTGGAAAAAGATAGCTGTGGTTGTCTTTATACAGTGGGGGAAAAGCAGGTTGTAAAAAATTCTCAAAAAAACAACAACAAACATATCAAATTAAATTATGCCTCTGATATGAGTACATTTGTGGATAGGCTATTCATTTTTTTCAACGTAGTTTGACACCTGCATTTCCCCCATAGTGTCAAGATTACATTTAAAAAAAAACACAGCATCAAACATCGTCTGAGGTACTCTTTAATGCACAATTACTTTTATCCAGGCATACCTATTCTAGACAGACTCCCAACCTTATATCTGAGAGCCTTAATAACACATTACCTTAGTGATGCCATGTTGTTTATCTTTGATCTGGTTCTATTATTTGTTTCTCCTTTTCGTGCATAAATAAGCTTTTCTTAACTCATTCTGCACGCTTGGCTGCAGATTCACAAAAAGCATTACAGATGCTGTTTTCAAAGATTTGCAGAAACAGCAAATAGCATTATTTTATTTATTTATGAGAATAAAGAATCCAAAGAGTTGGCATGTCTACCAGCATCTTTAAATATCTTCAGTGTTCATGAGAATGGCTTGGTACATTCACTTCAAAACAATTCTTATTTATTCATGTATGTATTAACTATGTGTATTATATATTGTCTCTCATTTCAAGCAGCTTTTTGTGGCTTCCAGATGTCTATTTAATTCTCAGATTACCCTAGGATACAAACTGAACAGTCCTAAACAATCCTGTTTCTCCACAGTTTTCTAATGCACCTGTTTGTTAGAGGTTGGTAAACAAAACTTGGGGGTGCTTTTATAATCAATGACGTTGTCCATAAAGTGTGTAGGGGGTACTCTTAGTGCTGCCCAACCTGAAGCCCAATTAATCATAGATAGGCCCATATTTTAAAGTGTCACTAATATGATTAATACACGAATAACAAACATATTCTTGGTTACACATTAATCTTGACGGCAGGTTCTGATGCAATGAATGTCAAGGCACAGTTGGATACAAGCCTACTGATGCATGACCGTTGCAAGGCCTTGGATACACGCTCATTTTGTGGGTTTATTTCCAGGAAATTCCTCACAGCCTTATTTCTGCATCACCACTGGTCATGTGCTGAAGATCAGATCCGATCACAACAGAGAAGTATATTGTTTCACCTCTGCTGGTTCGGTATGATATGATGTCTAGAATGTAAGTAAACGTGTGAGAGCCAGTAGGAAGTGAAGGACTGCAGTAGATGCTACCATTTGTATGCATAGGAAGGAACAAGCTAAATGCATTACATGTACAGCTGAGCAAAGTTTGTTATACCCATACATTTTTTGCTGCATATGAAGAAAAACTAGTATTACTTAGTACTTGGAATTTCTATTTTGGCAACCCTATAGAATAAATGATGCATAGGGCTTAAAATCCTGGGGCCAAATATTCAAACGCCTTGCGTGTGTCACAAAGGGAGTTGTAGAGATTTTTTTCCGCAAGTCCTTTTTGCGGAAAAAGTTGAGCTTTTGAGTGATTGTGGCAAAGTGCCCCCCCGTGTATATTGTATGTTACGTGTTGTGTGTAAATGTTGGTGTATGGGCATTGGTACACGGGATATAAGCGGGTCTGTGTTTCACGTGTATTTAAAAATGTAGATTTGTATTTAGGCACGAGGAGGGCACAAATCACTTCACGTGCTGGTTAAAATGTAATATGTGGTCACGGGAGTGCACTTAATTAATTCACGTGCAGTTGTACCGAGATTCCAATTGAATGATTGACTAGCAATCGAGTCTCGGTACAACTGCATAAAAACAGCATGTTTTCACTCACTCGGGGTTGGGTGTTCGGTGAGTGGAGAACGGGATTGGAGACGGAGGTAAACAATAATAAAATAATAACGTAAAGTTAAAATATCTGCTCACCGTGTTTTGTGTAGTGTTAGTCCATTTTGTTTGTCTCTTTTGTTTTGGCGAATGTGCCGTGTCCTGTGTTTTTTGTGTTTGTTACAACCGTTTATTTTCTGGCTGTCTGTTTATTTATTAAATGCTGAGCGAAAGCATTTGCTCAGCTCCACCAAACGCCACCTCTCTGTCGTTTTTGTTCCTGCTTCTGCCGTAACGTCACCGCCCAGTCATCCTGTCACAGTGATATTCAAAATAGATGCTGCGTTGGAAAAAATTGTTTTGCAAGTTGTTCTCTTGCAAGTGCTTTTCCCTCAAATTTGGGGGAGGTGTCATAAATAATCCCGCAAGTTCACCACCACAAGCTAAATTCAAAAGTTAATTTTCTCGCAAATCACTATTATTTAATTATTTTGCAGGAAGTATTTCAGGACAATCTCTGTTTCTTGTTAAAGAGTGAACATGGCTTACAGACAACTATATTTGCAAATGCTAGCAAAGCAACAGAAAAAGAGGAAATATCGTGCGGGCAGAATATACAGACAACGTATAACATGCCTTGACTTGTCTATTGGAGAAGGAAGTCCTTAGTCGATTTATACTTTGATTAAACATAATAACATTTTGGTTTATTTTCGACTCAAACATTTAATTTATTTGTGGTTTATTTTAAACAATACTAATTACAAGTGCTTCATTTGTAATGAAAGAGGTGCCGGGGCGCAAGCAATGACAATAATACCGTTCTTAAGAAGCACATATTCAAAATCATAACAAGTTTATTTGAAAGAGTATTGTACGTACTAGTGTTCGGTTTTACAATCACATATTCTACATCATATACGCAAAGCAGTAATATGTGCAGAAAAATTAATTAACCCGTAGGGCAGAGGGGGGGATGACAACTATGTATTTTGCCCGTCTACTTTTTTTGCTCTGTGTATATGCACTATTCTATGTTTTGTTTTGAACCAGACTGTTACAATTGTTTTTATATATTTTTTGAATAGGGGAAGTCAGCAGGCAATATTCCTGCGTGGGGGTAGGGGTACAGGCAGGCATGAATGCGTTGAAGTTCAACACTAACCCTAAATTAAATGTTGTTTGTGTTATTAAGTAGTAGTATAATTGGAAGCAGTGGTATTTAAAAACAACAAGCCAGGAGGCTGTGTGGTCCAGTGGTTAAAGAAAGGGGCTTGTAACCACGAGGTCCCTGGTTCAAATCCCACCTCAGCCACTGACTCATTGTGTGACCCTGAGCAAGTCATTTAACCTCCTTGTGCTCCGTCTTTCGAGGGAGATGTAATTGTAAGTGACTCTGCAGCTGATGCATAGTTCATACACCCTAGTCTCTGTAAGTCACCTTGGATAAAGGCGCCTGCTTAATAAACAAACAATAATAATAAAGTTTTCACTTTAGTGAAGTAGGCTACAATATTTGTTTTTATTAAAAACTTGTTTATTGAAATTAATGTTCAGCTTTCATATTGAAGCTTGTTGTGTACTACTCATTCAATTAAACCAAGTAGTGTAGAAATGTACTTGTATCGTTCAAGACGTTTTTCAAATCAAGTTAGCTTATTTCTTTTGTGTATAAAAAACGACAATAGAGTCACAGTCCTTCTTTCACAGCCAGTGTCATCTTTATGGCACATAAATGGTAAAGTAATTAAATGTCCCTGGCAGTGGACTGTCTCTGTTTAGCACATGCAAGAACTTGCAAATGGATAAAACTGTGTTGAGAATTGTAAGAAAACGCATTTGAGAGCAAAACATTTAATGACATTTTTAACTTTCATAGCTGAAGAGGTGCTGGGGCTATGCCTCGTCAAGCACAAATAATGCTTCATTTTGCAGTAAGTTGTGATCGTTATATACCTCGAGAGAGTTGCGGTTGATTTCCTGTGTTAATTCATGTTAATTTATTAATGTCTGCAGTGCTGAGATAATTGCAGTTTCTCCACAACTCTTAGATTTCACTCACTTGCGATTTTACGCAAAACATTTGCAACGCAAGCAGAGTTGCAAGAAAGATGAGAACATTTGCAAGATCTTTGAATATTTAACCAAAGAATTAGAGAAAATGAATGCGAGAATAATTACTTAATCTTGATTGAAGTCTTTGTAAAAATTTGCAGTTCAATTTGAAATAGAAGGGTATTGACTCCTCCAGCAAAGGGGGGTACTTTCCTATGAAAAGACAAATGGACCCCATTCACCAAACCTCAAGACAGAGGAAAGAGTCTCAGCTCGTCAGTGTTTGGATATGTAGGACCCACTCTTATAATCCACTCTCTCTTACTACGATACAGTATTGAAGTGTGAGTGAAGGTTGTACCCCAGTGTTAAATGTTACAATGTTACTCCTCCAGAGTCTGGTACTTGGTTAACTGCCTACAGTTTTTAGGTTGTCATGCATAGTGACTCACAACTAAGAGGATTTTTTGGAGGCAAAAGTTGCTAACCACACTTAAAATAACACAAACTCAATATAAAAATATGAATTAAGAGCAGGTACATCTTTTTATTTCAGAGTAAAACCCCACAATCGCAATTATGAAATTGTGAAGTTACAGATATGATGCAGTTTTATACCTTGTCACATTCGAAAATTTAGTCACAGTACTAAATACAGTGACATATTTTAGTGTGACTTCTATTTCAGATAAAATACAACAATTAAAAATAACACATTTCATTAAAATATATATATATATATATATATATTACCGTTTTATTTTATACATTCAGTCGATGAAAGAATGTCTACCTACAAAACACATACATAAAGCCCCGTAAAATTCTTTATACTTTTTATTATTTTTCATTTTATTTTTCACAAATTCCGTTTAATCAGCTGAAAACGTTGTTTTACTTAGTTTTAGTACACATTAAAAACAAAGTATACATCATGTTTTAACTATATACATATTTCATGGCAAAAAACTTAATTAAAGTAGCGTTAAGGTTTGGTTGCAAAAGTCCACAAGGTTAGGAAATTGCATGTTAAGGTAGCCACGCAACCTTAACTCTGCACCCTTATGTGTGTTTCCCGTCACACTTGATATCACATATGACATCATCAATGACATCACTAAGCACATGACAAATTCTCCCCAAAGACTGGCCATACATACATAACATTGGGAAATCGTAGTCCTTATGATTTAACTTGCAATTTCCTAACTTTTTGGACTTTTGCAACCAATCCTTAATGTTACTTTAACAAAGTTTTTACCATTGAATTTCCATTGTTTTGCAGAAGGCATCCTGGAAAATCAAACAACCACATCTGCCATATAATGTAGTGGTGAAAACACAACTTGAGACACTAAATAGCACAGAAGAGACACACGCCAACTATGTAAAGTTTTTTTTTTTTAAACCAGATTTATTAAAGCCAAATCAAATGTGAAAAATGTTAATCCCTGTACCTGAGAGTGGAGAGGTGGGGTGAGCAACGGCTGTCCCTGAGACTGGAGAGGTGGGGTGAGCAATGACTGTACCTGAGACTGGAGAGGTGGGGTGAGCAATGACTGTACCTGAGACTGGAGAGGTGGGGTGAGCAATGACTGTACCTGAGACTGGAGAACAGTAGTGCTGAGGGCAGTTATTCTTCATGTTGTATGGCTTTGTCCACTCTCTCTAGAAAGATCTTGTAAGAATCCTACAGGTTTTTAGGCAGTCTGATGCGTTGTATGAAGCAGTATGTTTATTTTCTAATGCAGCACAAACGACATTTTAAATAAGTAATTTTTGGTAGGAAGAAATGTATAAAATCCATTCATGTCTTTACAAAATAATTTTCATTTCGGAATATTCTTTTAAAACTGTAAACAGGAGCATGTTATCATTTATGTCTTGTTGTCAACCAACATTTTGTTTTTTTAAACTTCGCTAAATGTGACATCAGTACGTACCGATGAATCTGTACTGTAACAGTGTTGTTGCTTGCAATTGCTGTACTAGCTACATGCTAGAGGTTACATACCCACCAGTTTAACTTAATCTTAATTGTATAATAAGTAACACTATACACAGGGTCACTTTCATTTTTCACATTTTATTATTTAAAAGCACAAAGAAGTTAACAGTGTTAATACCTACTGCAACATAGATTTGTTTGTGGAATGGAACGGTATCATTGAACTCCCAACAAAAGTGAGGGGGAAAATGAAAATCATATTTCCTAAATTAAAAACATATTATTAGTTTCCCCAGTGTTGAAGGCACAAACACAAAAAACGTTATCACTGATTACCAGTTTTAATCCAGACACAACACAGATGTGACCCGTGTGTGCTGAACTATTTTTTCCATGTCTCTATTCAGTGCAATAGAACGGTTGCAAGTCCCTCTGCCTAGCAATGACATCAGACAGCAGTGATGTCAGACCGTTATCTTTGGGGTTCAATTTCTGTAAAACTAGGACTCCTTGCACATCTTGCACATCTACCCCCTGAGCGTGGTTCCTTAATTTGCTATACTTTTTGAGATACGGTATAAAAAGCATCTTAATCATTCTAAAAAACATAAAGAAAAACAGCTGGTTTTTTTCGCCACTCTATCTCAGAAAGTATTCAACCAAATGCTACTTTGTTCACAGGGTTTATTGAGCCTGCCAATCCGACCACACATAAAAATTTCCATGCATATTAGTGGGGTTTTACCCCTCTTTTGAGCTGATAGTAAAATTGACTTTAAACAGTACTTTTGTTCGAACCATATTTTTTTTTAACAATAATTTTTGGAATTTCCAATTATTATTCAACCTGGCTCACTACCGCAACCGCTGAATTAACTCGGGAGAGACGAAGACAAGCACTTGTGTCCTCCAAAACGCCTTATCTCACTCTGCAAGCCCGTCGTGCAGCCATATTCAGAACTTAGAGCGTCGGAGGACCACAGCCACGGTGGTCACTGGTGAGCCAAGGATTCCCCAGCTGACCTAACCCCTATCCCGTCTAGGCAGCACTTAGCCAATTGTGCACCGCCCCCTAGAAACTCCTGTCCATGGTCGGCAGTGGCATAGCTTGGATTCAAACTGGCGATCTCCAAGCTAGAAGGCACATCCTGCACTCCGGGTGGAGTGCCTTTACCGGCTGCACCACTCGGGAGCCCCCTATATACATATATTTTATTAACACTAGAAGCGCCGAGATTTCGGACTACATACAACAAATGTTTCTGCCGTAGCTCCAGGGCTAGCTGCAAAATGATGTCCATCCGAGTGATTGTGTTGCCGATGCACTCCTTGTACAAAACCAAAGCGTTGATAGCTGCCTGAAGAACTTGCTATCAGTGTACATTCCGCAATGGGTATTCATTTTTATGCTAAAAAGAAAAACTGTCAGGACATCTCTGTTAAACTAGTGGGGAAAATAACAAAAGCACAACTTTAAATTAGCCGACTGCAAAAATGAAATGCGAGTTTAAGTAGGCTCAGGATGAACAATTCACATAATTTGTCAGCTTTGTTTGAAATAAAATTAAGGGGATCAGAATTAGGCGCTGGGAAGTTATGAAGGTAAAAACAAAGATTGTTTTGTAATTAACAGGTTTTTTCTGAGTTTAATTATGAAAAGAGAATCAGCTCAATTTGTTTAAAGGGATGTCATCTGAGTAAATATAAAACCCGAAAACTTCAAGTCCTACTTGTGTGTGTTCGCATTTACATTTATTTTTAGCAATATGAACCTCTATTAATATGAAGCATAACACATAAAATACAGTGCATGGTGGGATACTATCGTATTTCCACTGTTCATTGTGCTGCTAGGAACTGTAACCGAACTATTCTAACATGTGGACGCATTAAGCCCGACTAAACATGAAATGGTTTCAAGTATGGTTCTCGAGATCGGTTAAGTCGTGTGGACAGGGCCTTAAATGGCACTTGCTGATAGATTTTTCCATTCAAACAAATGTTCATAACCAACTAATTCAGCAAGATGTATTTATTTCGCGTTAGTGAATCAGTGAATCAAACTAACAAATCTGTTGAACTGAGTCACTAAACTGAATTAATCAAACAAATGGAGTCAGTAAAAAGAAAGAAACTGCACATCACTAGTTTTCAGGCCAGAAAAATAGTGTGCCTGTCGTTGGTTAAAGCCTGGTTCCTATACGCACTAATAAATGATCACTTTAGCCCTTTCATAAATGAGGCCCTCTGTTTGCTTTATAATGATTTTTTGTTTTATTTTGTTTTATATTTGCATTTAGTTTTATTCCAGTTATTTTGTATTTGTGAAAAACACGGGGCTCTACACATACAATTGCATTTTTCCAGAGTAAAATGTTTGGATAGACTTTGAGATATTTGATCTCTCGATTCATTTTAATGGAAAGTTGTGGAACTTGTGGAACATCTAAAAGTTACATTTCATTAACACTAGAACCGTATACAATACATGTTTTTACATGTTTTTATATTATAACCTACAATATTCTTTTATATATATACAAGCCTGTTATCTCTACTGGACCTGGCAGCCATCAATTCCTTCGTTTTGTACAAGGTAGGAGAGATTTAATCTTGAAGCTAGCCACAGCGCTTCAGCAGAAACATTTTGATCAGTAAACTGCAAAGCTGCAGGCTGCAGCAGCTCAACCTGATTCTGTGCTGCGAGTGACACACACACACAAGATAAATCATATGTTACTTAAGATTTATATTGAAAAATACTTGTTTTTACAGTTTTCTATATGCATATAGCTGTTTACACACTGGTTTCTTTTGAAATGTTTATTTTATTATAGTTTTTCATTTTTTGAAGTAGTGTTTTATGTGGTAAGTTACAAAATAAACCCTTTTATGTTTAATTGTTCATTTAAATGCTACGTTTTGGCTGTGCAGATGTTTGATATGACGTGCTTGAATAAAACTTTTGAGTTGTATCTGATAGTTTGTCTTTCATTTTAATACTGATGGTGTTTAAAATGTACCGGCGGTTGTAGGTATGAGTATAACCGCGGAGGTTCTAGTGTTGAAGTAGTGCATAAGTGTACAGTGTGTGTGTGTGTGTGTGTTTGTGTGTGTGTGCGTGTGTGTGTGTTTGTGTGTGTGTTGGAAAGGTAACCAGACAAACAAGTAGCTAATGCATGGCGTAATTCAGAATGTGCACGACAACACGTGAATTCATTTCTCTTGTTAAATGTTTTTATCTTCATGGCAACGCATGAAGCTCTCCTCACGATATTCAGAGTCGTTCTTTTCCTACTTAGTAAGCAGACACAGACATTTAAATATCCCCTCTCCTAAATGACTATGAATTGAGTAATCTATATTGGTATGGACGATTGTTTTCCTAAATCAGAACTGAATAGCAACACATTCCCTGAAAAGTACGGTAAACAGGCCGTGAGGAAAACTGTCATGATTTGTGCATGTAAACACCGCCTGTGACACAGCATTTGATTAAAGGGGTAAATGCTCTGTTTCTTACTGCAAGATCCTTTGGGTGCTATAGTTAGCAGTTAGTATCCTGGTATACCAGTTTCTACACCGCTGTCACAGGAGGCGTTACATGTATTGCTCTCTTCGCTTTCTCTAAAACAGGGCCCATAGACACCTGTGAATCCAATGCCGGCAACATAAAATACTAGAGGACATATTTTTCAAAAGTCTTTAACTCCTATTTTTTGAAAGAAGAAAAACACATATTGACTTTCCAAAGCTAGTATCAAACATAATGCAATGGAAAGTTTCTTAAGCACTTAAAAACAGGTTAATTAAAGACTGGAGTAAACAGTGTCCCAGAATCACCCCCCTCCGTCCCCCACTCAACTCAGCCCAGCTTACTTACCTGTACATCAGCGGTTCTTTCTTTCTATTGTGCTTGAGATCCCCAGCCAGGATCTTTCCGTCTCAACCACAGCCAGTTGCTGCTCCTCTCTGCTGCTTCAGAAAAGTTCTTCACTGTGCGACGCAACTCTTGGCCACTGAATCCGATGTCTTTGAGAAACCAGGTTTTTGAGTGTGCCACAAATCCTCGACAACCCAACTCCACTGGGTAAACCTGGACTCTCCATCCTCGCTGTTCCGCTTCAGTGGCTAGTTGAGCATACCTCAGTTTCTTCCTCTCATACGCCTCATCTAACAGCATCCTCCCATGGCACTGTTAACTCTACCAGGTGAACAAGGCGTGCTGATCCAGACCACAAGACAATATCTGGTCGAAGGTTTGTGGTGGCAATCTCAGGTGGAAAAATAAGCCGTTGACCAACATCTGCCAGCATTTTCCAGTCTCTAGCAGCTTCCAGTTGTCCTGGGCGAGGATTGGTTTTAACACCTTTTCTTGGTGGTTGCTCTCCTGGACGGAGGAATGTTGTCTTTTGTGTGTAATGTTTTGATGGAACAGATGGCAACTTATTGGTCATGTTACGCTTGTCTTCCAATGCTAAGGCCAAACATCACAGCACCTGGGCATGGCACCAAGTAAACCATCCTTGGCTAAAAGCCACCTTACATCCTGTCAAAATGTGCCTTAATGTTGCAGGTGATGAACACAAAGGACATGAGGGATCCTCTCCTACCCAGAGGTTTAGGTTCTGTGGTGATGGGAGAACATCATATGTTGACCTGATGAGGAAACTGATCCTGCTCTGTTCCATTGACCATAGGTCTTGCCAGCCAATCTTGCGTTGTTCCACACTCTCCCATCTCATCCATTCTCCCTGCTTGGCCTGGGAAATGACCTTTATACACCTCATCCTCTCCTCCTGCTTATGCACCTCGTTGACTACCATCTTCCTCCATTGAGCTGGGGCTGCCTTGTGCCATGTAGGAGGAGCTGAACTGAGACCAAGACCCCCTCTTCCATGCTGAACTTGCCCCATGATATCACCAATTCAAAGGGCAGCCTTTGCATCCTCCACAGCTTTCTTTGCCACCCACTTTCTTCCAGTTTTCAGCACAGGTGCTGCCTCCCTTACGCATCTGTCGCATGACTCTACTAATGTCATTTCCAGTCTGACCTTGGCGCACTTAAACTCCTCGGTTAGAGTGGATGCTGGTAGCTGCAGTATTCCTTTACCATAAAGTCCCACTCTACTGAGGCAGCATGGAACTCCCAACCATTTCCTGATATATGAACTGATTAAGGCTTCCAGCTTCCCTACTGTTGTCAAAGAAACCTCATACACAGTCAGTGGCCACAGCAACCTCGGCAGTAGACCAAACTGAAAGCACCAGAGTTTTAGTTTGCCTGGTAAAGCGCTGCTGTCTATGCTCTTCAACCCTTCCACTGCTTGTTGTCTAACTTCTCCCACACAAACTGTGTCCTTTAGATCCCCGTCGTACCATCTCCCAAGACTCTTCACTGGCTTAAATAGGGCGAAACTGACTGATGCTTGTAGAATCTTTTTCTTTAGGTATAAAGACTCCACCTGCTCGGCGCCATGCTCTTGGTACAACCTGTTTTTCCCATGCCACTTTCATCAATTTCCACAGGATTCGTAGAAATCCTGAAGCACTCTTGTACACTCTGTACGGAACTCCATTAGGCCCTGGAGATGATGAAGCCCTTACTTTTTTCACAGCTTGCTCTACTTCTTTCCACTTAGGTGCACAGTCCTCCACTTGGTATTCTGGTGGATTGATAGGTGGGATGTCTGACGGAATTGACATAGGCTCCTGCCTTTTTGAATCTGTATGTGTTTCCTCCAAATATCTCTCCAGCTCAAACTTAGATGCTTTTAGTGTGCCATTCTTCTCACTGGTCAATAACTTCTTTACAAATTTGAATGGGCCTGTATAAAAGTTAGTTCTCGCACGCTCCTTCTTTTTGTAGCGTTTCCGTAGGCGCTCAGCTCTGCGCAATGTTGCAAGCTTATCTTTTATGACCCTTTGTAAAAGATTGAGTCCCTCCTTCTGACTTTGTTCTGCTCTTCTCCATTGCTTCCTCAGCTGTCTCCTTTCTCTAACTAAGAGTTCAATCTCCTGTTGCCGTCTAGACTTTCCAAGAATAGTTTGTACTTTTTCCTTCCTTTTTTTAACTCCAAACCTCTCGCTTCTATATGCGTAGATGATGTCCCCAAATTTATCCAGCTTCTTTTCAACTGTTCCACTTAACCTTTCCAATGCAAAGCAGAGATCTGTGTTTACTGTGTCCCATACAGTTTTCTCACAAGCTCTTGGCCATTTAACTCCAGGTTTGTGCCCGTCGATGTTATTTTCTCTCTTTTGCTGGTTTGTCTGACTGGGTTCACAAGGATCATTAGGTTCATCACTAACTGTGTCCATGCAAGTCCTCCTCACGTCTATGACAGGGGTGCTGATATCCTGGAACTGTGGTTTGCTTCCTGTTGCTGGATTTCATTCGACTGACTTGACTGACTTAAGAAGTACTGATCAATGCGAGGCCCTTGTCCCTTCTCCCTCAAGCATTTCATTCTCCCTTGATGAATCTTCAAACCCCTGACCGTTGTCGCCTTGCTCCAGCCGCAGACACAAACCTGGAGTTCCATGTCTTTGCTAACTGCAGATCTTGAACTAGTCTTTTGTGAAGTACTCTCCATACTCATATCCGTTTCCGTTCCTAAGTCGTTAACCGTGTTGTCCAACGTTGAGTCATCTTCCGCCCCGCTCGCAGACTCTAGGGTATTTTCTCTTTAATTTATTAGAAGCCTTAGGCGGGTGTCTCCAGCATCCTGTAAACACAGAGCTGGATAATGCCGACAAGGGTAGCTAACCCTTGCCAGCCCCAATGGGGTCTCTTTCCTCCTGTCAGCTGTCTCTCCAGGCTGTCACAAGGTCTTTCCCTTGTTGCCAGAAAGGGAAAGACCTCGTGACATTTTATTGTCAGCAGAAAATAAAAGAAAATGTGTTGATGGTGTGCCTTCTTGTACTCAGAAAGGTAATTTATGTCCTGCGAGTGTGGGAGAGAGGCAAGCTTAAGCTAGATTGAGAGAAAGAGAGAAACTGCAGAGTTGATTTATTACTGTGCATTTATCATGACCCTCGCTCCAGGCTAAGGGCTTTCGGGCAGGAGTCAGGACAGCCCGTATCAGATTGTAGCTGCTCACACTGGCTGACAGCTCAAAATACTGTACAGGGAAAAAAGGAAACATATGAGAAAGCCAGGAGGCAGTGAAATGCACTGTGATAGAATCACAAATAACGCACAGGTACTTTTGATCTGTTATGTATTTTTTAACAGAAAAAAGATCAAAGCCCATCTTCTGTAACACACTTAACTACAAATATGGTATATCTATAAACCTGGTCATTAGTTTTAAAAGGTCAATACTCACTCTCTGTTACATAAATATTGATTTGTCTTTTAAGATCTGTGTTTTCAAGTGTGTTTTATATGTTCTAAATACCTGGCAAAGTACAGTTTACAAAATTCAATCAGAAACTACAAAGCGTGTTTTTTTATTAATAAAATCTCCCTTTATATTGAGCTTCCAGTTCTCTGTCATGCAATGATATCCTGTAGCCTCAGCAGTTGAAAAAGATAACACATGTTGAGTAGAGGGCTAGGCACAGTAATGATCCCAAGCTCTGCACCTTAAGGTTTAGGCTTTGTGGAGACATCGAACCCACCTCCCAACAGAGGATATACAGTGAAGGAAGTAGAGTACGCAGGTAGCAAAGCACACAAAGTAAATGTATTCAGAGATGGCACTAAATACCAGAAGGTACAATTGGTTGCTATATTGACTATCTGTGCTGTACTTGACTATTTGAAATAAATTGCATAACCGTACAATGCAGCATCTCATTTGTCCAAAGGCAAAATCAACAGGTGTCTAGAGTAAGTCATTTTTAGTTCTTGTGCATGCTAGATCATGTATATGCAAGAGATACATGCAAGGTGGCTTGGAACAATAATATGGAGGAACACAAGCTGACAAGCTGAGCTAGGCGAATGTTCTCTGCATGATGTCACCCCAGTGCTAAAGTGTTCTTCCTGGGATCTGACATACTTTTCCATCTACACCATGAAGCAAGTGTGAGCAATTCTTACACATTCTTTCACCTTGACAGCCTTACATTGTGCCTGCAGTCTGGGCCTGCTGGATAGAGTTGCATTTGATTGACATGATTCACTGTGCCAGGTGCCCGACTGGTTCTTTATGTTCAGAAAATGTTTTCACATGTACAGATATACCACCATTAATAATGCTAAAGATGCACAAGTTAGAGATTATTCTCACAATCCGATCACAGTTTAGAGGATCTTACTGGCACAGCCTTGAAAGGGCATTTTAAATTGATCAAAGACCAACCAATTGATTCCATTAACCATGGGCTAAATCAAGACTTGGGCTTTCTATTCCATTATGTTCTGTAAACTGCCGAATGTTCCTTAAAAACTCCCAATAATGGCATCGCCTCTGATACCTTCCACATCCTGTATGGGCACTGCTTGGGACACCCTTTCTCTGACATATCTTTATATCATCAATATCCCACAGATTGACAGAGTCCTGATTCAGAGCAGATTGATCTTGTTTTGCTACCAATCGAAATTACTAATATTGTTCAATACAGAGCTACAGCAGCTGCAGGATTTATACAGAAATTAAAAAATATGTCATATTTGATATAATTTAAGTTGGCAGCAAACAGCAATAGTGAACAATATTTTCAATATGAAAAGACATCCTATAATAACATATTGTGGTGATTTTGTTCTGCCTTTATTTTGTTTCCTTTTACTGTAGTTTTAATAAAATATACTTTATTAGATTGAAGAGTCTGCATTTCTACCAAAACCTCATTGAACATTAATATGCATTTGAACAATATATATGGAAATGAATCGTTCCTGCCCAAGCCCCCTGCTTCCATCCTCTCCACATGTGAATCTGCTTTTATTTTCAGGGACAGTAAACGAGACAGATGTCATTCCTGCCCAAGCACCCTGTTAATACCATGCACAGTTAACTATTTGAGAAGCATTGTATTCTTTGTTAATACCATGCACAGTTAACTATTTGAGAAGCATTGTATTCTTTGTTAATACCATGCACAGTTAACTATTTGAGAAGCATTGTATTCTTTGTTAATACCATGCACAGTTAACTATTTGAGAAGCATTGTATTCTTTGTTAATACCATGCACAGTTAACTATTTGAGAAGCATTGTATTCTTTGTTAATACCATGCACAGTTGACTATTTGCCTATGATGATGAAGTCAATTATAATTGGCCACTAAAGTAAGAAAAATAAATCTGCTTTGGAACACCCACACTCACAGTATAAGTGGAAGATTTAACCACATATGGGCATTGTCGTTTCCTGAAATGACGATGGGAAGCATGTAGGTATACAATCCTAACTGCAGTATTTGTGTATATGCCAAACGTCTGGCTTCAGAGCAATATATACACCTTGTATATCCTAGCCCTGTGGGACTACTGGTGACATAAGTAAAAGTGAAAAGGTGATGAAACATATAACACAACCCCACTGGGAAATTAGACTCATAATTATTTAGAGAAGTGATTGTGGAAGCAACTCTTCTGTTTGTTTCAGTTAAGCATTTGCAGCTCTATTTGTATAATAAATGCAAGGAACACATTTCTATTTGCTTGATTTTCAAAAGAGGCTAAACAGAGAACTAGTTTGCAAAATATAGGTTACTTGTTTGTAAACCCAATTAAAATAAAAGCCTATTTTTTTGCATTCTCCTGAACCAAAAACATTCCCTACTTTCATAGCTGTACATTGTTGAATAAATATCCTAAACAACATAGCATGCTAAGCTTAACACAACCATATGGTAGGTCACCCAGAGCATGACTGCTTGATTTATTCAACAGAAGGAAGGATAAGACACTGCTGTTTGTAATGCAGATGGTTTCTGTACAATCCTCAGCAGCAGCCTGTGAAAATAGAGAACAGAGCCCCTTAGCACCACAGCTATTTTCCTTAGCAGAGCTCAAACGAGACATCAAGCCAATCTTTCTGTTGTGTTGTACTCATGGGTTTTTAACCTCCCATAATGTAGCTCTTGAGACATCTCCTATAAGAAATGAACTGTGAGTTCCCCAACTGGAGCTGCAGGCCTGTATTCAGCCAATCCGTTATCTCAAAAGGATCTTGGGTATAGATCACAGTGTTCGAGGAACATTTCAGAAAAGTCATCCATTGATCTATTTGTCAATATGTATTGATGGGCCTGATTGACCCTGGAGGCTATATCAATATGTGTAATATTTCACTAATATGATTGACTTGGAGTTGAGTCACAACATGTTACTTAACCCTTTACAAATTGTGAAACATATTTGTTAAGATGTTTGTAAAAAAGGCCCCCATTTATCCTGCTTAACCATAGTTTATTCTTATGTGACTTACCATGTCAGTGGTCTAGCCCACACCTGTGTGTAACAGGAATAGGCAGAGTAAGCTGAAAGGGCTCCAGCATATCTGGTGGCAGCAATGCTATAACACGTCATTCCTCTGTTACAATTTACAGCGCTTCAAGTTGACAAGGTTGCAGTGGTGCCTCCAGTCTGTGAGGCAGAATGCGGTCAGGAAACCAGGCGTGAATGGATCTATCTCAGGGAGAGCCTCTGAACCCCAGTGGATCTTATGAATACTGATGTATTTATAATGTAACTACATCCCAAGCCTTTAACAGAAGATTACAATTGTTTATACAGTATTTAAAAAACACTGGTCAGCATTTTAGCTTATGTGGCATACCTAACCATGTTATAACATGGTAATGACTGGTGATAGAAGTGTTTAATTACATGAAAATGTCCTGTGCAATGTTGTAACCATGTAATTACACCAGGTATCAAGCTGTTGATCCCACAGCCATTTCAAAGTAATTAACCCAGTTATTACAATGTAATAACGATGCTATTCATGACCTACAATCTAACATGCTACCATAAACAAATAACCAGGGCAAAGTAAAATGTTTTGGTTAGGGTTAGGGTGTGGGTTAGGGTTAGTGCGTACCCAGTAGTTTATATACCGACAACGTGCTTGAGAAGGAATTGTATGTGAGAATGTTATTTCTAAACGTTTCATAGCTTTGTTGATTATTAAACAAACACTTTTAGAAGATCCATATTTTTTAGTTTCTACCTCCACTATGTTTTTTTCTTTGTTTTCTTCTTGAGTAAAGGGTGCATTGAAGGACATTTGTGTAAGATAGTGTTATTGCATCTATCTCAGAACCAACCCCTGATGGAAAAAAACATATATTTTAAGATATGGTAGAAAAGTATGATCCTTGTATTTTTCATATATATAAATTGGCCCCTTTTATATATATTTAAAATATATTTTAGTCTGTAATCCATATATTTATTTTATATGTTGAGAATATATGGTGCACCATATATTTCCATTAGTCTGTAATCCATATGAAATAAATGTATGGATTACAGACTAAAATATATTTTAAATATATGCCATATATTTTAAATATATAAGAACATAAGAACATAATAAAGTTTACAAATGAGAGGAGGCCATTCAGCCCATCTTGCTTGTTTGGTTGTTAGTAGCTTATTGATCCCAGAATCTCATCAAGCAGCTTCTTGAAGGATCCCAGGGTGTCAGCTTCAACAACATTACTGGGGAGTTGGTTCCAGACCCTCAAAATTCTCTGTGTAAAAAGTGCCTCCTATTTTCTGTTCTTAATGCCCTTTTCTAATCTCCATTTGTGACCCTGGTCCTTGTTTCTTTTTCAGGTCAAAAAGTCCCCTGGGTTGACATTGTCCATACCTTTTAGGATTTTGAATGCTTGAATCAGATCACCGCATAGTCTTCTTTGTTCAAGACTGAATAGATTCAATTCTTTTAGCCTGTCTGCATACGACATGCCTTTTAAACCCGGGATAATTTTGGTTGCTCTTCTTTGCACTCTTTCTTTAGCAGCAATATCCTTTTTGTAACGAGGTGACCAGAACTGAACACAGTATTCTAGGTGAGGTCTTACTAATGCATTGTAAAGTTTTAACATTACTTCCCTTAAAAAAGTGGCCAATTTGCACTTGTTTGCCTGTTTTGCACTTGTTTCTTAAGTCTCAAATGTGCAGTTCTCATAGAAACACGTTATGACAAACTTGTATTTTTATTTTACTTTCAAAATGTTCAGTAATCTCAATCTTCTCTTCAGTGTTTTCTTGTATGAAATTATTTGGTAATTTTGTACTCATAGTAACTCACTGCCTCTTTTTCCTTGGATTCTGGATAAACAGAATTTGAATTAAAAAAAAACACAACAGAGGTACTAATTCAGATGTGTGCCCCTCCAGCGGCTGTGCAATAGTTCAGCTCATATTGTTTTTCATATTTTAACACACCAGTGTTATCACAAACTCCTCTTCTACCCCAGTAATCTGTAGCAACACCACGGTATTATATCAGTACCACTGTTCCAGAGTATACGTCCAGTAGATCAGAAAGTGGTCTGCTGCTAATATGTTTTTTTAGATCTTGTAATGTTAGAGTAAGGGCAATTTTAGTCTTTTCTATTAGACCTCTTTGAAGTGGTAAATCATGACAAACAGAGAGTGGATTCAAAGTAAATATTAGTAGACGGAAGTACAGCGATTGCCCTTGATATTTAGTCCTCCTGATCAGTAAGTGGGTTGCAATTAAAATAGAAAAACGAGTGAAATGTCAGACAAAATGTATTGAAAGAAAATAAATCAATACAAGAAACAAAAAAGAAAATATGCCGCAAATAATCATTCTGCAGTTAAGAGATGGATTCCCAAATCTTCAGTGAAATAGTAATTGGTAATATATGGTGATACCTGAGATTGTGGTCGTCTATGTTTCAGGGTGGGGGTGGTGAGATAGCGCAGACAGTGGAGAAATGATTCAGTCCTTTCCTGCCATCCGATGGTATGCAGTCTAGAAAAATAGATTGCGGATGCCATTTTTCTTTCTTTCTTTCTTTCTTTTTTAGAAGATGGAGAAAAAATGTCAACTGGTCTCATGGGAGAATCAGATGACAGATGCAGGCATAATAAAGAAATGCTACTCAAGACGAAGCAGAAAGCTTACACTCGGGCTCTGTCTGTAAGCGCGAGAGCAATTCAATTTTTAGGAGTGAGTACAACATGATGACACAACAGGCTCCTTGTAAATGCAACAAGGATTTACAAGTAAGGTAAACAGCACAGCAGTATGAGAGGGGAGGAAGGATTTTGGCCATGTTTCTGGGAACTCATGCTTCAGGCAGACCGGTGTGCATAGTCAAGCTGCATCACTGACTGAGAGACCTTAAAGTTTACCTATGGATTGCCCTGCTTTCAATTTTAGGTTTCGATCTGGAACCTTGGGAATTACTATTATTTTTTTATTTAGTAATCGTCAAATGATTTTACCCAATTTTTCTCCCAATTTGAAATGTCCTATTGTATTTTTTAGGCTCAGCTCAAAGCTACCACCCCTGCGCTGACTTGGGAGCGGCAACGACGAACACACGCTGTCCGTCGAAGCGTGCCGTCAGCCGACCACTTTTTTTCACTCTGCAGGCCCACCATGCAGCCACCCCAGAGCTACAGCGTTGGAGGACAACGCAGCTCTGGGCAGCTTACAGGCAAGCCCGCAGGTGCCCAGCCAGTCTATAGGGGTTGTTGGTGCGCGCTGGCCGACCTAAGCTGTCATTTCTGTCCCCTCTGAAAGTGTTTTTTCTATTATTTTCCAGTTACTAACTCAGTTTCCATGGATGAAAAGGATCTGAATTTACAGTTGCACACCAGTAGCGCTCATTTCTAAATCCAATCTTTGAAAAATGACTCTTCAGAAGTAGTGGTTGAATATATATATATATATATATATATATATATATATATATATATATATATATATATATATATTTTTTTTTGCTTGAATAGTTAGTAAGCCTAATAAATAAAGATCAGAACCAGCAGCTAAGAATGATAGATAGGACACATTATAGGGTATTAAAAACTTAGACAATTCAAATATAACATAACCAATTACATGTGGGTATCTATGATGTGTTTATTCATACATTCACAATGCTGATTGAAAACCAAAGCCAAGCAAGTCAAAATGCTGTGATACATGCTTATGCAATAACCAATTACATGTGGGTATCTATGATGTGTTTATTCATACATTCACAATGCTGATTGAAAACCAAAGCCAAGCAAGTCAAAATGCTGTGATACATGCTTATGCAAAATGGTTATATTCTCCAGACTGGAAGTGGGCTACTTGCTTGGCTACAAAAGGGCTACTTTTGTTCAGGAAAGGCCTTCAGTTTTTGTCTACATGGGTTACATTTTCACTCCTATGTAGATGACACCCACATTTATTTTAATATTAATTATAGTACTGGAGCGGTTCTATCTGCATGCTTGGCTGATGTAGAAGCATGGATGTCAAGTCATTTCTTGAAATTAAATACTATCAAAACTGAGTTGCTGGTGGTAAAGTCTAAACCCCAGCTTTATTCTCTCCCCAGGTTTTCTTGTTCTTTTTCTTGTTCCCCATAATGCTTCCTTGGTGGTCCGAAGTTTAAGGCGTTCAGTTAGACTCTAGGTGAACGTTTGACACACATCTCTACAGTGGTGAAGGCAGGGTTCTTCCACCTGAAGAAAGTCTCTAGAATTTGTCCTTTCCTGTCCCCCAAGGATGCTGAGATCCTTGCTCATGCCTTTGTCACATCTCGCTCAGATTATTGCAATGCTCTTTTTGCTGGTCTTCCTGCTCGCTCTATCAATCGTTTACAGTTGGTACAGAATCTTGGCAGGCACTAGACAGGCTGAACACATGACCTCTGTTCTTGCGCGTTTGCATTGGCTACCTGTCTGTTCCCATGTCACTTTCAAGATTCTGCTGCTGACATACAAGGCCCTACATGGTCATCATGGACCTCCTTAGCCCATGCATCCCTGGTAGACAGCTCAGGTCTTCCAACTCAGGACTTCTTAAATGCATTTCACCCAAGCGTATTACTCTTTGTGGGCACAGCTTTAGCTGCATTGCCCCTTCCTTATGGAACTCTCTGCCGAGCTGCATTTGAAATTCTACTTCAGTTTCTCAGTTTAAAACTTTTCTCAAAATACACCTCTTTTCGGCTATTTTCTCTTCTTAGGCTTCCTAGGTTTTGAAATATAAACTGAGATTCTTGATCTTGTTTTTATTCTTACACTGTTTACCAATATGCAGTGCCTTGGGACACTTTGGTGTGAAAGGTGCTATATTTAAATTAAAGTTATTATTATTATTATTATTATTATTATTATTATTATTATTATTATTATTATTATTATTATTATTGTTGTTGTTCTTCTTCTTCTTATTATATGGTCAGACAGCAGTTATTTTCAACACGCTGCTTCCCTGACTGTATCAGTTTCGTTTCACCCCTTCTTTACCAGTGAGAGTGCAGCACTTCAGCCTGAAGCGCTTTCTTAGCTCATATCCATTGCCCTCACAGAAGACTGTGGGGCCAGATAACACTTCCTGTTGTCTCTTAGAAGCTGGTGTGCTTAGCCCAGCCGGCCCTCCATATCGGCCAACTCCATTGCTTGAAAAAGACATCTTTAGTGTCTTTACTTTAATACTTTAGTTTTTAATTTCAATCCCAACTGACACATTGTTTACCAGGATTCAGGAGAAAGCTGCTGCTGCCATACTTAATATGACACAGAGGAGATGTTACATGACACGTGACAATGCTAAAATTGATGACCGAAAAAGGGCGACTTGACAGAAAACAGATACAGATATAAATCACAGGACTGATTCTTTTCCCACTTTGCTATTATCAGCGTTCCTGTTGTCATTTATCATTATCACCCAAAAACAACTAAATGTGGTTTGAATTTGGGCATTGAAAGCAACCTATTTGGCATGTGTCAGCAACACTCTTCCCACATCACAATTGAGAGTGATTGTAGCTGACAAAATTATTCAATTTAACTGTTGTGCACTTCTGTTAGTTACATATGTGCAGTTTTAAAAGAAACCCATATTATAGTAAACATGTATTTTAAAACATGATATCTGGTACTACACTAGGTTAAAGAAATGGCTGTTTGCAAGCCCTGCTTTCAGATAGTCATGCACTTCCATGTGATTCACCTGGAGGGTGAAATTGTGTCACCCCTTTAATGGCTTCTTTCCTGCCATTAACCCCCTATTGGCTGACATTATTTCAACCAGTTACATAAGAACATAAGAAGAACATAAGAAAGGTTACAAACGAGAGGAGGCCATTCAGCCCATCTTGCTCGTTTGGTTGTTAGTAGCTTATTGATCCCAGAATCTCATCAAGCAGCTTCTCGAAGGATCCCAGGGTGTCAGCTTCAACAACATTACTGGGGAGTTGGTTCCAGACCCTCAAAATTCTCTGTGTAAAAAAGTGCCTCCTATTTTCTGTTCTTAATGCCCCTTTATCTAATCTCCATTTGTGACCCCTGGTCCTTGTTTCTTTTTTCAGGTCAAAAAAGTCCCTTGGGTCGACATTGTCAATACCTTTTAGAATTTTGAATGCTTGAATCAGATCGCCGCGTAGTCTTCTTTGTTCAAGACTGAATAGATTCAATTATTTTAGCCTGTCTGCATACGACATGCCTTTTAAACCTGGAATTATTCTGGTCGCTCTTCTTTGCACTCTTTCTAGAGCGCAAATATCCTTTTTGTAGCGAGGTGACCAGAACTGAACACAATATTCTAGCTGAGGTCTTACTAATGCATTGTAAAGTTTTAACATTACTTCCCTTGATTTAAATTCAACACTTTTCACAATATATCCAAGCACCTTGTTGGCCTTATTTTTATAGCTTCCCCACATTGTCTAGATGAAGACATTTCTGAGTCAACATAAACTCCTAGGTCTTTTTCATAGATTCCTTCTTCAATTTCAGTATCTCCCATATGATAATTATAATGCATATTTTTATTGCCTGCATGCAGTACCTTACACTTTTCTCTATTAAATGTAATTTGCCATGTGTCTGCCCATTTCTGAATGCTGTCTAGATCATTTTGAATGACCTTTGCTGCTGCAACAATGTTTGCCACTCCTCCTATTTTTGTGTCATCTGCAAATTTAACAAGTTTGCTTACTATACCAGAATCTAAATCATTAATGTAGATTAGGAATAGCAAATAATTTGTCCATGCTGCACCTTGGTGCAGCACCGTGCTTTTCTGTACTGCTGTCCTGTGCCTAACTGCAGCCACACGAGTCTTATGTTCTTTTGTTCCTATGTTCTTATTAGTCTGTGTATCCATCTCTGTGTATGCTACGCTACCGGGTTGTGTGACTGCACCCGGTTAAGGCTAAGCATCTGTCCAGTACCCTCTGTTCTTACGCCCTCGGTGCCTCAGAGCCTTGGTGCTTTGGCGCCCTCGGTGCTTAGACGCTCCATGCCTTGGTGCCCGCTGTGCTTCGGCGCCCCTGCTGCCCTTGGTGCACGTGCCCTCGGTGCTCGCTGCCCTCAGTGCTTCGGCGTCCTCGGTGCTTTGGCGCCCCAACATGTCGATAACCACCTGCACTTGGTGCCCCAATTCTTCGGTGCACCAGTGCTGTATTCCCAGGTTCCTCTGTGCTTCGGAGCCTCAGAGCCTTGGTGCACTTGGTGTCCTCGCTCCCTCTGTGCTTCAGCTCCTTGGTGCCTTGGAGCCTACCTGCAATCAATATCCTCTGTGCTTCGGCTCCTTGGTACCTTGGAGCCTACCTGCACTCAATATAATCTGTGCTTCGGCTCCTTGGTACCTTGGAGCCTACCTGCACTCAATATCCTCTGTGCTTTGGCTCCTTGGTGCCTTGGAGCCTACCTGCACCCAGTATCCTCGGTGCATCTGCACCCTTAGTACCTGAGTGCTTCAATATTTGGTCAGCTTAGGTGCCCTCACTGCTTTGCGCCTCTATACCCCAGTGCTCCACTGGCTAACACTCTCTGGTGTTACAATGCCCTCGGGGCCATGGAGACATTAAGCATGGCTAAATTCCATGCTTGCACATCCTGTAGAGTGAAGCTTTCTTCAGAGGACAAGCACCTCCTCTGCGTCCGGTGCCTGGGCATGCAGTAAGCTTCCTCTGCCCTTGGAGATGAAATGTTCTGCGCTATTTGTGCAGCGTTCCAGCCGCGGGTTCTACACCGGAGGCTTGATAAGTTTACGGGCGCAATGCCCCCTGCTAGCACGGCTGAGCCGTCCGCAGCACTGGGATCCCCTCCCTCCTCCTCCACAATCTGTCTCTGAGCCCTTCACAGAGCATTCCCTGCGCTCAGGCTCAGGTGCCTCAGTTTCGCATTTGCTCTCAGTGTCCTACACAGATTGCTAAGCGGGCCAAACACTCGAGACAGGCAAGGGATACTGCAGTCAGCACTTCTACCTGAACCGATGCCTTCAGAGCTGTACCTGGTTTCGAGTACGGTGCTCCACATCTCCAGGTTCCAAGGACAAGACCTGGGCTGGAGCCTGGCAAGCCTCGTGCTTTGGCTATCTGAAGTGAGGGTCCCTGATGAGGACACGTCAGCGTTACTTGATTCGCCATACCCTGGCCATACTTTTGGACCAGGCTGTTTAGAGTCAGTGCAGACCTGGTGCATGAAGAATTCCCCCTGGGGCATTGTGGCAGGATGACTTGCAGTGGTGAGGTGTGGTGACGTCACGGACCAGGAAGTAACTGAACCAAAACAACAATGGATGGGCGGGTGAAGCTGAACGCTACTGCGGTCAGCGTTTTTAATAAATAATAATACAAAACAAAAAGACTCAAGGGCCAAACAAACCAGACAGATAAACAAACAAGTAAGTGTCGTGCTGGCTACTCCAGTACGTTTTAGCAATTGTTATTTTTAAATTCTGTCTCCGCTCTTTCTCCCCGTACCTCCTCTCTGTACACCCAAACTCGCAGCACGGACAGCTGCAGGTTCTTATACTCTGGCCGAGGGGTTAACTAGCTGTTAATTATCTTATTACCCCTCGGCCACAGTCTGCACGAGTTTAGTAAGGATACATGACTGTCAGCTAGTTAAATAATCAGTAGCTGATCAGCCATGCATCCTCACAAAGTTTTTATAAATACAAAAATAATAACAAAAGACGCGGCGCTTTTATCCACGCTGCAAACAATAATACAAATAATAATAAATAAATACGTAGGGGCGGGACACTCCACCACACATGCCCCCCCTTGTGCGCAGCACACATGGCCTTTTCGGCCACCTCCCCCCTTAGTCCCCAAAGTCCCGGCTAGCAGTCCCGCCCAGGAACAGGGGCAGCAAAGGGCCAAAGGTGGCGGCCATGGTGGGATGTCCTCCTCCCACCCAAACAGCCGTAGCGTTCCGATGGCCAGCGCACAGGCCGGCTCCTCTGGCCAAAAAATTTTGGGGTGGTCTCTAGACCTGCCCCCTTCTTCATGGCCGGCAGCTCCCTCCGTGGGGCTCCGCCACCCTTTCTCCTGCAGCGAAATTGCTGCGGGAGGAGCTGGTCTCCTGACCTCCCCCTTCTTCATGGCTGGCAGCTCCCCTCCGTGGGGCTCCGGCCACCCTTTCTCCTGCAGCGAAATTGCTGCGGGGAGCTGGTCTCCTGACCTCCCCCCTTCTTCATGGCTGGCAGCTCCCTCCGTGGGCTCTGGCCACCCTTTCTCCTGCAGCGAAATTGCTGCAGGGGAGCTGGTCTCCTGACTTCCCCCTTCTTCATGGCTGGCAGCTGCCCTTCATGGGGCTCCAGCCACAGTATTTCCTGCCAGAAAGTGTGGCTGGGGAGCTGGTCTCCTGACCTCCCCTTCTTCGTGGCCGGCAGCTCCCCTTCATGGGGTTCCAGCCACGGTATTTCCTGCCGCATGGCAGGACTGGTAGCGACCCCAGGCAAAACAGGACCCTCGGGAGGCGATGGCAGCAGCAGCGGACCCTCGGAAGGCGACGGCAGCAGCAGCGGACCCTCGGGAGGCGAACTCGGGAGGGGAGCCCCTGGCCATGGAGGCGGCAGTGGGAGCTCCACTTCTCCCTCGTACCCTGTAACTGGTGGCTCTCCAGGCGATGCAGAGCAACAGGCAGCCCCAGGCGATGCGGAGCAACAGGCAGCCCCAGGCGATGCAAGGCAGGCATTCTTGGGCGGTGCGAGGAAGGCATCCTTGGGCGGTGCGAGGCAGGCATCCTTGGGCGGTGCGAGGCAGGGCAGGAGCAGTCCTTCCCATGACGGTGGAGGTGGAACCAGCAGGTATTTACCCTCTGCTGGTGGAGGTGGAGATGGAACCAGCAGGTATTCACCCTCTGCTGGTGGAGGTGGGAGGGGCAAGCAGTCCTCCCACGGCGGCTGAGGCGGAACCAGCAGGCATTCACCCTCTGCTGGTGGAGCTGGGAGCGGCAAGCAGTCCTCCCACGGCGGCTGAGGCGGAACCAGCAGGCATTCACCCTCTGCTGGTGGAGGTGGCGGAGGCAGAGGCAGCTCCTGCTGCTCTGCTCCTGGCGGTGGAGGTGGCGGAGGCAGAGGCAGCTCCTGCTGCTCTGCTCCTGGCGGTGGTGGTGGCAGAGGCAGAGGCAGCTCCTGCTGCTCTGCTCCTGGTGGTGGCGGAGGCAGAGGCAGCTCCTGCTGCTCTGCTCCTGGTGGTGGCGGAGACAGAGGCAGCTCCTGCTGCTCTGCTCCTGGTGCTGGAGACAGTGGCGAGGGCTTCTCACCCTCTGGCGTTGGAGATGGCTCCTCTCCCTCCGGCGCTGGAGAAGGCACAGTCGTTTTGGGAGAAATACTGTTTTGGGACTGTTTATTTATTCAATACACCACTCGCATCACAAACCCCCTCACCAATTTTCAAATACAATGAACCTTTGTGTGGGCCAAGTTAAATTGACCTTCTATTTAGTTGTCCCAGCTTGACTAGTACTGGCGTAGTCAGACTATAACTGTATTTATATTCAGAAAGAACGTATTCCTATTCCTGCCCCTTTTGATTGAACTTAACCCATCACATGCTACATATATGTTAAAGCACCACATACCACAGTAATAATATAGTAAGTTCTAACGGGGCACAGTCAATGAATAATTGGTTCAATTAAGTAACTGAGAACTTGTTTGAAATGAAAACCAGAAGACCCAGTAGCTCTCCAGGACCAGGGTTGGAGACTCCTTGTTTAGGGATTCTAATCCCACCCCAGTGTATATTAATGTTTGACAGGGAGAAGGTTCCTGCAGCTGGACCTCCCTTTTAGTGGGAGCAGCGCTGAGCTGGTGTTTGGCCAGCTTTTGTTTTTAGCTGTTTTCCCTAATGTGTTTTGCTTTTACTTTTTGTATTTAATTTAGTGTACTTTTCTGTATCTGTCCTCCCGCACTAGGACTACCATTGTTGGTGCCCTAGTGGTGGCCCCCACCTACTGCACCTGCCTGTTTTGACTGTTAATAAAACCTGGACTCCTGAGCGGCGTTTCAATGTCAACCGCTGTGTCTCTCGTCTGTCAGCGGATACCCACACAGTAACAGAACACCCCTGTTACAGGCATGCCACAGTAAAATAAAAACAAAGAACAAAATAAAATTGTGTGCCAATATACTGTGGGTTAACCCATAAAATCCTAGCTGCTGTATTTGTAAACAGACCACGTTCTAGCGGCAAAGAACTGAGGGAACAAACTAGAATGAAATGAGTGGTGGACTTAACCTTGCCCCAGTGGACATTAGTCAACATCCCAAAGCCACCACACAACTTTGAGAGGTCGAGGGCTGAATGTCAAGGTGTTAAGGTCAGGATTGATCTTGTGGACCTGTGAGGGGATGCTTTCATGGCACCATGCCTGAATGTGGCTAGTGCCAGTGAAGGAAATAAAACATATGTGTTACAATAAGCAACAAAACACGCCAAAAAAAAGATGGTTTGAATTGGGATGACAGTTAACTTATGTTTATTAAAATCCACCGAAAGAAAATCTGAATGAATGACTGAATCTACCTCTATACCCGTGTGCAGTCCAGACACACACCATTGGTTCTATGAGAATCAGACAGGTCCAATTTATCTTAACAATATCTGCAGCTTTTTTTATGTGTTATCAACAGACACACCTGCAGAGCGGCTTGTGTTATTAGAGAGTACAAAGAGTCTGTAAATGTTCAGTCATGAAAGGGAAGGGAAATCTGGGTTAAAAAAGCTCCCGAAATCATTGGATAGCTAAAAAAAGAACACCTTTACTTCAGATGATTTGTCTGCCTTTAAAAACTGATTCAAGATAAGGAGCCTGTCTAAGTTCCTGCTTTTACAGATATTACTTTAAAGTCTAGTACTATGTATTTGGAACTCACATTTTTATCTGTCCTATAATTTTCTACTTACAGGTGTTCTGTTTAGGTTGTTGCTGCCACTCTTCTGCTCAGGTAGCTGGAAATGAATCTAGATTATACATTCAGTAGAGTAATGCAGTGTGGAGTAGTGGTTAGGGCTCTGGACTCTTAACCAGAAGGTCGTGGGTTCACTTCCAGGTGGGGACACTGCTGCTGTACCCTTGAGCAAGGTACTTTACCTAGATTGCTCCAGTAAAAACCCAACTGTATAAATGGGTAATTGTATGTAAAAAAAAAAAAAAAAGGTATATCTTGTAATAAATGTAAGTCGCCCTGGATAAGGGCGTCTGCTAAGAAATTGATAATAATAATGCTAGATACTGTTTTGTATGTTTTCTGGTCACCTGATTCCAAGCTTCAGATGACTAGTCAACTGTTAACCAGACAAAGTTCTCCTCAGCAGATGCTGTCTTCTGTACTGCTATGAAAGGCTTGAGACACCAATCCACGAAACGCGACACTTTCCTTGTCTGTTATTATTGTCTTATTATTTTGCAAGTACAGTTGGTTTTTGTACAAAAAATGTGTTGTGTTGATAAAGTAAATACATGAACATGCACTCAAATCCTAATTAAAAAATAAAAAGTTACTGGTACTTTTATTTTTTTATATGTTTTACATTTAAGAGGTAGATAAAAACATTTAATTATTTAAGCTCTTGGAAATACCCATGATGTGACATTGTCCGCCGCTGGTAGTTTAAAGCATGTACACAATACCTTTTTCATTGTGTATTTTGTTTTGTTTTTGTGTAAATATTAAAATTAGCGCGTCAGCACTTATAAAATTCAACGAACCGTGAGTGGTGAAGGATCTTTTACAACACCTTAAAGGTTACATGGTGCCAACAGTTTGCAGGTATCCTCTCTCCAAGCACTAATCAGAGCAATACAAAGAACATTTCAGTATTTTCAGTTTAAATGCAGTCTTTCAGTGACATCATGATTTTTTCTTTAAACCAATCATGCAGACACAAATCTCTTATCATTTGGTTAATTGTCCATTTGTCCTAACCCTTGCTTCAAAGCATCTGTTTCAATCCAGTTTCTCTTTAAAGTAGCTAGTTCTTATAACCCTCCTAAGAAAATCAGTTTTATATCTAGTCTGTACATATGTTTAACAATGTGTTGGTACCTCTAACACAAAACAATGATCCACCCTAAATGGCAAATGCCTTTCTTTTTAGAACTGGACATCAAAGGAGAGGCCAACACCTATTTCAAAATGTCTTGGAGGTCAGCCTTGTCCTAGCAAGGACAAAGTGACCAGAAAGAGCTTTATCAACTTGCTATCTAACTAGGAATTTAACCAGAATCTGACTTAATGTTTAACCCATTCCGCGAGTTGTATTCTAAGACCAGAAATTAATTTATATCTAAATAAAATGTTCCAAAAGGGAGCCAGTGGAGTGAGCGGAGAAGTGGAGTAGCGTGGGAGAAGCGAGGCAGAGAGAACACCAGGCGAGCAGCGGAGCTCTGGATGAGCTGGAGCGGACGGGTGGCGGACGCAAGGAGGCCATCCAGGAGGAAGTTGCAGTAGTCTAGGCGGGAGAGTACCAGGGCCTCGACAAGGAGTTACGTGGAGTAGTTGTTGAGGAAGGGTCGGATTCTTTGTATGTTGCTCAGGAAGAATCACAGGTGCGTGCTAGAGTAGAGATGTGCTGGGAGTAGGAGAGGCAGGGGGAGATTAATATTACTGGCCAGTGGTAATTGTGTAAAGAAAAAAAAAAAAGTCCTGTCACCAAGTGTTTATTGTCTGCCCTGTATATAGTCTATATATACTCTAATCTGCTACGGGGTTGTTTTATTATCAGGGTTCCCTGTTCACCATGTTATTTTGTATACAATTTAATTTAATTAGTATTATATATATAGAGAGATATTATTTTATCTGCCTTATTTACCGGAATATAGTCCGGCTGTGCTATTGTCCCTAGACTCCCTACTGTTTAATATTTCACCTGGCAGCTTTATTTATTTATTTTTGTGACAACCGTTATAATTATTATAATAATATTTATATTTGAGTTTATTTACCCCCCCCCCCCCCTAAACATCGAGTAAACATTGTTTATTTCAGAAGACAGCATTTTAGTATACTGTATATTTTATGTTCCTGGGGTTGTGCACGACTATATACTATCCCACACAACCATCAGGTGGAGTCACCGTGCATTTTATCAGGTCGTTAACTTTCGGTAGCCGGCAGCATTATAGTTAGCTAGCTAGCTAACGTTAACCGACTTAACGTTACGTTTGTTCGCTAAATGCATGAGTTGACATGAAACTATGCTACAATCCGCTTGCTAGGTACCGTTAGCTAATGTTATCAAGTTCAAATTCTGTGTTTTTAAATATAATACTGTAACGTTAACGTTAGCTAACGGCATGCCTCTTTCAACCTGTTTAGCTAGCAGGCATGAATATTAGCTAGCTAATGTTAACGTAAATGGTAAGTTAATGTTAGCTATCTGGCTATCTCGTTAGCTATCTGGCTATCCAGTTGACAGCCAGCTTTGTGGGGAGGAGGGGATGGAGAGAAGTTGAAGGAGTGAAGGAGAGGAAGGAATCCGGCAGAGTGGGTGGGGTTGGAGAGATGGATATTGAAATCAACTAACAGGACAGTTGGGGTAGACAGAGAGGGGAGGGAGGAGAGAAGATAGTCGAGTTCAGCGAGAAAGTGAGTGAGAGGTCCAGGGGGACGGTACAGTACAATTAGCAGGAGTTGACAAGGAGAGGTTAGTTGGACAGTGTGAAATTTAAAGGTGTTAACAGAGAGTGAGGAGAGGTCCAGTGAGATGCGGAGTATGGGACAGGACGTAGAGAGATGACAGGGCAGCAGGAGTTACAGTGTTATCAGGAGAGAGCAAGATTTCAGTGAGAGCAAGGAAATCGAGAGAGAGGTGGGAGGCAAAGGCAGAGATGAAATGTTAGCAGAAGAGTGCCAGTTCCAGAGGGCACCAGAGAGAGAGTGTGGGAGGGGAGAGAGTGGGAGGGGGGAGAGGCAGAGGGGTGAGGTTAGAGGGGTTAGGGGAGCAGTGGCGGAGAGAGGACAGAGGACAGGAGTGAGTGGACAGAATAACAGGGATGTGAGAGACAGTCACAGCAGGACAGGTGAGACAGATAGGTATAGTAGTAGAGGGAGCAGGAGCAGTGGGGGGACGGTACAGACCTGTCTAGTAGTTGGCCTCTTCCAGAGCGCTGCTAGGTTCGGATTTTCTCCAACAGCCTCTCCTCGCAGGTCTCTCCTTGCTGGACTCCCACAGCTAGAGTCTCGGCTCTTTGGTAGAGGCTCTTCGGTTGGCTGGCGCTTCGTGGTGGCCCACAAATAGGCTAGCTATCTATTATACTAACTAGATGGATAAAAGCTGTGTGGAAATCAACCAAATTGCAAATCAATCTCTGTTCAATTTAACCACATTCACCTGGTACTAATCACAAACAGTAGATCACCTGATTAAAACAACACCACCTTTATAATGTTACTTAAATACAGCAAATGTTAATTACTTGAAGCAGGATCACTTACTTATCTGTCTGTGACTCTGGTTACCTGTAGACTATCTGGTTACCTGTAGACTACCTGTAGACTCTGGTTACCTTTATTATCACTTAATAATAAAATGACACTGAGCCACCTGGCTGTTCTTCCTTGACTTCTAACTGAGGTCTAGTTCAACCTACAGTAGATACAATACTGCCCTTTATAGTGAGAATGTGACCCATCACTAAGAAGAAAAGCTGACATAGCCACTTTGATCCTCTGTCAGCAGATTCTACAAAGTTCATGAATATCTGTTCTGTTTTTCAAACAGTAACAAAACCCGCAAGCAAGGCAGAGACCCTGGCCCAGATGAATTAACTTTGTGCATGGCGACAATTCATCTGCACTCTGGAGACTGTATTGGCTTTCACAAACTAAAATGCTTGAATATAAAGCTGGAGCTCAATTCTCCCAATGATAAAATGTGGTCATTTACATCTCAAATTGTGGTCTTTGGCTTGGATTATGTGCCCAATATTGTAAACCGAATACCACGTGTGTGCTAAACATTATATTATTTATCCAGGACGATTTACAGTTGTTACAAAATATCACATTACAGATAAGAGCAGTTATGAAATACAACAGTCAGTGGTAAATAAGAGCAAATTCAAATAAGAGAGAATAAAAAAATACAGTAATGGAGGCTCCTGAGTGGTGCATTCAGTAAAGGCACTCCACCCGGGGTGCAGGATGCGCTCTATAGCTTGGAGATAGGCAATTCCAATCCAAGCTATGCCACTGCCGACCGTGGACGAGAGTTCCCAGGGGGTGGCACACAATTGGCCAAGCACAATTGGCCGGGGCGGGAATAGGGGTTAGGTTGGCTAGGGAGTCCTTAGATCACTGCACACCAGTGACCCCTGTGGCTGGCCTGGTGCCTGCAGGCCAGCCTGTACGCAATTCAGAACTGCGTGATCCTCCAACACTGTAAGTTCTGGATATGGCTGCACGGCGGACTTGCAGAGTGAAAAACAGACGGATGACGACACTCGTTTCGAGGACGCGAAGTGCTCGTCTTCGTCTCTCCCGATAGTCCGGGGGTTGTAGCGGTGAGCCAGGTTGAATAATAATTGGACATTCCAAAATTGGGAGAAAATTGGAAAATCAATAAAAATAATTGTTTTAAAAAATACAGTTGTAATACAGTTACCTTTAAAAGTAAAATCAAGTCCTAAATACAGAAAACAGTTATAATTGAGAGCAGTAGTAGAATACAGCAGTGTGGATCAGTTAAATGTAGGTACAAGATGATGGAAGTACTGATTCTATTGGGTGCCATATAGTCCACTATAGTCAAGAGTATTTGGTGAGGAAGGGGCAAATTCTACATATGTTGTTGAGGAAGAAGTGACAGGAGCGTGCCAGAGTGGAGATGTACTGAGAATACGAGAGGGAAGGGTCGAGGGTGACACCGAGGTTCTTGGTGGATGAAGAGGGAGAGAGAGTGGTGGGTTCAAGAGGAATAGAGAGATCAGTGGTGGGGGAGGAAGGGGGGGGAAGGAGGTCTGATTTGCAGTGGTTGAGTTTAAGATGATGTGAGTGCGTCCTGGAGGAGACTGAGAGAGGTAGAGATACGGGAGGATTCAGAGGGGGGGAAAGAAGAGGAAGACCTGGGCATCATCATTGTAGAAATGATACAAGAAGCCATGGGAGGAGATGAGGGGACCCAGGGAGAGGGTGTAGAGAGAAAACAGGAAGGGTCCCAGGACTGAGCCTTGGGGGACACCTGTCGAAAGAGAGCAAGAGGCAGGGGTGAGCCACGCCAGGACACCCGGTACATGCGATCAACCAGGCAAGAGCAGTGCCAGAGAGTCCCAGGTCAGCAAGGGAGGACAGGAGAATAGAGTGGTCGACTGTTTTAAAGGCTATAGAGAGGTGGAGGAGAATTAGGACAGAGGAGAGGGGGTGGCAGGGGCAGAGAGTAGAGTTAGTGACGGAGAGAAGAGCAGTTTCATTGGAGTGTGCTGGTCGAAAACTGGATTAGAGGGGGTCGAGCAGAGAATGTTTTGACAGAGAGCTGGTGATGTATCGCTCGCTCTAGGGTTTTAGAGAGGAAAGAGGAAAGTAAGACAGGACGGTAGTTCTGGAGGCATGAGGGATCAAGGGAGGGTTTGTTTTAAGATGGGGGTGATGCAGGCCATTTGAAAGCCTAGGGGAAAGAGCCAGAGAGTAGAGAGGTGTTTAGAGGAAATGAAAGGGAGTAGAAGGGGCAGCAGCCTGGAAAAGGTGAGTGGGGAGGGGGTCCAGAGCACACGTGGTAGGTGTGTGGCCCTGGAGCAGGGAGCAAAGATCAGAGTCCAAGAGGGGCAAGAAGGAGGAGAAGGAGGGTAAATTAGTCGGGGTTGCAGAGACTGATGCGGAGTGAGTGAGCAGAAGACAGGGGGTGGGTGGGGAAGGAGGCGAGGTATTGAAGCGTTTGCAGATGTCAGTGATTATACCAGTATACTCATTGCTTAGAGTTATATTACTGTGTTTTAAACAATATACCAGTGTACTTGTTGCTCAGAATTATATTACTGTGTTTTATACATTATACCAGTATAGTCATCACTCAGAATTATATTACTCTGTGTTAAACATTATACCAGTATGCTCCTCACTCAAAACTTGTTCTAATTTCTATTTGTTTATTTATTTTTATTTTGCTGATGTTGTGTTTGATTTAATGAATGACCATCCTATGTAGAATTAACACTTTTTTTAAAGTTTTGTTTACAATTGTTTTCATATTCATAGCATATGTCATTGTGGAGGAAATTCTACAACGCATCCTCCATTAAAAAGGAGTGTTTTTTTTTTCTAGGGGTGGGAGTCAGTATTAACAGCTGCTGAGAGAGAAATTGTGTTTTTTAGAAGAACAGACGAAGCACAATGTTCCACACAAGGATAAAAGTGTGGCTCTTACTGAAATTGGATATTTAATTAAACTGATTAAATATTTGGCAATTTAATTAAATGCTTTTGGATCTGTTGTGGGTAGTGGGTACAGGTAGTAATGACCAAGTTATTCAGGCTGTCGTTATTATCTAAACACAGTGAATAATCCACACACACATTCAAGATATTGAGGGTGTGTGGCAAAGCTGGCTTGAGTGGTGTGGGTGGTGATGTCAGCGTCCAGGAAGCAGAACACTGCAGACAGAGGTACGGGGCTGAAACCGCCGCAGCCATATGTTTATTAAATAATAAAACAAAACACGTTTTACAAAACACAAAGAAAATTGTACACTGGCCAAACAAAACAAACACAAACAATACTAAACATTTACTAAAACGAGTACCTTTCAACCTTTTAGCCGTGGTATCATTCACTCTCTTATTTACGTCTTTCTCCTCAGCTCTCCATTTAATGAGCCCGGAGTGGGTCCTTTTATATGCTGTGGCTGGAGCCTTAATTACCTTTTAATGAAATAATTACCTTGTTAAGGCTCCAGCCACATTCCCACGAGATTTATAGGGATGGGGATTTAACCCCATCCATGCCATCTACACATTAAACGGACAGCTTTTCCTCCGGTCTCAAATAATAAATAATAATGATGGACGGTTCCCATCCACCCGCATAAAAACAGTAATAACAATAACAACAATGATAATACAAATGAAAACAATAATCATACATAAATATAGACAAGGGGTGGGCACCCCCTCACAGGGTGCCATTATTATCCAAACACAGTGAATAATCCACACACACACATTCAAGATAATGAAGGTGTCATTATTATCCAAACACAGTGAATAATCCACACACACATTCAAGATAATGAGGGTGTCATTATTATCCAAACACAGTGAATAATCCACACACACATTCAAGATAATGAGGGTGTCATTATTATCCAAACACAGTGAATAATCCACACACACCCATTCAAGTAGTTGACCAGCTGGGGCAAGCTTTCCACTTTTTCACTTTTTGGTACAGGTTCTACTGTTTCCTCAATAGATGCATCACCAGTTCAAATCCCACCCCTGCCACTGACTGATTCATTGTGGAGCCCTGAGCAAGTCATTTAACCTCCTTGTGCTCCATCCTGCGGATGAGATGTTAAATCAATGTCCTATTGTAAGTGACTCCGCATATAATGCACAGTTCACAGCCTACCTCTGTAAAGCGCTTTGTGATGGTGGTCCATGATGAAAGGCACTATATAAAAATAAAGATTGTTTTTATTATTATAGCTCATCTGAACAACCTCACCATGTGTCCTTAAGTACATGACAGACTTCATAAATAACTTGATCTTCGAATTGATAATGGTCCCTATGTGTCCTTCTCTAGCTGTTGTTCAGCTAAGTGAGTTGCACACAAATCTATTGGGGTACATTTTCAAAGGCAACTAAGGGGTTTATATGGGTGGGACTCATGTTTTTAGATGTTTAGATGGGGCTATAGTGTAAAAGGATGAAATAGTTAACTATTTAGTGTATGCATTTCCATGTGTAATTTTCAGCGTATCTAAATTGAGTAGCTTAGATGTCCTGAATTATACCTTCTGGTGCCTTATGGTCCAGGAAACTGTTTCCTCACGTAGGATCACACCACCAATTAGGGTTTTTGGGAGTACTGTTATGAAGAGGCCTCGAATGAAGGACTGCACATCCAAACATCTGATCCGATTTGAAGATCTCTTAAATTGTATCCCCCAGCATACGGAAGGAAACTGTTGCTTAATTCTCAGAAACATTTTCAAGCAACGCATGATTACGCCTGCTATGCAGTCTGAGAATTGAGGAAACCATTAATATAGCATGGAGTGGCACTGCTGTTACAATGATAGCACGCTGAAACTTAGGCAAAGTAGGAGATGTTTTTTTGTCTAAAAGGTCCTCAGTGCATGAGGTACCAGGATGATAAGTTAGCCCCCTGCTAAGGCCAGGTTTAAAGTACAATGACACAGAAAAATAGCTGTGGACAAGCCAATAGAGAGCCACGCAGCCCTCTGGGCTTGTAGCGTACAGCATCCTCTACCATATTCTAAATACAATTGTTATTATTAAAACAGATCATATATTGATACCAAACAAGGCTAAGCATGTGGAACTCGTCTTTTTACTGTAGGGGCAGCAGTTTGTATACTTGAATGATTTGTATAATTGAATACAGTTCTTATACTCCTGAAAACATATTTTCTTGCCCACAAAGGCCCATTGTGCCCATTGAGACACCTGAAAGTCATAATCCTTCTTTTAATGAAACAAACTGGAAGTTTCCCTTATAAGCAGTGCAACCCGTTGCCTTTTTTTTGAAGGATAAAGCTTTTCCAAATCCCACAGTGAACCGCAGTCTCTCATAAAGAGAGATTATCACTAAAAAGACTCCAGCTTAGTGCAGGACTTTAGCTTCTCAGTCAGCACAAAAAGAGCGAAAGAAGCTCTGGAAACTCGCAAGACAAAAGAAACCAACAAACATGAAAGCTGTTTCAAATAAATATTTGGTCGGCAAGTTTCAACTTTCAACTCTAGTTTTTGTTTCTTAATTTTGCATGCTTGCATGTTCATTCTGTTGTAGTTTGTCACTGACTTTAGCTAGCTTCTAGAAGTATGCCCATTATTAACCCTATACAGTGAAGGCTAGATTAAATGCTACCTTGGTACAAAGGTCAACTGCAATTAATGTCATATTTATACAGTCCTAATTCTATTGACTTCAATGTTAATAGACCTTCAATATTAAGCCACCCCACTATTATAGCCACATTGTGACGGACCCTTGACTGGCCTCAGTAGACAGGCGTCACTGTATTAAGGTAACATTCTGTTTGCTTTGGTTTTGTTTTCTTTCATTTGTTTAACTGTAACATGCCCATTGCTTTCCTTTTCCTCTGGTGAGGCATAGCTGTGATTGAGAAATATTTAAAACAAAATGTTAGTACTACAGCAAGTATCCAAATATTCAATCACACATTGCTTGAAATGCATTTGAAGCTGCAAATTATAGAATATTCAAATACTTCTCTGAATTTTGAACAAACATCTGAACATAAAAATTCCATGTTCATTCCAGCACGATAAAATGTTAACATAAATGCATTTGCCAGTATAGGGTTGAGTATGATTTACATAGAGGATACATGGAGTTCCACAAATGAGGTTGGCTGAATAGCCAATGAGCCCCCAAAGTGGGTTATTTATGATGCCCTAATGAATTAAATAAAACAGCACTCCATCAACATGGCACACTCTGTTTATATAACATCTACCTGGGAAACAGAAGAAACTCAGTATACACCTCAATCAGGTGAATCTGGAGACTGGTTTGTGTTGCAGCCCCTCTGCATCACTGATAAGGTAATACTGAGTGTCTGCAGTGCTTCCTTTTCTCTTTTTCTCATTGGGCTCTCACCACTATAAGAGCTATGGATATGGGGCACTTCTCAATGCGTTTGTTGTCCAAAGAGCGAGTTAACTCACTGTATGCTCTTATAGCAGTGAGTTTATATTAATGTATATACATACTGATAGTACTCACACAAGGTGATCTTCATCAAAAGCATTATCTACTTCTCTCTTCAAATAAAGATAGAAACGTTTATGGCAAACATAAAATTACCTTACCAACAGGTAAGGTAAGAGCAAGACAAAGCCAAGTGCCTTCAACCACCTACAGTAGGAACTGCTTGATTACAACACCGCCTGACGCGACGGTGTCAAATGGCAGCAATTGTGAACTGTGATTCAGCTGCACTTCCTTATACCTGACACCAGGTGGCATAAGAAAACCATAAAATTCATTAAAATAACAGCAGGGGCCGCTGTGGCCTTCAAGTAAAGACTTTTGGAAGACAAACCCTAGCATCTACAAAACATGAGGTTTTTTTAGGCAGAAAGTCAGGAATATTATTATTTTTGTTTTTTGTTTTTTAACACAGCTAATCACTGAATTTTATTTGTTTAGCTTCTGCCCAGGTCACCTCACAAGGTGTGGATATCCTTATTTTTAATATTGCCTAAGTTCCTAATGTACTTTATCATTACAGGACATACGAGAGCGTATTTGCACCTTAACAAAAAAAATAAAAAAAATAAATCATTGCTACTGTTATGATAATTCATTGCAAACTGCCATATTTCAAGAAATTAAAAATGCTACAAGCTATTACTATGTTTTGTAAATGCTCCTATTTCATGTAGCAATATTGTGCTCCTTTTAGGAAATTAGAGCAATATTCAATACTGTCAAAACAAGTAGAAACATACAAAATAACAATCTGGCATTGTGCTGGTAGAGCTAAAGATAGCCTAGGCTAATCTGCATATTAATAGTTTTTATGTGAACTGCTTTGAACCATCATAGCCTCAATGGGAAACATATTCAGTTATTGCAGCAGCATTGTTTGGATTGTATTAAAGGGACTGTCAGACCAAGTGCAAGCCGCCTGTTGGAATTTTACATTCCTTAAACAAGAGGAAGAGGCTACACAGTGCAGTGGCTTCCAAGACACATCCACAGTTTGGTTTTCAGTCTAGATGTTTTTCAGCAAAGTATTTACCTTGTGTGTTGCAAGAGAAGGGTTGGGATGGAAACGCATTGCTGCCAAGTAGGGGAAAAAATCACCATCCATCCCATAATTATGTGAAGCAGAACACACAATTTAAGCAAGAAAGAACACTGGGGTGTACATTGCTGCAAGGGTTGCAAAAAGGAATGTGGGATGTGACTGCAGGTCGCTTCTTTACCTAACTTGATAAAAGGTATACTGCATGACTGCAATAATAGTCAACATTGGCCTATACATAGCAAATTACTAATAAATTAATGTAAACATTATGCTGTTTGGGTCTAAAAACAAGGCGAGTCAGCTGTCCCCTTCATTCAATATATTTACGTTGAATAATTTCCCTTTGGCAAGAACTGAGAAATGTAAATACCTTGGCATATTGTTAGATTCAATATCAAGCTTCACTGACCATATTGATATTATTATTTGTTTATTTAGCAGATGCCTTTATCCAAGGCGACTTACAGAGACTAGGATGTGTGAACTGTACATCAGCTGCAGAATCACTTACAACAATGTCTCACCGTGAAAGACGGAGCACAAGGAGGTTAAGTGACTTGCTCAGGGTCACAAAGTGAATTAGTGAGTGAGCCGGGATTTGAACTGGGGACCTCCTGGTGACAAGCCCTTTTCTTTTAACCATTGGACCACACAGCCTATATGATCTTTAAAAGCCCAAGACAAAATATTTTTTGTAGTTATTAATTATAATTATATTTATATCAAATACCCTAAGCCTTGTATTAACTAATAACCTTGTATTAATTAATATCAATTCCCATAGAAACTTTCATTGATGCCAAATTATCCTTAAGTGCATACAATATCAAATGCAAGCCTGATCAGTCTGTTGCAAAGTCTTGTGAAATGTGAAATAACCACAAGAATCAAGCATGTGAGCCACATGTCTCCATAAGGACCAGCATATTAAAATGCAGTGTTAGTAACATACTGTTCATCCTGAGCACAAATACAGACTCCTATAATCTCATTACTGGTGTAGAGGCTTCCTCTACACACAATCATTAACTTTAATAGATTAATGTGTGACTCACATACATCCTCTTCATGCCCATTGGTACAGGTCTTCCACCCTTACACTAACCCATTGGTACAGGTTTTTCACCCTTACCCTAACCCTAACCCATTGGTACAGGTCTTCCACCCTAACCCATTGGTACAGGTCTTCGACCCTTACCCTAACCCATTGGTACAGGTCTTCCACCCTTACACAAACCCATTGGTAAAGGTCTTCCACCCTAACCCTAACCCTAACCCTAAACCATTGGTACAGGTCTTCCACCCTAACCCTAACCCATTGGTACAGGTCTTCCACCCTAACCCATTGGTAAAGGTCTTGCACCCTTACCCTAACCCTAACCCATTGGTGCAGGGTTTTCCACCCTTACCCTAACCCTAACCCATTTGGTACAGGTCTTCCACCCTCACCCTAACCCTAACCCATTGGTACAGGTTTTCCACCCTTACCCTAACCCTAAACCATTTGCTACAGGTCTTCCACCATTACACTAACCCATTGTTACAGGTCTTCCACCCTAACCCTAACCCATTGTTACAGGTCTTCCACCCTAACCCTAACCCATTGGTAAATGTCTTCCACCGTTACCCTAACCTTAACCCGTTGGTACATGTCTTCCACCCTTACACTAACCCATTTGTACAGGTCTTCCACCCTAACCCTAACCCTAACCCAATGGTACAGGTCTTCCATACTAACCCTAACCTATTTGGTACAGGTCTTCCACCCTAACCCTAACCCATTGGTAAAGGTCTTCCACCCTTACCCTAACCCTAACCCATTGGTACAGGTTTTCCACCCTTACCCTAACCCTAACCCATTTGGTACAGGTCTTCCACCCTTACCCTAACCCTAACCCATTGGTACAGGTTTTCCACCCTTACCCTAACCCATTTGGTACAGGTCTTCCACCCTTACACTAACCCATTGGTAAAGGTATTCCACCCTTACCCTAACCCTAACCCATTGGTACAGGTTTTCCACCCTTACCCTAACCCTAACCCATTTGGTACAGTTCTTCCACCCTTACACTAACCCATTGTTACAGATCTTCCACCCTAACCCTAACCCATTGGTACAGGTCTTCCACCCTAACCCTAACACATTGGCAGAGGTCTTCCACTCTTAACTAACCCTAACCCATTTGGTACAGGTCTTCCACCCTTACACTAACCCATTGTTACAGGTCTTCCACTCTAACCCTAACCCATTGGTACAGGAATTCCACCCTAACCATAACCAATTGGTAAAGGTCTTCCACCCTTACCCTAACCCTAACCTTAACCCGTTGGTACATGTCTTCCACCCTTACACTAACCCATTGGTACAGGTCTTCCACCCTAACCCTAACCCTAACCCTAACCGTAACACATTGGTACAGGTCTTCCATCCTAACCCTAACCTATTTGGTACAGGTCTTCCACCCTAACCCTAACCCATTGGTAAAGGTCTTCCACCCTTACCCTAACCCTAACCCATTGGTACAGGTTTTCCACCCGTACCCTAACCCTAACCCATTTGGTACAGGTCTTCCATCCTAACCCTAACCTATTTGGTACAGGTCTTCCACCCTAACCCTAACCCATTGGTACAGGTTTTCCACCCAGAACACCTGATGAAGCCTAATGAAGAGGCGAAACGTTGTGTACACCTAGAAGAATAAGAAATTGAGGAAACCAGAGGAGACCAAGGCAAGAGATCCAACAGGACAGGATTCTCTACCATCTCCTGGCTACCCCAACCATAGATTAAATAAGAACTTAGGGCTAAACTCATTTTTCTTTTTCAGGAAATAACCTATTTTTTTCCTTTACAGCAACTAACTTTTCTTTTTCTTTTTCAGGAAATAACCTATTTTTTCCTTTACAGCAACTAACCAGAAAAACATTTCTCTCTTTTAGGATATCTTGCAAAAAACTAACCCCTTCCTTTCCCAGCACTTAAATACTGCTGCACCAACACAGCACTCGAAAGGTAAGTATTGATTGTGTTTGTAGTGGAAACCTAACGGTGCCAACATAAGCTACAAACCAATCATTCACCCACCTCTCACCCCACCTACACAGCACTTCGAAAGGTAAGTATATATTGTTTTTGTAGTGGAAACCTAACGGTGCCAACAGAAGCTACAAATCAATAATTCTCTCATTTCTCACAACCACATACACTCCAGGAACACTACAACACATCACCCTAACCACTCTTTCCTTTCAGCATGATGGAATCCTCCATACACCCAGTAAAGACTTTCTACAGAATGATCCAAACAATCCAATTATTTGGACAACGTTAATGAAGCTATCATTAACAACAGAGTACCACCAGGAATGCTGAAACAAACCCACCACTTACAATTCTACATCAAACCAGCCCTGCCAACTCCAGCCACGGCAGAACTCTTAGCAGCCAATGCTAAAAATTGGATGCACACAAATCTTCAAATCCTGCAAATACATTACTGAAGATACACTCTCCAGAATACAAACAGACCTGCACAAAATACCAACCAGGAACTGGCAGGAACCGTTTCAGAAGGCGAAAACATGGGCCTACAGGAATTTTAGAAGGAAGATCAAGCAGACAACCTTCGAGACAGCTTTTCAAATAGCACAAGAAAATCTGGAGCCACTGCCAGCAACCCAGCAACCCCAGCCGAGCCTTAACAACAACTCCTTCGCAGTGCTGGCAGACAATGAACCTCTGCCCCAGAGACCTCTACCCCAGAGGCCCAACAAACCACACACCAGCAATGTGGCCACCTACATTTCAGAAGAGATAACCAGGATCTCAACCAACCAATCGCAACCAAACAACAACACCAGACAGAGGAGCCCCTTAGACCAACCAACAGAAACAAATGAAGACTGGCTGTACATCAAAGCCCTTACATATGCTGGCCAGCTCAACACACCTACTGGAACCTCTGAACCCACCTCCGACTCCAACCAGACTCCTACACCCAACCACCACCCTATCCCGGACCCTAACCCTAACCCTAAACCTAACCCCGACCCTAACCTTAACCCTAAACCCAACCCTAATCCTAACCCTAACCCTAACCCTAACCCTAACCCTAACCCTAACCCTAAACCTAACCCTAACCCCAACCCCAAACCCAAACCTAACCGCAACCCTAACCGCACGTCTATCCCCAACCCATACCCCCGCTGCACCCCCACCTCTAACCCTAACCCACACCGCACCCCTACCCAGACACCACCAGAGAACCGACGACTCAGCAACAGTCCAGCAACACTGCCCAGGAGAACCTACCAGGTTCACAGACACATCAACACGGACAAAAAGAACATAGACTGGAGCCTGCAAACTAACAAGAACATTCTCATCATTGGGGACTCCAACCTCCACAGAATCCCGGACCACACCCAGAGCCAAATACAGATTGAAAGCTACCCCGAGCAAAATTCCTACATGCAGCCAACCTTCTGGACAAAGCCAAAACAGATAGAGGAGTGACCAAAGTGATCCTATCATTCGGAATCAACAACAAGGACCAGAAAGTCAAAGAGACAGCTATCAAAACCTACAAAGGATGTACAGGTCAGCAAAGACAACCTTCCCAACTGCAGAAATCAAAGTGCCACTGGTGAACTTCTCACGAGCACTAGACATGCAGGCCCAACGAAACTTGGAAGAACTAAATGGATTCATCTCAGCCAACCTACCACACATACCGCTATTACCAACTGAGAAATTCCAAGTAGGCGGAGACAACATCCACTGGACAACCAACACAGCCAAAGATATGCTCCAGCACTGGTGCCAGCATTTAAACTAGGAGACCCCACAAGCCCAAACATCTCCAGGGAGGGGGCATCCAACATAGTCAATCTATGTAAAAACTTCAAACCAACAGAGAGTCAAAACAGCCTTTTGAGCAAAGGCCTCTCCTTCATACCCACACCGCAAACTAAAGCAAAACAGAAGCAGACACTGCGAGCAGAAACACAAGATTACCATAGGAGGCTAAAGATCGCAACCTTCTTTGAAGAGGAAGAAGACTCAAATCACATACCCTTCCTACCCAAATCCAACTGGGAACCAAATAACAACCAAGTTCCACAGGAAATCACAGAGATTATTCTTGAAGATCTAAAAACAATACACAGCCTTAACCCAGGTAACTACAAAACAGAAGACAACCTAACAGCACCAGAAAGGATAGCACTTAAGGAATTACAAAAACATACCGACATCATTTTCAAACCAGCAGACAAGGGCAGTTCAATAGTAATAATGGATAGAGAAGACTACATCTTTGAAGCCAACAGACAACTAAATAATCTGGAACACTACAGGAAATTAGACGCACCAATTTATCTTGATTCCGCTCAGGAAATTAATAGAATAATACAAACACTAACAGACCAAAAAATAATTACTAGAAAACAAGCACACTATCTCAAGGGGCAGACACACCCAGAGCACGCATTTTTACATGCTACCAAAAATACACAAATCACCAGACACATGGACTATCCCACACACCATACCACCAGGCAGACCGATAGTATCGGATTGCAACAGTGAATCATATAGAATTGCAGAATACATAGACCACTTTTTAAACCCCTATCCACCAAACACACTAGCTACCTTAAAGACACATATGACTTCATAGAAAAAATTAAAACACTCAAACTACCAGAAACAGCTTTTCTCTTCACAATAGATATAGACAGCTTGTACACAAACATAGAGACCAACGCAGGCATTGCAGCTATCAGGAAATGTCTAAATCTAAATCCGGATCCAACCAGACCAGACGAGGAACTGATCAAACTCCTGGAAATCAGCTTAACGAAAACGACTTTGAATTCGACAACCAATTCTACCTCCAAACCAAAGGAACAGCGATGGGGAAACGCTTTGCGCCATCATATGCTAACATCTACATGGCCGATTGGGAAGAGACAATCCTCCACAGATGCCCACACAGACCAACTCACTATTTCAGGTACCTAGATGACATTTGGGGCACTTGGACACATAGCATGGAGGAATTTACAAATTTCATCTCGTTACTTAACACACACCACCAGTCCATAAAGGTAAAATACACCACACATAACAGCGAAGTAAACTTTTTAGACACCACCACTTACAAAGGACCACATTTTTCACAAACACACCAACTAGACACCAAAGTATATTTTAAAGAAACTGACACACACACTCTACTACACAAAACCAGCTATCACCCTAAACACACATTTAGAGGTTTAATAAAATCACAGCTACTCAGATTCCACAGAATTTGCACACAACATACTGACTTCCAGGCAGCTACCAAAGTCTTATTCACAGCACTCAAACAAAGGGGTACTCCTGTTCCTTCCTCAGAGGAATAAGGAAAACCTTCTTAGAACAAAAGCCTAGAGACAACAAAAGATTATTCCACTTATAACTACCTACTCACATTTTAGTGTGGCAGCTAATTCACAGATAAAACAAAACCTAACCAACAAATTACAAGACACCAACCTGCTTACAGGACACAAGATAATCTCAGCCTACAGAAAAACAAAAACTTGACCAACTATTTAGTGTCCAGTAAACTGCCTTCACTTAATCGCAAACCAACAAAAGCATCACAACACTTCAAGCAACTTTCCACACTCCGAGCCAATCCACAGGCATCACATACAACATTCCACAAACCTTTACACAAAACAGCAGGAACTGCATCTACGCAATACAATGCGATACATGCAAAATCATTTACATTGGTGAAACAGGCAACACTATCCGTGTAAGACTAACACAACACATCTATAATATCAAACACAAAAAGAATCACAAACACCTCTAGTAGCACACTTTCTACAACACAACTTGGAATCTCTGAAAATTACAGGGCTGGAGAGGAACCAGAACTGGACAATCGGAGAAAGGAAATGGAGAGAAAAAGACTGGATCAACAAACTACAAACAACTTTCCCGCTAGGCCTGAACATTAGAAACTCCACGATAGACCTACACTAGAAAAGGAGATCCAAAACAAAACAAACAAAGAAATTAATCCAAAAAGAGCCAGAGGGCCAGTGCATCTTTCTTTCCCTGAAAAATCAACCAAGTGTGGAGTTCTCAGGGAAACAAAGTTCCTACCTCACCCTAACCGTAACCCATTGGTACAGGTCTTCCATCCTAACCCTAACCTATTTGGTACAGGTCTTCCACCCTAACCCTAACCCATTGTTACAGGTCTTCCACCCTAACCCTAACCCATTGTTACAGGTCTTCCACCCTAACACTAACCCATTGGTACAGATTTTCCACCCTTACCCTAACCCTAACACATTGGTACAGGTCTTCCACCCTTACCCTAACCCATTGGTACAGGTCTTCCACCCTTACACTAACCCATTGGTAAAGGTCTTCCACCCTAACCCTAACCCTAACCCATTGGTACAGGTTTTCCACCCTTACCCTAACCCTAACACATTGGTACATGTCTTCCATCCTAACCCTAACCTATTTGGTACAGGTCTTCCACCCTAACCCTAACCCATTGTTACAGGTCTTCCACCCTAACCCTAACCCATTGTTACAGGTCTTCCACCCTAACACTAACCCATTGGTACAGATTTTCCACCCTTACCCTAACCCTAACACATTGGTACAGGTCTTCCACCCTTACCCTAACCCATTGGTACAGGTCTTCCACCCTTACACTAACCCATTGGTAAAGGTCTTCCACCCTAACCCTAACCCTAACCCATTGGTACAGGTTTTCCACCCTTACCCTAACCCTAACACATTGGTACATGTCTTCCACCCTTACCCTAACCCATTTGGTACAGGTATTCCACCCTTACACTAACCCATTGGTGCACGTCTTCCACCCTAACCCTAACCCATTGGTACAGGTCTCCCACCCTAACCCTAACCCATTGGTACAGGTCTTCCACCCTTAACTAACCCTAACCCATTGTTACAGGTCTTCCACCCTTACACTAACCCATTGGTACAGGTCCTTCACCCTAACCCATTGGAACAGGTCTTCCGCCCTTACACTAACCCTAACCCATTGATACAGGTCTTCCACCCTTACACTAACCCTAACCCATTGGTACAGGTGTGGACACTGACAAAGAGAGAAAGAATCTGAGCTGCAAATCTACCTCCTGGCCAGAAAGGGCACTGTGTAAGGTGGGTAGTATGCTTTCCCATAGATGGGCTGATTCATCAGTAGGCAGCCGGTAGTCAGACATTTTGGAGAAAGCGCGCAGCAGCAAGTTTACTCAACAACTGCATTGTGGTCAGCTGTGGGGCAGGCAGCGATTGGTTAGACTGTGGCGCCGGGCTGACCACAGGGAGGAGTTGTGCAGTACAAAGGGGATGCCACTGTATGAGTACAGCCCCTTATGCTAATTTCTGAGCTGGAGCGGTGTTTGTTTTGTTTGTGTGTTTTACAGTGTAGGAGCTGGGGAGCTGCAGCCACCAAGCCAGCACAACCACCTGAGCACCCACCCGCACTGCACAGCACAGCACAGCCCAGCACAGCACCACTGTTCCTCGTTTGCTGAGCACATTTCTGTGCCCCCTGGGGATTATAAAGTATTGCTGTTTGTTTTTGTTTGGGGACTGAAAACCCGCCGTATACCCCCCGATACCATTGATGGTAGAGGGATGGACTTATTATTTGGTTTTTGTACAATAAAGTAGGATCGTTTTTGCACCTGATATCCATGTTTGAACAGTCATGTTATTATCCACACCACTCACCTCCTGACAGACACCCATTAGGAAATGGAGCTGGTGACTGATCTGCACAGAGTTTGCCTTATTGTCTTTCTAAATGACTAGGATATAAAAAGGACAATATATAAAAATCACATCATAGCCCATTTTAAAGGTTATATATAACATATATTACACAATGATAATCAAGATTCTTCCACAGCCATTTAAAGGCACCAACTGCCCTCAACCAAATCATCCTTAATTCACTTTACTGTATTTTATGAAATTATGAATTAGAGTAAAAGAACAGAGTGGATGGTTTAAATGGCTGTTTATTGTTATCAGCTGTCGTCCTAATGGAAGAATAATATGCCTCACTGGCTTCTCTGTATGTGTCACTTTTGAACCAATTTTCTATTATCCAGAAGAAATGGCCCTTTTCTACAATGGCAAAGGAGCCATGCATGTTGTTGATATAAAGATGAATTAATGCTGCTTCCTTGAACTGTTATCCAGTCACAGTTAATGGAAGGAGGTGGGTGGAGGTATCCCTATTTATAGTAATCTTTAATCTTCAGCTACTCTATCATGTAGCAACAGAGCTGGTACTTATTGGCACAGAAATGACAGGATCTATCAAAAGCTTATGTTATTTGTAAAATAAACTACTTTTAAGCAGTGACACCTGTTATCTACCTGCTCCTGGTTGCAAGGAATCATTGTATTCATATAATCACAAACTGGGTAAGATTTAACCAAGGGGACTGTTTTAAATGTAAATGACATATTTTGTTCAAAAGGTGAAAATGACCACTTCTCAAGTTACAAATTAAATAACAAATGGACATCTTTTTATATCCCCATTCCTGACACCCATCCCCTCAGAATGCAAATATATGACATTGTTATAGTTGTCATGGTTATCTCTAATTAATCTACGACTCTGGGATTCAGCACTACCAGCACAGATTGCAGCCCTAGTCGTTATTAGCAGCAACACAAAAGCTGGCACAGCAGAAGCCTTGGTCTTGGTGTTGATTAGCTGGTGTTTAGCTCTGGAGTGACAGTCTCTCAGTTTCATAAAACCAGATCCTTAGCTGCTGGGTCACAGCCAGATGAACAATTCAACACTTAGCAGGACTTCATTAGAATCACATGGAGACAGCTCTACACTCACTCTTTTCAGCCTTTGCCTTTCATACACACACACACACATCCTCTGTGTGCTGCCTAGGCCATGGCAGGGTTCCTAACACTGCTAACGTAGAAGAAGTTTGGCAGTATTTATTTATTTCTTTATTTTTATACAGGAGAGAGCTTGTTGAAGCCAAACACTGATGTACGGGTAAGTAAGCTGGGCTGATTTGAGTGGGGGATGAAGGGGGGTGATGCTGGGATGCAGGAATCACCGTCGAGCCCTCTTAAGGTGTCGTGGGCTAGTCGACGAAACACAGAGGACAGAAGGTGTCCACTTGAAGACCCCAGAGATGTACCGTACTAAGCTCAGTCCAGACGGTTGTCATGCTGATGCGCTGGGAAGACCGCACTGTGGTTGATCCCCGGTGCCAGCATCGCAGCTGTTGTTTGTGCTGATGCGCTGGGAGGCAAAATAAGCTGATCCGTGGAGCCAGCATTACACATCAGCCATCAACATCAGGCAGAAGGATATTTACATCATCAGATGGAAAGAAACGCAAATGGATGGAGATGCAAAAGCTACGTCTTAGTTGGTGCTTATCTTGACAAGAGCCGATTTCAAATCAGCATGAAGTTTTAACATCTACTCTCATGTAATGGAAATCAAGTAGAAAAAAAGTATTAAAGCGTAGTGAAAGCATGGAAGAGCAGAAATAAGCATAGCATTGTATAGTAAAGCATGGTTGAATTACAGAAATAAATTACCATAATAAACTTGAAGGCAGCAGGTTTTTACAGGGTTATGTTTAAACTTCAGCCTAATTGTAGTGTAGGACCCTGGGTAACAAGTCAGTGCAGTCTACTGTAGATGCCAGTTTAAAAGCCCAACTCAACTGCTGACTCACTGTGTGCAAAAGTCACATTTACTTCATGTTCAATCCCTGGAAATGCTAGTTTGAAACAAGAGTCCCTTGCCTGGTCCATTGAAAAGTAATTCTACATGAAATGGAAAAATCATGTAGCTAATTCAAGCTCTGCTCTCTAGAAAAGAAACTCGAAGGCGTGACTCACTGGTGGTCTTTTGCAGGGTGCATAGTCTCAATTTTGGAGATTTAAAGTGAGAATATCAAAGGTTCATCATAGCTTAGTGGGAAGAAGGGGGTTGCCTTAACCATGTTTTATAGAGCCTAGAGTAATTAACAAACCTGTACCACAATATGTTGCCAGTCCCTAACAACCAGCAGCCTGGATAATTGATGAATCAACCAGTAATTGGCTGTAGATAATAAGGCCACTGTACTGATAATAAATTCAGAGTGTCAGGCAGTGTTAACTGTGTTGTACACAGAACCCAGCATTCAGCCTACTAATAACCAATTAATGACTCTCAGCCAGCAACATTAAAACAGATCAGTACTTCCAGACTTAAAGCAGAAGGGTTGCATCACAGCAGAGAATGGAATGGAATGATGGCACAGTACAGACAGATGGCAGCAACAACAATGACAATATAGATTGTATGAAGTGCCTTCATAAAAATAGGGATGACACGCTTTTTGGAAAACATCATGTTCTGTAAAACAATATGAAACATTCATAAAGAATAGGGTCCCAAGTGGTTCGATCAGTAAAGGCACTACCACATGGATTGCAGGTTGAGTCACACAATCAGGAAGACCACGATTTAAATCCTGGTCATGTCGATTCACTGATATTTGGCTTATAGACACCACAGGGTTAGCGAGGAAGAGTTCACCCACTGATCTTCAGCCTCATCATCTATTGGTGCAGCTGTGTTTTGAGTTTTGAGGGAAGGGGGGTTCAGTAAGCCTTAATAAAGCAAGACATGTTGCCTAATGAAGTTAGATGATGGCTACAATGACCCTGTTGCTGTGGTAAGGTACAGACAGCCATGCTGAGATTTCAGAAAATGCAGTTGTGATAGAGAGAGAAAGGATCGATGCTGTAAATCTCCCTCCCGATTAGAAAGGGCGCTGTGTAAGGGGGAAGGTAAGCTGCCTCCTAGATCTGCCACCTCGGTGGTGGGTGGAAACCGGAAGGTGACCATATTAGGAGGGGCAGTAGCTGCAAGTACTCAGGACGATTCCATTGCAGTCAGCTGCGGGCGGCCCTCTAGTGGAGAAACCATGGCGACGCTGACTGCAGGGAGGAGTTTGCTGGGTACAAAGGGGAAGCAGCTACGCCAGTTCCTCCTCTTGGCGCTGAGAAACTGAGCCACCAGCCGGAGCGCTGTGTTTTTGTGGATTACGTGTTGTTTGTTGTGTGTTGTCAGAGGCGGAGTAGGAGCGGGACTGCAGCCACGGAGCCAGTTCCAGATCACAGAGCACTACCTTCCCTTCACCAACATCAGCACACCCCGTGTGGATTACAAAGCACTTTCATGCACAGGACACTCGGGATTTCACTGTGGACACTTTCTGTTTGTTTTGTATTTTTGTTTTGCAGCCAGCTGTGTTCCCCAATACCCTCGCAGGTAAAGGGAGGTTTATTTTAATAAACACGGTTGTTTTTGTGGGAGAAATACTGTTTCAGGACTGTTATTTATTCACACACCACTCGCATCCGTCACAATTGGTGTCAGAAGAGGGATTTATCATGGACGCCGCATTGGGAGCAATATTGGAGGCGAGGAGCGGAGACATCGGGAGGGTATGGCAGTTATGATGGAGAGGATGCACACTATGTTCCTGGAAGACAATCGGGAGAGAACCGGCGGCCGAACCAACGGTGCCCCTACCACGGATAAAAGTAGTGAAAATGTCGCCGGAGGATGATCCCGAGGCCTATTTAGTTGCTTTTGAGAGGCAGGCAACAGCAGCCCAGTGGTCTCGGGATTGGTGGGCTATCCAGCTGGGACCCAACTTGATTGGGGAGGCCCAGGCAGCCTACCAAGCCCTGACCGACGAAGACGCCCAGAATTATGATCGGGTGAGGCAGGCCATTCTCCAGCGACTTGATATCACTGAAGAAACGCACCGCCGTCGGTTCCGGGAATACCAGCGACCCCCAGGACTGCGACCTCGCGTGGTGGCACAACAACTGGTGGACCATGTGACCCGGTGGCTCTGCCCCGCACCAATAGCGCTGAAAAAGTGACTGAACTTATAGCCATTGAACAATTCATAAAAGTGCTGGGGCCAGACACGCAAAACTGGGTCAGCCGCCACCGTCCCACCACGCTGGATGGAGCAGTCAGATTGGCTGAAGGGTTCGAGGATGCCATGCCTTCCTCTCCAGCGGTTGCCACCCTGGCTCCAGCCTCCAGCAAGCCCCGGGCGGCGGGACCTCCTCCATACCTCACCACCACCACCCCCGGACCAGCACTACAGCGTCACCCTATGGGCGGCCTCCCTCCAACACAATGGAGACCGAGGGCGACCCCCAGTGGGGTAAGAGTAGAGCAACCCTCCCCGTTGCCAAATCGGCAGCGGGACACGCAGGCTCCGTGGGCACCCTTTCGCCCCACTTGTTACCGGTGCCAGGAGGTGGGCCACCTGGCCAGGAATTGCCCAGCAGCAATGGAGTGTGGCCTCCCATTATGTTCTAACAGCACCAGGTAAGTCCAGGGGTAATGATTGGGAGGGGCCTTGCATTGTTGATGTACAGGTTGGTGATGTGAGCACCCACGCATTAGTGGACTCAGGGTGTGGGCAAACTTTAATTTTGAAAGCTCTGTTGAAGGGGGTACCTTGGTGGTCACGCGGGGTTGTGGTCATTTCCTGCATTCATGGGGATAACAAGGACTACCCCTCACCAAATTAGATTTGACCATTGAAGTCATACCCGCCGTAATCGTGGCGGTGGCTGAAAAGTTGCCCTATCCAGTTATTTTGGGTCGAGACTGGCCACATTTTGATAGTATGATTTATAAAACGGTAAAACCAGTCTCCGGTAAGGCCATGGGAGCAGCAGGGGAAGCTATTGGGAATATTTTTCCGCAGACACTGACCTGTTCCATTCCGATTTCACCGAAAAAACAAAAAGAGAGCGAAGGGTTGAAAATGGGAAGGAACATTAATAAAACAAGGTTGGAGCTTGGTGGGGATACTGCTCAATCAATCAAATGTAGGGGAAAGGGGTTGGGACTCAGTGTGATCTGCGGGGCAGGTTACTGAGACCCCAGTGCTGAGGCTACTTTAGCTCCGCTCGATATCCCGAAATTCTGGGACTGAGATGTGGACCTAGCATTGGAGCAAAAGAACGATCCCTCGCTGGTACACATCTGGGGGCAGGTTCGGTCTATCGAGGGGAAGGATGTAGAGGATAGCCGGCCGCTTACATACCCCCACAACATTATTGTTGGGCATTTACTATATAGAGTATCCCAAGCCACGAGCACAAGTCAGATTGTAACACAATTACTTGTTCCCCAGTCTTTTCGACGTGAGATCATGCGGTTGGCGCATGATGTCCCCTGTTCGGGCCATTTAGGGATCGAAAAGACTCGGGAACGAATATTGGCTCGATTTTATTGGATGGGAGTGTTTATTCACACACCACTCGCATCCGTCACAGCAGTGCTGGTGTTTAAATCATTCAATAGGTGCATCCTCTGCATTTGTAAATGTTTTTTTTTACAGGCAGAAGCACATTAAAGAAACGTGCTGTTTGATGTTTGTTTTGATAATTTCAACCTTGAAGAACGTGAAAAATGCATCGACTAATCAGCCGCTACACTGAATTGTTAGCAATTAGTTTACATTATTTGTTTTAAATTATACAATAATCTTTTCTTTAATAACTTCTTACTCACTGTGGCAAAGTGCCCCCCCTGTGTATTATATGTTACGTGTTGTGTGTAAATGTTGGTGTATAGTCATCGGTACACGGGATATAAACAGGTCTGTGTTTCACGTGTGATTTAAAAATGTAGATTTGTATTTAGGCACGAGGAGGGCACAAATCACTTCACGTGCTGGTTAAAATGTAATGTGTGGTCACGGGAGTGCACTTAATTAATTCACGTGCAGTTGTACCGAGATTCCAATTGAATGATTGACTAGAAATCGAGTCTCGGTACAACTGCATAAAAACAGCATGTTTTCACTCACTCGGGGTGGTGTGTTCGGTGAGTGGAGAACGGGATTGGAGACGGAGGTCATTGTTAATTGTAAAGTTAAAATAGAAGCTCACCGTGTTTGTCTGTGTAGTTCGTTTTGTTTGTCTATTTATTTTGGCGCAAGTGCCGTGTCCTGTGTTTTTGTGTTACAACTGTTTATTTTCTGTCTGTTTATTCATTAAATGCTGAGCGAAACCATTCGCTCAGCTCCACCAAACTCCACCTCTCTCTGTCGTTTTTGTTCCTGTTTCTGCCGTGACGTCACCGCCCAGTCATCCTGTCACACTCACTCACCACAATAACTTAATGCCATCTACTTGTTTAACGATTGATTGACATTTGTGTCATCCAATGAAAGCACTGAAAGTTTTTTGTTGTCCCCTTAATTTTTTCTTAAAAAACCTCGGAGGACTGATACCTGATGACTGACTCGAGGAGGACTGATGCCTGATACCTGTCGACTGCCTCGAGGAGGACTAATGCCTGATATCTGATGCCTGATACCTGACGACTGACTCGAGGAGGACTGATGCCTGATACCTGACGACTGACTCGAGGAGGACTGATGCCTGATACCTGATGACTGATACCTGTCGACTGACTCGAGGAGGACTGATGCCTGATACCTGTCGACTGCCTCAAGGAGGACTGATGCCTGATACCTGATGACTGACTCGAGGAGGACTGATGCCTGATACCTGATGACTGACTCAAGGAGGACTGATGCCTGATACCTGATGACTGACTTAAGGAGGGCTGATGCCTGATACCTGATGACTGACTTGAGGAGGACTGATGCCTGATGACTGACTTGAGGAGGGCTGATGCCTGATACGTGATGACTGACTCGAGGAGGACAGATGCCTGATACCTGATGACTGACTTGAGGAGGACTGATGCCTGTTACCTGATGACTGATACCTGATGACTGACTCGAGGAGGACTGATGCCTGATACCTGATGACTGACTCGAGGAGGACAGATGCCTGATACCTGATGACTGACTTAAGGAGGGCTGATGCCTGATACCTGATGACTGATTCAAGGAGGACTGATGCCTGATACCTGATGACTGACTTGAGGAGGACTGATGCCTGATTCCTGATGACTGACTCGAGGAGGACTGATGCCTGATACCTGATGACTGACTTGAGGTGGACTGATGGCTGATACCTGATGACTGACTTAAGGAGGGCTGATGCCTGATACCTGATGACTGATTCTAGGAGGACTGATGCCTGATACCTGATGACTGACTTGAGGAGGACTGATGCCTGATACCTGATGACTGACTTAAGGAGGGCTGATGCCTGATACCTGATGACTGACTCAAGGAGGACTGATGCCTGATGACTGACTTGAGGAGCACTGATGCCTGATACTGACGACTGACTCGAGGAGGACTGATACCTGATGACTGACTTAAGGAGGGCTGATGCCTGATACCTGATGACTGACTTGAGGAGCACTGATGCCTGTTACCTGATGACTGACTTGAGGAGGACTGATGCCTGACACAGGAAGGAGTGATACTTGAGGATACTTGCTGCTCTCTGTACTCCTAACTCACCTCACCTCTGGGCTGTAAGTGCGGCTGCTAAATAGCTCAATGCACAGGCGGCGCTCATTGCGACCCTCATTATGATGATTGCAGCTCATTATTTGTGCGTGTTGAGTAATTTGCATTGCTCTTAAGCTATATAGGCCACAGTGCCTGGCCGCTAGGCAATTTGAATTTTGCATCCGCAATTGTTTTCACTGCACCTATCCTCTTAGACCTTGGAATTACCTGATGTGAATTTCTGCACGCCCTAGAGACCAATATGAGGATTATTTCTCTGTCGTTTCTCCCAAGATTAATGTTTAAAATGTAGTTAAACTGCCCTGTAAGAGGCCACATGCCTTGTCTGCAATTCCATTTGATAGCTCAACACTGAATTCAGAAGAGGGAACTTAATGCATAAGAATTCTGCCAAACAGTGTGTGATTACATTGAGAAACGGGCCTGTTATTAATGCACAGGGAAATTGAAGGATGAGCCACATCTAAGTGCTTATTAGTTTTGGATACTGCAGTGCTGGAGGCGGGCACATTCAATTATTATCTTCTACTCAAGCAAACAGGTCCATTTACTGCAAACAACAGAGAGTCTGTCAGAAAAGACTTTCCAGAGAACACAGTTCCATTTACTAAAGTGGATTTGAACAATAAAGACTGAGGCCTTTTGTCCATCAAAGTGGCTCTTCTTATGCTCCCAAAATAAATATTCTGCTGCTCTATAGAAGGAGTAAACGCTTCAGATTTGGAGAGTGAATAGGAATGTCAAGGCTGTTTTGCTGGGCATTTCAATGACTACATAGTTTGCAGTTGACCCGCAATAGAAATCGTGCATACTGTACTTTTTGCTGAACAGCTATTTATGTTTTAAACTCTTTTCTTCTTTCTGACTTCTTGATCATCCACTAAAAAAATGTTCCTTTTTTATGAAGAGAGTCAGAGTTCTGTATGGGAGTGTCTCAAGGCTAGTTAAGATCCTTAGACCTGGCCTGATGTGGAAAATATGAAAAATAAGCACAGGTGTTCAGGCAGGGTTTGTCTGATTTAGTGGTGCATAAATTATGGGGAGAACACAGAGGAGGTTTTAGTACATTAAAGGGACCAAGCAGCGAGAACTCAGCATACCTGTGACACGAAATACTGGATGCCCGGAACAAGTCCTGCTACCTGCCGTGGAGATGAGGAGATCTGAAGCAAGACCTTCACCTTAGCAGAAGAACTGAGCCTGCTTGTTTTCAATATAATAGTGTTGTATGAACTTGTACACACATTGAACTTTTTGCTCTGCATTTTTCAGCCAGCGGTTTCTGAAAAATTACCATTTCTCTAAAAATAATAAATTCAAACCTCAAGCTCTCGGTACTTATTCTTTCTGAAAATAAGTTGGTACCCATTGATAGCCATCTAGACTACGCATTTCTGATCACCCAAAAACCAAGGTGTTGTTTGGTCTAAAACTGGCCTAGTAATGTGCTTCAGAAGAAATATCCTGCAGTATATTTTTAGTGGAGGTATTAAGACGGGATCTGGTCAGGATGTTTAACTTAACTGCTAGCTTGCTGAAATTAATTATTATTATATTTCAAATCATTGATACCGTAAAACTTAAAATAATTGCCTGTCTCCAATATACGCTGGGTCTGCTGGCAAATATTGTAAATAAACGCCGGGTCTCTATTAAATGCCAGGTCTCTGTCATTGCCATTGAAGCTGAGGAAGATGAGGAGGAGCTTGAGCGTAATGAACTGCTAATAAGTGACAGTGATGAAGTGGTACAGTGTCCATTTTGGGACATCCTCACACCACCTCGAGTCAATCACCACCCCTCCTCGAGTCAGTCGTCAGGCACCAGGTATCAGTCCTCGAGTTTTTTTTTTTCGGGGAGAGTGAGGGGTTGGACAGAGTTGTCTGAATCACCCAATCAGACAAGAACAAAAAAACTTCCGGTGCTTCCATTGGATGTCACAGATGTCAGTATAGCTGCTGATTGGTGTGTAATTGAAAAATCCCACTTTCTGGAATTATTCCCAGGACAAAACTACTGCAGTTTAATAATAATAGGGGACACTTCATCCTTTCAAAGTAAGGGGAAATTGTTTTGGGGACTTGATTTTATGTGCTGGTGAAAAAGCCTTGGAACTGTTCAATAATGCAATAGACCTGGTTTATATGTAATTTAGATTGTTTCCTGTTACATCTTGAGGGGGACAACGCAGCTCTGGGCAGCTTACAGGCAAGCTCGCAGGCACCCGGCCAGACTACAGGGGTCGCTGGTGTGTGGTGAGCCGAGAACACCCTGGCCGACGTAACCCTCCCTCCCCCCGGGTGTCGCTTGGCCAATTGTGCGCCGCCCCCGGTCAGCAAAGGAATAGCCTGGACTCGAACCGACGACGTCCAGACCTTAGGGCGCATCCTGCACTGTACGCAAGTGCTTTTACTGGATGCGCCACTCGGGAGCCCCAATCAATCAATTTTAAATTGCATTCTCTGCCTCAAGATGGCTTCACATCCCTGCCTCAAGATAGCCTACATCTACCCGCAGGATGATGGGAAATGTTATTCTGAGAGGTCCATGCAAGTACATGTGAAGCCATCTTGAGGCAGGGAATGCAATTTAAAGGTTTAAAAAAGTGGTCAAAATGTAAAAAAAAAAAAAAAAAAAAAAAAATGAAAACAAAACACAACTTACGTAAACAGTTGTAGCAACACATGGGAACATGTAACACAATCAAATAAAAGGTCCTTATGTGCCCTTTAAATCCAAACAAATTCAAGTAATGAAATTGCACATCGTAACTTTTAAAGTATTTTTTTAAACGCTTACAGAATACATATTAAATGCTAAATAAAGGTAAAAACCCATGCACCAATCAGCAGCTATACTGACATCTGTGACATCCAATGGAAGCACTGTAAGTTTTTTTGCTCTTGTTTGACTGGGTGATCCAGACGACTCTGTCCAACCCCTCACTCTCGCCGAAAAAAAAAAAAAAACCTCAAACTGATGCCTGATGCCTGACAACTGACTCGAGGAGGGTTGAGTATTGACTTGAGGAGGGTTGAGGATTGACTTGAGGAGGGTTGAGGATTGACTCAAGGAGGGTTGAGGATTGACTTGAGGAGTGGTGACGTCTGAGGATGTCCTAAAATGGACACCATAGAAGTGACTCTCAGGATTAATACATAATAATAATAGAAAACGTAATTTAAGGTAGGCCTACATGTAATCCATATTTGTTTAATGCAGTTATTACGTTATTAAAAGTTTTGATAATTTTAAGCATGCTGAAAGTAGGCCAGATACAAACCTCTTGGTGTATTTTAACACGTTTTGTTGTATTAACAATGTAGTTGAAGTTTGAGATTAAACAATACATTATTTTTGATACTGATACTTATTGCTTTTTATTGTTAATTTTTAAAAACATTTTAGAAGTTTGTATTATTATTATTATTATTATTATTATTATTATTATTATTAGTATGCTGTAAGCGTAGCCTACACGCCTGTGTTCTGATATCTACAGGTCTTTCAGTGGATTAAACATGTGTTATTATTATTATTATTATTATTATTATTATTATTATTAATAACAACAATGGTAAATCTAATTCCGTTTTTAAATACAAGTTTGTATACTTCCGCTTATTCATTTTCCAATGTTTTGCATACCGTATCCTTGTTAACCAGTGCATATAAAAAAAAACATAATAATACTTTCGCTTTATACTTGAGGGTGTACAATACAATGTCATTTTGTTATAAAACAAAACTGTTACTTAGTTCCCACTGACACACAACCTTTTAACAAAGTTGCTGGAATGTTTAAATTGAGTTACGATGTTGCTACAAGGTTGTGTGTTAGCGGCTTCTCAATGACCGCATGAAGCATGTGAAGCTAGAGATCTAATATAAACACCGGTCTCAAATAATCGCCGGTCTCCAATACGTGCCAGATCTGCTGGCAAATATTGCAAATAAATGGCGGAGGCGTTTAATTGAAGTTTTACGGTATATAACCAAGCTAATGCATTATAATAATTTTTACGTAGTGCAATATGTGTATTTTTGCTTAAACTTATAAGTATTTTGTAGCATGATTTTTATTAAACATTTAGTGAGCCTGCTAGTTCTCAAAAACATTATAACCACATAAGCAGGGGGGTTGTGGTGACGTCAAGCAGGATGGGTTGGCATTTGAAAAAGGCCTTAAATACCTGTAGTCAAACCATATCAATTTGTCCTCAATCTTCAATCTCGACCTGAGCTCTTGAGTTGCTGAACCTTTGCAGCTTGAATCCAGAATTGAGACTCTGCCTGAAAAACCCTCACCTACTTGACATCACCTACCTGCTCTGAATTAACTACACCTCAAAAGAAGAGGGTAAGCAAATATTCACTGCCTGAAAAATATGTGTCTTAGATAAGTAGACATAGAATATGCATGTACTAGGTGGTTTAGATAGATTTGTATGCCTGAATAACACAGCATTGTTTCATGAAGGTTTTTCTTATAAGAATTGACTTCTTAAGAATAGGATTTTCATTTTAAAACATAATCTCTGTAGTAACTGCTCTTTGTTCAACTCTTTTTTTTGCAAAGCTTTATTAAATAAAATAGGATGACATTCTCAAAAGGTATAAAACTCTGTTGTAAACTGTAAAATGTTTTTAACATTGAGATGCATTCTGAATAGAAGTGTTGCATGTTCTTAATTAAATACAGCTTCTCTGAAGGAAGCTGTTATCCTAATATTGTGTCTGCTTTTTTTTGTTTTTATTCCTCTCATAAAGTCTATTGGGTTTTTAGGCTCATTTCACTTGAGCTCAGTGCAGAGTAAAAAGCCTTTAAACCACCTGGGGTACTGTTCCTCCTGAGCTTTACCTTTATAAGGCTTGAATGTGACAGGAGGAAAGTTTGTGTACACAGGAAAGAAGCCTGGCTAGCTGTAGATCAACCCTTACCAAATGATATGCAGCAGCTCTGTACTACTGCCATTAGTAGGTACAATCAATCAATGCTCACTGGTAACCCTTGCAGTACCATGGTATAATACCATATCAGGACCACGGACTGAAATATTTGTTCCAAATCTATTGTTGGCAATGCTGTGGTCTACTTATATTTCAAACAGGGTTTGTTCATCCTTGTACACTGCTAATAGCATTATAATTAGTAGTAAATGATTCCATCAGTATAAAGTACAGTTTATAGCTTGTTGTGGGACTCTTGGAAGATAATAAGACTGTGCAGGCAGAAACTAGAGAAATCAAATCATTTTACAACTAATTATAACACATTACACCCTACTGTACAAGGAAAATGTTCCATCCAATTTTAATTGAAACCATGGCATGTCTAAATTATCATCTGAGACACAGGTCTCTATTCAACAAAGTGTTGGTCCCAAAAATCCATACCAAGGATTGTTTTCCTACAGTTCTCTGATTTTGGTTCATCGAAGCTTTATTTCATGTTTCACTACATTCCCAAAAATCGCTTCTACCACACATTTGTATACACTGACTACAATAATTGGAAACTGTAAGTGATTCATTACCTTGTTAGTAAATAAGGGACGTTTTTGCAGAGCTCAGTACCTCTGACCTCTTCTAAAACAGAACACAGCTTACATCCAGGTATTTTGTAAAGGAGTATGCTGTGGGGCTAATTACGTTAGTTTGTTTAATAATTAATTTAAACAATTAATTAATTTGAATCATTACAATGGTTCAAATTAATGTGTGTTAATCAACTTAAAAGAATACTATATGACCATTACCGTATTAGATCACCGATTAAACACAGACAATCTATTCATTATCTGTTAAATGATCTGAATATTCATTCACATTAATTAAGAACTCAGCATAATCATTTTATTTAATGACATGTAAAAGATAGAGAAATTACAATGAACCCACAAAACACCCTCAACCACAACAAAGTAGGTTAAACACTCATAGCAGTTTATTAGATAATAATAGTAATGGTACAGAAAGGAAAAACTTATTCCTTGAGTGTATATGCTTATATATGTCGTTTCTCAATAACGCATTTAAACTATAGTACAAGTGGAATTCTCTTGCTTTCCTAACATCCAGTATAGGTTCAACATTTCATTCTAACACAGTACATTAACTCTGTCTCAATCTCAGTACAGGCCGCGCAGATCTGCCAGCAGGTGATGGCGTCACTCTGCAGACAGTTCCCTCAGCTCAACTACACAGACAGTGGCCCTGTGTCTACCACTCACAAGCAATATAACTCTAGTTAAACACAAGCATTTATCTTTTAAATGCAAAATAAAACTTGTTCAATTACAATTCTTCTAATAACATATCACAGCTAAGGCTGGACTACAATTGTTTACTAACAATTACACAAGTATGCTTTCAAACAAGCACTTCATATGACAATATGAGTTAAGCAGCTTAGTTACTTTTTAACAAGGTTCAAACTCTGAGGTTTTCCATACGCGCGTTAAAAGCACAATTTAAGATAACTATTTTATCAATTTCTAATTATAATTAATTACTCTAGTTCCACAAGGGAAAGGTAATGAAGTTATACTCAATGGTTCCTTGAAGAAGACCCAAAAGTCTGCAGAATAAATCTTCCGTTGTAGTTAAATTTTTGCTTCATTGCCACAAATCTTCAAACCCAAGTTGGAGCTCCTTTATCTTCAAAACCTAAGTGGAGGTTTCACACACTGTGTTCCTTTATCTTCAAAACCCAAGTGGGGGTTTGTGAACGTGTGGTTTGCAGTGCTGGGGTGTACAGGTAGTGCAGGTGTTCCAACAAGGACAACACAAAGTTCACAGTTCAAGCTTTTTATTTGCTTTCCTGTTTCTGGTCGGCTGACCGGGTTAAATAATAACACTGGCTCTACTCAACTATGGGTATTGCCAGCACCAAAACCAAGGGGTTGCAGTCCCAAAATAATAATACAAAACACAGACACACAACACAGACACAGACACGTCTCCGGACAGTGCATGTTCTAAGTGCAGGTGCGGTGCTGGAAACAGTGGTGCTGATAGGTGTACAGGTGCAGTGCTGGAAACAGTGGTGCTGATAGATGTACAGGTGCAGTGCTGGTAACAGTGGTACTGATAGGTGTACAGGTGCAGTGCTGGAAACAGTGGTGCTGATAGGTCTATAGATGCAGTGCTGGAAACAGTGGTGCTGATATGTGTACAGGTGCTGTGCAGTCTGGGTTTGCCGCTGATGTAAAGCTGCAGCTCCCGGATTCGTATTTAGCCATCTGGTGAAGATAAACACACTGTTAGTACCCAAAACAAGACTTTCAATCACATCTTAACAGTCTTCATTTCCTCCAATTAACCACAACAAAGGACCAGGGTACAGCGTCACGTCCCCCTAAAGTACCCTCAGCCCCGCCCCCTCCGATAGCTAGTTCAATCACGTCTCCTCCAATTCATGACTGAAAATTCACTTACTGTACTAGAGCGAGGACTCCTGGTAACGTGACACCACCCCCTTCCTGAATGGCCGTCTTCCGACTGCCCCTGGAATGAACTGCCCAACCATTCAGTACGAGGCACACAGTTCCTGTTGTACAGTGCTCTCACAGGTGAAGAGAGAGATTGTTGATTCAGATTAATTCGCTCTTTGTCACAGGGTTTTACACACAGCCTCTGTGTTTTCTTCGTTCCTTGAATGCTTCGCCTCAAAGGCAGACACAGTCGTATGAGAGGAAGAAACTGCGGTATGCTCAACTAGCCACTGAAGCGGAACAGCGAGGATGGAGAGTCTGGGTTTACCCAGTGGAAGTGGGATGTCGAGGATTTGTGGCACACTCTACAACCCGGTTTCTCAGAGATGTCGGATTCAATGGCCAAGAGTTGCGTCGCACAGTGAAGAACTTATCTGAAACAGCAGAGAGGAGCAGCAACTGGCTGTGGTTGAGACGGAAAGATTCTGGCTGGGGATCTCAAGCACAATAGAAAGAAAGAAAGGCTGATATACAGTTAAGTAAGCTGGGCTGAGTTGAGTGGGGACGGAGGGGGTGATGCTGGGACGCCAGAATCACCGTCGAGCCCTCTTGAGGTGTCGTGGGCTAGTCGACGAAACACCGAGGATGGAAGGTGCCCACTTGAAGACCCCAGAGATGTACCCTACTTAGCTCAATCCAGACGGTTGTCATGCTGATGCGCTGGGGAGACCGCACTATGGTTGATCCTCGAGCCAGCATCGCAGCCGTTGTGTGTGCTGATGCGCTAGGGAGGCAAAATAAGCTGATCCCTGGAGCCAGCATTACACTTCAGCCATCAACACCAGACAGAAGGATATCTACATCATCATATGGAAGGAAGCGCAAATGGATGGAGACACATATGGATCACATTAGTTTACTGTGAAGCTACGTCTTAGTTGGTGCTTATCTTGGCGAGAGCTAAGTTCAAATCAGCATGAAGTTTTAACATCTACTCTCATGTAATGGAAATCTTGTTATGCCGTGGTTACGACTGGAAAGAGAAGCTTGTAACTGAGCCGTGAATGGTTCTTTTCGACGCGTAGATAAACTGACTAGCAGACGTCTAATATACTCATTTTGCTTCATGCAATTTTTTAAAAAGTATTTTTAAGATTATTTGCAATATATAATGTTGTTTATTGTTCAATGTATTAAAATATTTTAATATATTTAACATTTCTTTTTAAATGTGATACTGTAAAAAATCAAATGTAAATGTAACTTTTCAGGTATGATTTGGGGTACATTTAATGCATGGTATGTTAAGTATGCATTAAAATATATACAGGATACTACACCAGAAATATACATTAGCATCCTTACACAATATATTTACTTATGTATTGTTCCCAATATATTAAATGCAGGATATTTTAAGTACATACTAAAATATATTAGGTGAAATACATTTAAAAGACATATGATCGTCATGAGAAAATATACTGCTTGAAATATATTGGCCAGTATATTTTTCATATATTTGTCCTTGGTATATACAAAGCAAGATATTTAAATTATATGTTAAAATATACATAGTGCAGTACTCTGGAACAATATATTACCATCACTATAAAATAAACTGAAAAAAATAAAACAAATATATTTTCTGATATATTTTTTCAAAATATATTGCATTAAAATACATTGTAAATATATTGCAATACATATTTGAAATACATATTTTTCTTCATAGGGGTATGTTAGTGGCTTTTAATGTAACTTTAAAATTGCTGCTTTTGTATTAAGTGTATTGTGACAAACCCAGGGTGAGGTTGCCACATGCAGGACAGTCTTCACTTGTCTTTTGGATAAAATGAACAGTACTCCACACAAGCACAGGTAGGTTTTAAACAGGGCAGGCCTGTATGTTTATTCCTGGAGTGCAAACTAAACTGTTGCAGGTTTAAGCTATACCAGACAGCTAAACTGTTTCCCAGTCAAAAGAAAAAATCCCAACTTTTATTGTTTAGCTCTCTGGTAGTCTTCCTTAATGGAGCCCTGAGCTCTCCTTTTATAGAATGTGGCTGCTCCCACTTATCAGTAATTATTCAATTAAGGAGCAGCCACATTCTCACATGTTTTTGGCAGGGACAGGAATTAACCCCATCCCTGCCAACCACCACCAAAACACACACAAACCCCACAATACTTACAGGCTCTCACTCTGCCACATGTATACTGTTATTTAAATGGTCTGATTGTGGCAGTTGTATGTGTGACATTTCATTTATTACAATGACAATGGTATTGGTAAATGTCCTGAGGAAGCTGCAGCATGCGCTATGTTTTAACCAGTAAAACCTGTTAACATTCTATTATGTTTTGTGAACTTGGCCCTTAGCAATATTTTATACCATCATGTTCCTGGTTTTGTATTATCCTGTTGTGTGTTCATATGATACATAAATATATTTAGATAAATGTAGATATAAAGTATCCCTTTAATGTAATTTTTCAGACACAGGTAATCCAAGCAGGTAGTTATGCAAAGAGAATCAAACATAGGGATCTTAAATGTATGTTTAATAAAACAACTTTCCTGTCTTGTGTGACTAACATCTTGTGCTACCGCATACGGAAACTGAAAACTGTAAGAAACTAGGTCCAGTAACACACGTTTCAGCAAGTTCCTGACATGTCAATATGGGGTTAGGAAGTCAAGGGTGACATTAGCAGGAGTGATATGAAGCAGGTTGCAACGTTCAAACAAACTGTGCAGCAGCTGCTCGCAGACAGAGGACTGCAATATTTCTCAACAAAAGGAGGTGGGAACAGTAAGTTAAGGGAACATTATAAAAGTAAAAGAGTGTTCACTAAACCATTTTAATATTCTCCCTTATACAAAGCATCAGTGTTGCTGTAAAAAGTAATCCATTACGCTTAACAATATCATTTGGAATGTAAGTGATGTAAAACACTGGGCTCAATGCATGAATGGCTATTTTTTAAGTCTATGTCATTCTTGTTTTATAGTTTATAAAGCTGATAAAAATATTTCATAAAACATACCCAGTGGTGCCTTGTCTGTCCTATATTCTGGGATTTAAAAGAAACAACTTTGTGACATTGATTTTCAGTTTTAATATTCTGAGAATATCTATTTCAGAACCTTCAATGATGCTCTGCTTAAAACCCCTTCAGTTGTATATGTGTAAAACTGTGTCATTTTGTTACATCATCAGGGAGTCCTGTGGTCACTGAGACAGGGTCCAGTTACTGACTATTTTTCTTGTATAAATCGCTCCTGCCTGTATTTTCTGTCTAATGATATGCATGATTGGTGATGCTACACCACTAGAATGTACACCATATATCATTTATTTATTTATAGGAGAACTAAAGGTTGATGGACAACCTCTGATCCCACGCCCAAGCCAATCACCTCTTTTCACCCATGAGCTCTTAAGAACCAAAAGTAAGAGTTTTTTTTCTTCTGTTAAGACAAAATTTCTTCCCTGAAGATCCGTGGGCCAAGAAATTTTTTCTTGGTGAATTTCTCTTGCCTCAAGAAATGTATTCTCATCCCATAGTTATGTCAATTCAAGACAAAATTTACTTGAAACAAGAAGTTATTTCTTGTGTTAAGTAATTATTCTAATGCAACAAATTACCTGATTTCTTGAAACAAGAGATTGCTTTCTTCTCTCAAGAGAACAATTTCTTGAAACAAGAAGTTATTTATTGTGTTAAATAATTGTTCTAATGAAACAAATTACCTGATTTCTTGAAACAAGAGATTGTTTTCTTCTCTCAAGAGAACAATTTCTTGAAACAAGAAGTTATTTATTGTGTTAAATAATTGTTCTAATGAAACAAATTACATGCTTTCTTGAAACAAGAGATTGTTTTCTTCTCTCAAGAGAACAATTTCTTGAAAAAAGGTTTTTTTTCTGAAAAAGAATGCCCTCTTAACTCAAGAATGCATTCTTATTTTAAAAAGACTTTCTTAACTAAATGGAAAAGACTAAAATCAAAGTAAGATAATTATTAAGATGGATAAAAGCAAAACAAAATAAACCAAAAATAACAACAATGGGGTATTGTATTAAATTTAAGTTTCCATTTATTGATCCATCAAAATACACACTTTGGATAATGTATTTAATAAATATAAACATTATAAAACAAAATACATTTTGCATTAAACATAACTATTTTTTACTAATTTTAAAATACACATTTTGTTTTAATAACTTTAATAAATACAAACAAATCAAGCAATATGCAAAACCTGCATAAATATTTTGTACCTTACATATACTTAAATTAAAACCTCATTTGTAAAAATACTAAAATACTTAACAATCTGCATGCTAATATATTATAATCAAACTGATTTAACATATTTTTTCTACTCTTTTAAACCCAATATAAAAATAATACATTTGAACATACAGTAAAAAAAACCTGCAGTAAAACATAAAATTATGTTGGACAGATATGTTTTTGTGATGTCCATTAGCCATTGTCTGAAAATCTTAATCTTACACAGTATCATTTCTAATTATACTTAAGCAATAGAGCCCTCTCTATACGGGCTCTTACATTTGACAGATGACCTTGACTTTCGTTAGCGCCCTCGCCTTTGGATCAGGACGCATAACTCCAGTCGTGGTCATCTATCAAATGTTAAAGACTGCATCAGAGGGCTGTATCGCTTAAGTATAATTATAAATGATACTGTATAACCCCCCTTACCAGAAACTGCAACATGGACTTGTGAGCTTTTCCTTGAAATCTAAATAACTTTGAATTGACTTCTTGCATGAGGTCATGTCCTTGGTGTTTACCCTCTCATCTCCAAGGAATGCTGACTCCAACCACATCATTGCTGGTCCTACACACTCATGGTAGCAGACTGAAAATGTGTAGCTGGCACTAAGCAAAGTGAAAAATGCATCTACCATTGAATTTAGTTCACAAAGGGGCTGCCCTTTAATTAAAACAAAACATTTTCTGTGTGATGGCACACCCAACAGCCAGACTTCCCTCTTTTTGCTGTTCTGCATGGTCTCTTCCTTTTGGAAGTTGGAAAGTGACATGTTTTAAACTAATTTCAGCCTAACTCTATACTCTGTATAGGATGTGGGTCCTAAAATTTTAGTATTGCTCTAAGAACTGTCGTGGAATTTTTCAGGTCCGCAACTAAAAGAGCCAACTGCACCAGGTATTCAGAGATATAAAGCTTTATTAGTTTGCACAAACGAGAACAGCTCAACACATCAGTGTTAGGAAACCCGAGCAGTGTTCTGCTATACAGAGTTAGCATACAGTTATTATACCTTTACAGAGAGAAAGGGTGGTTTCCCTTTCAACCAATAAGCTAGAGCCAACTCAGTTGGTGTAACAAAGAAAGGGGGACAGGTATTTACAAGGTAGTACAATAAAGGTTAGGTGGAAAGGTGGGTTCGCCCTGATCAACCGATAAGCTGGAGTCAGCTCAGTTGGTATAATTAAGGAAGGGGGACAGGTATTTACAAGGTAGTACAATAAAGGTTAGGTGGAAAGGTGGGTTCGCCCTGATCAACCGATAAGCTGGAGTCATGTTCCTTTTGTCACACCACCCACAGTTTGGTTTTCAGCTACACGTACCTGCAGTTTAATACATTAACTGTATTTCTATAAACTTAATAGATCATAAACTCAAAATGCTTTAAAGCATATAACTCAGTGAATAATTGTAGTACAGAGTGGCGACAAACAGGTACAGGAATGGTTCTATGCAATTATTCCCCTACAGAACCTTAGGGACTAGTCTTCCATTTTGTGAAGCACTAACAGGTGCTGATGGTCTCTGGTGATTTCTTCTAAAAAAGGCTCAAAACTTTTCAAACTACTTTTGTAGTTTACTTTTTGGAAGTGGTTTAATTTCTTTATTGAAATAACCTAAGTTAATATTTTATATTTTTATATTTGGGGTGTACAGTATAAGATATGTCTTCTCATGCAGTTTGTGTGAGCAGACCGCAAAGTTAAATCAACTTAAGGCTTATTTTGTGCAATAAGAGACACAACATATTATCTATATCATTAATACTTTTGAATCTATAATAGGACTAATAACAATACGTTTTAAATGTGTTATTAATTTTTCTCCAAGAATGTATAGTAATGTATATAGTAATGTATAGTATAGTATAGTGCTTACTGCACTCACCAAGTGACCATGCAAGGCTATTGTTCAAAAGCTTTTTCTCTTCTCCGTACTTCAAGATAATGTTGACCTCAAGTTCCCATTTTGCTTTTAACCCTTCCAATGATTTTTGCAGATGTCTGCTCATCTCATCCTGCAACTGGAAGAATGCATATTGATGTTATTACATATTTTAACCATTTATTAAGTTAACCAGCTGTTATACATTTCCAAGTAACTCTTAAAAAAGCATTGTTGCCTAAATATTGTTATGTCCCTACTGTTACAGTCACAAGATATATATATATATATATATATATATATATATATATATATATATATATATATATATATATATATATATATATATATATATATATATATATATATATATATATATATATATATATATATATATATATACTATGTATCTTTTAAAATGCAATGATTAGGCTGATGAAAGCATCTATACTTTTCCAATATGGGCCTAACATCTCCTTTGACAGTTTTTATAAAGTGTTTATGTTCAGGAAAGTCAAGGTCAAGAAGTTGTATAAAACACTTTTGAAGAAATTTCTGAATTAACATTTTTACCAGTAAGACCATGTTGACAGATCAAAATGACCATAAATCATCTGAAGGCAAGGCAAAATACAACTGATTTAACCAAGGTGACAATACACTGTTTTACAATAAATTAGGATATGTGGCATTAGCATAATTTAATTCCTTAAGAACATGTTTTGAATTAAAAAATACTTGCATAGTTATTTCCATTTGCATCTTCTTTTTCGTCTGCAGTACATGGATATTTTTTCACAAAGCACTTGGCCATTTCTTCAACGTCGTGTAATGATGGGGTATTCTTCAGACTGATGGCTCTTGCAATGTGAAACATGTTTGCAACTTGTTGCACACACCCATAAACAATGTATTTTTCTCTTATTTGTTCCCTTTGCTTTTCTTCCAGTGCAGGTAACCATAGAACAGGATAATAAGGTTGAACTGCAGTCTGTGCAAAACACTGTGGCTTCTTTTCAGCCACTGTGATTTCAGTCAAGGTGTATGCAGCTGAAGATAAGCAGGGCCCATCTTTGGTTATTTCTTGTTTCTTTGATGTTGATCCTAAAGGTGTGTTATTTTGAGTGGGATTCATAAAAAACAAAAACAAACAAACAAAAAAACACTTACATTCAATAAACATACCTTTAATTTATTGTATTTTAAAACATAATATCATGCTGCATAAATTAGCATTTTTACAAATATATCTTACCAAGTAATTCAGTAGTGTACGCAGATATTTTCTGAGGTGGAAGAATCTTGGAGTTTTAACTGGAATTAAATCTGCTATTTCAGGTTCCTTTAGTGATTTCAATGCATTATAAAATAAACAATCATTATTTTTAAACTTGAGTACAAAGCTTAAGATGCATATTAATCCTAAAATGTATGCCTACTACATATATGTCAATTCTAAAGTATTAAGTTTCAGTAAGTGTTGTAAAGTAATAAGTTTAAGTATTAAGTATTGTAAAGTATACGTAGACCTTACATGTCGTTATGGAATTCTGAGTTTGAACTGGATGTTCCAATATCGTGGGCCCTGTGTAATGACACAGCACCCAAATACACCATTTGTTCATATATTTAGTTAACTCACAACAATAATAACACAAGTACTGTTTTCACAAAATAGGTTTATTATAGTGTTAATGACCTCCGTGTCAGTCCAAATGCCCTCAGATAGCTTATGCCTGTCAGACACAGGCTTCTTGTCAGTTAAGGATCTCCCTGCTTCTCATTATTATTATTATTTAGTAGTGGAAATAGTATTTATTTTCTTTGCAGATGCCCTTACCCCCTTCTCATTAACGCTTAAATAACATAATATCTAAACCCAACTATGCCTAAGGGTGATCTTCAAGTGTATGTGCTAACGATAGGTTGTGGATGCAACCCCGGTTCCCTGAAAGAGAAAATAACCATCAAGTATGGGACATTGCCGTCAGGCAGTAGGGTTTGGCTGAGCTTTATAGCAAAGCTGCCGATAGGCCTCTGCGCGAGCTGCCACGTAAGCCCGCCCCCCTGGGAGCTTACTATACGCAGCGCGCAGAGACTCTTCCTCTTTTGCTCTTCAGGCCGTGAAGGCTTCCGGAGCGACCTCGCGTTGATGGTTATTTTCTCTTTCAGGGAACCGGGTTGCATCCGCAACCTATCGTTCCCTTTACAAGTCGAAAATAACCATCAAGTATGGGAACAGTGTACCCAAGCCGTCGCGAGGGAGGATTCTCGGCAGTAGGACAGACTTACGTCATAACGCAACTGCGTAGGCAATACATCCACGCATATGCGGAGCCAGCCTCAGCGTCACGCCGCAATGACACCTATCCTAAAGTGGGGTCAACACCATATCGTGACAATACTCAATATGACCGCCAACTAGGGCATCATAGAGTGTAACACGGATGCCCAGGATGCCGCCATACCCCTAGTGGAATGTGCCTTCAACTGCCCTGGTGGCGGAAGGCCTGCAGATTCATATGCTAATTTAATAGCATACACTATCCAATGGGAAAGGCATTGTTTAGACAACGGCTGACCCAAAGTCCTAGAACCATGGCATATGAACAGCTGTTCTGTTCGCCTCACAGTCATTGTACGGTCAATATAACACCTCAATGCCCGCACGGGGCAGAGCATGTGTAACCGTTCTTCCTCTGGGGAAGAAAAAGGAGGAGGATGGAACGCCATCAACTTGACTGGTTGGTTCATATGAAATGGGGATATGACCTTAGGTAAAAAGGCTGGATTTGGACGCATGGAGACCTTAGAACCGTCTCCTGCGAAACGAGTACATGATGAATGCACTAAAAGTGCATGTAACTCGCCCACGCTTTTTGGCTGATACCACTGATAGCAAAAACGCAATTTTCATAGACACGAGCTTCATATTCATGCTGTGGAGAGGCTCGAACGGTGCCTTGGTAGGGGCTTCTAACACCACGTCAAGGCTCCATGATGGTAAACTGGTCGTCCTTGGAGGCCGCAAGCGTCTTGTGCCCTTCAGGAACTGAGATGCCAGAAAATGGCAACCTGGTGATAAACCGTCAATGCGTACATGGCAAGCCGATATGGCGGCTAAATACACCTTAAGTGTAGAGGGAGTTTTCCCTTCATCTAACAGTTTCTGTAGAAACTGTAATATCACTGCCATAGGGTAGGATATTGGGTCATGGCCCTCCGCCAGACACCAATCTTGAAACAACTGCCATTTGAACGTATATTGCGACCTAGTAGAGGGCGCTCTGGCGCTCTGAATGGTCGAAATCACCGCCGTCGAAAGCCCTAAGGCTGACAGGCGCTTCCGCTCAGGGGCCAATCCCATAGCTGCATGAGCTTGGGGTTCGGGTGCCATAGCCCTCCTTGGGCTTGGGACAACAGGTCCGCTCGCAGAGGGAGCTCCCTCGGGCGACCGTGCAACAACTGCACCAGACTCGGGAACCATATTCTCCGAGGCCACCGAGGAGCGATCAGAATCACTGTTGCTTGCTCTACCCTGACCTTCTCTAAGAAGGCGGGGAGCATCGGAATCGGTGGAAATGCATATAGGAGCCCTGGTGGCAATTCGTGAGCCAGTGCATCAACTCCTAGGGGCTGTCGAGGTCCTTCACCGAGAACCATAGGGGCAGTGCATGGTCTCGCGGCTTAAGAGATCTACTTGCGCTGTGCCGAACCATTCCCAGATGTGTTCTACCACCTGAGGGTGAAGACGCCATTCGCCGGCAAGAGGGCCTCCTCTGGATAGGAGGTCTGCTGCGTAATTGACTCTGCCCGGTAGGTGAACCGCACACAGAGAGGTTAAATGCGATTGTGCCCATAGCAACATCTGTCTTACCATCCGGTGAAGACCGGGGGACCGCAAGCCGCCCTGGCGGTTGATATACGCCACAACTGTGGTGTTGTCTGACCGCACTAACACATGCTTGCCTAGAAACACTGGCAAGAAGTGCCGAAGGGCGAGGTCCACCGCTCTGAGTTCCAAAGCATTGATGTGGGCTGACCTCCAGGGTCCTGACCACACTCCACGGGTCCCTGTCCCGTTCCAGACTGCTCCCCAACCTTTGTTGGAAGCGTCGGTCATGATGACTTCCCTCCGGAAAATGGGACCCAAGCGTACGCCCTGGCAGATGTTCGACGGAACTTTCCACCAGCGTAGCGCTTCCCAGGAGGCTCGGGATACCCTTAGCCTGCGGTGTTTGTCTCTCCGCGGATGCAACGCGAAGGCATTGAACCAGGACTGCAGATGTCTCTGGTGTAGTAAGTCCAAAGGAAGGGCTTGCGAGGCGGCAGCCATCAACCCCAGCATGCGCTGATACAGCTCCATGCTGACTGTTTCTCTCAACCTGAATAGGGAGAGACACCGCTCCATCGAGGCAACTCTTTGTGTCGACAGGGTCGCTTCCATGGACATTGAGTCCAGATGCAGACCCAAGAATTCGGTCTGTTGGCTCGGCATGAGGCGGCTCTTTTCTGAATTGACCTTCAGACCTAGCCGCTGAAGATGGTCTGTAACCATCACTGTGTGCTGTGCCAACTGCTCCTTCGACTGCGCGCAGACGAGCCAATCGTCCAGATAGTTCAGCAGTCGGACACCTTGAGCCCGCAAGGGAGCTAGAATGGCATCCATACATTTCGAAAAGGTTCGAGGAGCTAGTGACAGGCCGAATGGTAGGACACAAAACTCGTATACCCTGCTCTGAAATGCGAAACGCAGATACTTCCTGTGACCCCGGCAGATGGGAATGTGTAAGTACGCATCTGTCAGGTCCACGGTGGTGAACCAGTCTCCGTGTCGGTCTGACTGGATGATGTGCCTGTGCGTAAGCATCCTGAACGATAACACCCGCAGGTATTTGTTCAGTACTCGCAGATCTAAAATAGGGCGGAGCCCGCCGTCCTTTTTGGGCACCAGGAAGTATTTGGAATAGAACCCCTGGTCGATCAGAGCAGGGTCTACTTGTTGAATGGCACGCTTCCTGAGCAATGCCTGTATTTCCACATTCAGAGCTGAGGACTGAACCGAGTCCTTCACTGCAGTTACGACCACTCCCCGGAAGGGGGGAAGTTTTAGCCGGAACTGAAGGGTGTACCCGGTGAGTATAGTCTTGTGCACCCAGATGTCGTCGGTGCAATGTTGCCAGAACTGGAGCTGTGGGACAGTGTAGGGGTGGGTTAACAGCTGCCTGGGATTTTCAGGGCTGTTTTGGCTGTGCTCGTTCGCGAGGGGCCTGGCGAGTGCGTGGCCTGCCGCCTCCTCTAGGGAGCCACCGTCCACGCTGTGGTCTTACAAACACGGGTTGGCCGCACGCTGATGCACCTGAAGGGGAGGTTTTATTGCCCCGTGGGTGCGCCTGCTGCTGTGGTGGCGTCCTACGCCACTGGTGATCCTGTGGCCTCTTTGGCTGGAAAGGCTTATTCGGCCACATCCTAGCCATTTGCTGCGACGCCTCACGCGCCTTGGCGGAGCGTTGCAGCATCTCCTCCACCGCCGGGCCAAATGTGTGCCCCAGTGTGATTGGGGCATCCAGCAATGGAACCTTATCAGGCTCCTGTACCCTTGCCTGCGAGAGCCAGAGCTGCCTCCTTGCCACCACAAGGGATGCGATGCTCCTGCCCTGAGCTCTCGCGTTTAGCCGAGCCAGCTTCACCAGCAGCTGAGCGACTGTACCCAGCTCGGTCCTAAGGGCAAGGGACGGGCACTCAGGTAGGTCTCGAATGAGATCCGCCTGGTAGACCGTTAGGAGGCTGGCCACATTTGACAGCCAGACTGCTTCTGTGGCCGCAGCGTATCCCTTTTTGAGGTGCACCTCCGTAATCCTGCAGGATCCTTGGTCAGCCCAGATAGCGTTGGCGTCTTCACCAACGCAGCGCCCACCGGTGGGAATGATGCCAACCCAGTTTCGCTTGCCCCTTGCATAGTGAAGGCCAAAGCCTTGCGAGAAGTGGCAGGGGCAGAGGCCTCCCCCCAGGTGGGCTGCACCTCCTTGATAAAGTCCGGGAATGCCGGAAGCATCCTGGACTGGTGGGGCTGGACTGAAGGCGACTCAAAAAGACAGTGCCGAGGTTGCTCGACGGCTGGCCACTCGATCCCCAGATGGCGAGTTGCTCGCTCCACTACTGGCCAAAGGGGGTCTTTGGTGTCCAAAACCTCCAACTCAGACTCCTGCTCTGTGGTGAGACACCAGTTCCGCCTCCACACTATCCTCTTCAAGAAGAGGTTCCCCTTCAGACGCATCCCTGGAGATGACGTCAGCGTCCCAAACCTCCTGGGGTTGTTGCACAACCTGGGCAGGCAGGGGCTGCAGCGGAACCGTTGCCTGGTTGGCAACTGGTCCAACTAAATCATCTGTGGCCGGAGGCACCCTATTGGCCAGAGTCATGAGCAGGGACTGTTGGCCCATCATGACCTCCATGAACTGGGACAACTTAGAGGTGAGCTCTAAGACACCCGATCTGTCCCGATGGTACTTTTCGTGATGAGGGGAACGGGAGTGTCCCCTTCGGCGCGGTGACCTGGAGCGGGATCGTGATGTTCGGCGGGAGCATCCCCTGTAAGAAGGGTCTTGCGGTTGTATCGACGGGCTGCGGGGTTGCCGAGCGCGTCCGCTGCCAGGGAATCTCTGACCAGCTGTCAGCTGGGAGGATGGACTACCGGACAGCCGCAGCCTAACGGGAGTCGCCGCTGGCGGGACAGACAGGGTGTGAGACGACCCTGAGGAGGGGGAGTGATCCCCAACCGCCTTCCTCACCCTCTGGCGAAGAGTGCGCGGCTGAAAATTGGCGCACAATGCGCAGAACGACCTGTCCGCCAAGGCAGACGCAGCGTGCTCTGGTCCCAGGCACGCCACGCAGTCCTCGTGGGGGTCGCTCGCCAGCAACTTGGCTTGGCATGTAACGCAATGGTGGAACCCAGATATGCTGAGACACCGAGCGCTGGAGCGTCTTGGCGCGTGCACCGAGCGTCGACGCAACAAGCACCGAACATCGAGGGAGCGTGCACCTAGCGCGAGCACCGAGTGTATCGAAGGTGCGTGCACCGAGCGCCGAAGTGCAGCGAGGGTCGAAGCGTCGAGCACTGCGCCTCGAGCGCCGACGCGTCGGCGCTGAAGCGTCAAGCATCGGCGCGGCGTCAAGCACCGAGTGTCGAGCAACGAGCGTCGAGCACCGAGCGTCAAGCACAGAAGGTGCGTCGTCGGCGCCGAAGCATCGGCGCCCGACGCTTTGAGCACCGACGCGTCGGCGTTGGCGCCGACAGCGCCGAGCGTCGGAGGCGCGTGCGTTGAGCACTGACGCGTCGAGCGTCGAGTGCTGACGCGTGGAGTGTCGACGCGTGGAGCACCGAGTCCCAAGCTCAGACGCGCTAGCACCAAGCGCAGAAGCGCTGCACAAAGCTCTGAAGCGCTGACACCAAAAACGCCGGAGCGCGAGTACCGAGCGTAGAACACTAGCACAGACGCCTAGGCGTCAGCTGACCCACAGAGCGGAGACGCTAAGTGCTGGTACAGTGTCTGGGGTGCTGTGCAATACCTACCTGTTGGTGCTGGGGATTTGTAGTTTGTGGTCGTCTTCCTCTGTATAGTGAATGGGAATTTATTTATTTCTTTTTTTTTTGGGGGGGACGCTGCAGCTACACTATGTAGTGATTGTGTGACTGGGGCACAGTATAGCTACCACGCGGTTGGTAAAACACACCGCAGAGGTGATATATGAGAGACTGCCGTGCAGGCTCTACACACGTGGTCTAGCCAAGGCAAGACCGGGGCTGCAAATGCACGCGCGGCCAAGGCCAACGCAACACTAGTCCTTCACAAATATATACAATATAATGTTTTATTGCCGAAAACCCCCAAAACACAACAATAATAATTAAAATTAATTATTAACAATTAACCCAGGAAAGACGAAGACCACGAAAGTAAACAAAAACGCGATGCCGAAGCAAAGCGTGAAGGAAATATATAAGTGTAATATAAAAAATATACAAATATATAATCCAAATTAACAAATAATAATAATTACTCCGAAGAGTATAACTGAAATAAACTCGGAGAAGGGGCAAAAACCAGCTTCTCAAGCCTAAGCTTAGTGAGTACTGTCTGTTAGCTCTATTACCTACCGCTACCGATGCTGAAGACAAAAGAGGAAGAGAGTCTCTGCACGCTGCGTATAGTAAGCTCCCAGGCAGAGGCCTATCGGCAGCTTTGCTATAAAGCTCAGCCAATCCCTACTGCCTGACGGCATACTTGATGGTTATTTTTGACTTGAAAGGGAACGTTAATTATCTGTGTGCAGTAAATTTTTCGAAAGCTAATTCAAGTAAGCGTTGGAAGTTACTTACCCCCAATAAGGTCTGCAATCACCCTAGGGTCATCTTCGTTTTTGGGAGAGAAATATTGACAGCAGTTTGAGTAACCCAGTTCTGTAGAGTATCAGTCGACATTCTCTTAACCGCTGATCATGGGTCAACCATCTTCGTTGGTTACCTTTCCTTTTGTCAAAAAAAACGTCTCCTCTTCCGAATTCTTGCTCGTGCTTGGCGCGCTTAGAAGTATGCGCGTGAACCTGCCCTGAGCATCCCTCACGACACTTCTTCAAGAGGCAAAATGGAAAACCATCGACTGACTTGGCAATGTTTAATTTGTCATATTTTCATTGCTTTGACACTGAAAGTGCTATTGGGTCATATAAATAATACTCAAATGAACCAAATTTTCATATTACCTGTAATATAAACCAATGCCCCAAAACGTACGACTTATAACAGCTTTTACAGGCATGTAACTAAATGTCATGCCCAGTTGTACCGAACAGGGGGACCACCACCGACTACTGATTGCCAAGGCACAAGTACAGATGGAGATAGGGAAATTACGACCACAGCCGATGAGTACGGTAATATCAATGCTACTATTAGTGGTCCAGTCATAGTCGATGATCCCACGACAAGAAATGGACAAATAAAGGAGTCTGCAGCTTTGTATGTGCTCTCGTTAAAGGAACAGAATTTACTAACACAGGTAAGTCTATTCATTGTTGTTGTTTTGTTTGTTTTGACCGTTACCTACTTACACAACCTTATGAATGAAATGCATTTCCTTGCAATGATATATTGCGTCAGCTGTAATATCAGTGAACAAAGTTTTTAAAAAAGTTACATACTAGCCGATTACTGATCTGATGTCGGTAAATGTTACACCTACTGATACACTGTCTAATGTAGTGTATCACCCTTATGCTTTGTGATACTTGAAAGATCTGTTTGTAGTTTAACCGTATTTTGTATTATTATTATTATTATTATTATTATTATTATTATTATTATTATTATTATTATTATTATTATTTAATGTAGGCCTATGCATTCTTTGTTTGACAAAACTCATGAATGATATCCATCAGAAGATTATATTTTGAATGCTTTTTTTCTGGCCAATTTATAAAGCAGAGCTAGTTAAAACTGCATATTATTATTATTATTATTATTATTATTATTATTATTATTATTATTATTATTCATTGTAGAGGGAATTATATAACAAAAGGTAATTGTAGAGTTTATGTTTATTGTAGAATTCGATATACACCCCAAATTATCTAATTTAGAGTGTGAAGCTGAGCGAATGTTGTGGAAATGTAATACAGTACCTGGTTAAATAAACTGTAATTATACAATGTAACGCTTTTGTTATTTAGAAAACTGTGGATTCCGTTGTCCATGCAACAGAAGGGCTGATGGAAAACTACCATAGAAGAATTTTGGAAGGTGTACGCAATCAACTTCAGGAGCAGGATATAGATCCCAGTTTCATTGGTGACGATCTAATGAAGGAAGACGTTTTTGATGGCATTAATACACAATTTAAGCTTGACAGATATGCTAGAAACCACTTCAGTTATGTTGTAAGTAAAGTACAGATCTTTCTTAAAATGCATGCATGATTTTAAAAGTTTGATCAATTGGTAGTGCATTTTAGTACAACAAAAATATTTATTTATTTATCTAAAATATTTATTTTCTACATTTGAATGTTTATTCTTTAAAAAAAATGTATTTGTGTTCTTTAACACTAATAAAGTATATTTTAAATGCAATGTCAGTCTGTTATTATTTCAAATACAATTAAAACTTGTCTTATTACTTACATAATGTTGTAACATAATTACCAGTAACCGTTTACAAATAAATATTTAACTAATTCTTAATTCTCTACAAATATGTAACATTTAGTTAAATATTTAAGGTTAAATCTGGGAAAAAGTTAAAATATGAACTTTTTTTTTTTTTACACATGGCACTCCATACAAATGCAGTCACACACACACACACACACACACACACACACACACACACACACACACACACACACACACACACACACACACACACACACACACACACACACACACACACACACACACACACACACACACACACACACACACACACACACACACACACACACACACACAATACTGATTTGGTTTCTTTGTATTTTGCATTTGAAGGAACCCAAAGAAGTAGTTCCAGGGCACAGAATTGGACATAAGAAGAAAAACCACAAAAGGCAGATGACCATGGTGGATGACAATTTCATTTACATTTCACTGTTGGACAGTTTAAAACAACTTTTATCTAGTAAGCCAATCTGCGACATGATTTTGTCCCCTCCACTATATGCTGATCCGTCTGTGCTTAGTAATATGTGTGATGGGCATATATTCAGATCTCATCCCCTTTTTGTGGAACATCAAACAGGTTTACAAATATTGCTATGTTGACAATCCAATTGGAAATAAAGCTGGTAAGCACAAGCTCGGAATGTTTTATTACACTCTAGGAAACATTAATGTAATATACAGATCTAAATTGGAGGCAGTACGATTATTGGCTATTATAAAATCACAAGATAAAAAGAAATATGGCATTGACAGAGTTTTAAAAGAAATCCAAGCAAATCTGACAGAACTTTCAAATGGAGTTGAAATGCATGGTAGAGTTGTCCATGGTGCAGCTATTTCCTTTAGTGGAGATATGTTGGCTGCTCATGAAGTGGGTGGATTTAAGGAAGGAGTTGGCTTTGCATTTCAGAAATGCAGGTACTGTGATTGCACTTTTGATAGGATGCAAAACCACTTTATTGATTCTGATTTTGTTACATATAGCTGTGAAATGCATGAAGCTAGAATAGCTCAGACAGAACGTGCAGCAACAGATGATCTGAGAAATGTTTTGCGTACAGTATATGGCATCAATCGAAGAAGTGAATTAACAAATTTCCCTTATTTTAATGTTACATCAATGCTTCCTGAAGATATCATGCATGTTATTTTTGAGGGTGTCGCACAATATGAAGTAAAAGAATGTTTAAAGTTTTGGATACATAATGCTGCAAAATTTAGGTTAGATGAGTTTAATTTAAAAGTTAAACATTCTGATTATGGTTACGCATGCATGAAAAGCAAACCACAAATGCTTCAATCAAATTGCTTAGACAGTGAGGATAACAAACTTAAAGAAAATGCAGATGAAATGTGGACTTTACTGAAACATTTATTACTTATATTAAACAAGCTTTGTATTTCTGATGATCCACACTATACATTCATAAAGGAACTTGTGGAAATAACCCATATTGCTTTCAGTCCATGTGTGTGTGTGTCACAACATTAGCATGTCTTTGTGTGTTAATTAAAGAGCATCTTAAACATTTTAAACAGCTGTTCCCTCATCTAAATATTATTCGAAAACAACATTATCTTGCTGATATCTGAATTTGGTCCTCAAGTTTCTTGTTGTAAGAAATTGAACTTAATTACAGCAGTCATTTCTTACAACAAGAAACATTTAACTTAACATTAAATAAAGCACATAAAATTATTCAGTTTGAAGTATAACCTGGAAATGAAGGTACTGTTTTCCAGCTTTATTTAATGTTAAGTTAAATGTTTCTTGTTGTAAGAAATGACTGCTGTAATTAAGTTCAATTTCTTACAACAAGAAAAAAATGTGTTAACTGGCAAAAATAGGTATTTTTTTCTTGTTGCAAGAGAATTCTTTTTCTTACAAGAATCTCAAGAAATCACTTTTGGTAGAATTCTTACACCAAGAGAAATTAAGATTCTTTTTATTGTGCAGCTTGTGTAACTAAGCATTTTTTCTTGTTACAAGAGAATTCTTCTTCTTACAAGAATCTCAAGAAATCACTTTTGGTAGTGTTCATGTAGGTGAGCCATCGTCTGGAAGTCAAAGTCCAGCCCTGCAGGTGTCCACTTTAAGCTCACCAGGTGCCTGGCTAGTCGGCTCCACTGTAGCCTGGTGATGAGAAACAGACCCTGTTATTTTGCCTTTCTGGCTTGCGGGAGCGCCAGTGCCAATGAGACACTCCCTGAATCTCCAGCCAAGACTTGTGACGTCACACAGCTAGAACACAGACCTGATCTCCTGACTTTATGACTGATCCTACACACAGCTAGGACACAAACATGCTGTCCTGATTTTATGACTGACCCTACACACAGCTAGGACACGAACATGCTCTCCTGACTTTATGACTGACCCTACACACAGCTTGGATGCAGACATGCTCTCCTGACTTTATGACTGACCCTACAGAGCTGTGTCTTCACCAGGTGAGGCATGATAGACCCCGACATCATTTATGAAAATGGATCCCAATGATACAATGAACCTCGGGAGATGACCACATTGCTTCCAAATAAATAGTGTTGCTGTTTAAATCGTATAATCAGAGATCTATAGTACCTCCGGACTAACAGGTCATGGTTTTGTATGTAGACATGCTTGTTGTCTCTTCTTTTGTGTGATTGCACAAATTAGTTTTTGGTTGAAATTTGAAACACTGGAAACATCTGCATAAAATGTGAAAGACAGTAAAAAATATCTGCAATAAAATAAAATAAGGAATGTATTTAAATAAAAAAAAGCCTTTATTTTATTTTTGCAAGATCATGTTGAAAGTGCCTGTGCTGAATATGAAATAGCACAGAGAAAACAACAACAAGTCACTTTGACTATTATAACAACAAAGAGGAACCTATTTATCTTTCTTTCTTTTTTTACTCAAGGTTTCAATATGCACAATATTTTGGTGAAAGAAAAACAACTAGCAGTGTGGAGTAGGGGTTAGGGCTCTGGACTCTTGACCGGAGGGTCGTGGGTTGAAACCCAGGTAGGGAACACTGCTGCTGTATCCTTGAGCAAGGTACTTTACCTAGATTGCTCCAGTAAAAACCCAACTATATAAATGGGTAATTGTATGTAAAAACAATGTGTAAAAAATAATGTAATTGTATGTAAAAAATAAATAAATAAATAAATAATGTGTAAGTCGCCCTGGATAAGGGTGTCTGCTAAGAAATAATAATCTTAAAGATGCAACCCTCAATCTAAACGACTATAGTACATAAATGTGTGTTGCACAGGGAACCAATATAACTGTAAGACTGCAGTTTAGTTGAGAACATACAGTATGTGTGTGCACTTGTCCCAGTTCATGGATAATAAACAGTTAAAATAAATCCTGACTGGTGTATTTGTACCTGATTTTAAATATAGTTTCAGTAGCTGTGAAAGGGTAGCGTTGCGGGCCCAGATGTTAATCGGCAGGCAAAGAGACTCAGAGACCAGGAAACTGCAGTTAAAGCGCTTCTGCACAGTTTAATAAACAAACAGAAAATAAAAGTACAAGACAAAACACTGCTCATCGAGCAAAAATAAAAGGTCAAACAAAAACAAATCTTGCACACAATAAACAATTACAAAATAACTGGCACAAGGGCCAAAACAAAAGTTTAAACAAAAACAAAACTGTTCAGGCTGGGCAGAGCCTTCACTGAACCTTGTACTTTGTCAAACAAAAAATGCAGAAGCACAGTGACAAATTGTTAACTCATCCCAAAAACTCCCACCACCAAACAAAGGATTTTCTCTTTTTATACCATGTAGCTGGAGCCTAATTATCAATTACTCAATTAGCTCCAGCCACATTCTCACATGTATTTTGGCAGAGATAGGAAATTAACCCCATCCCTGCCAACCACCACCAAATCACCACACAACAATAATATTATTATTTACAGGCAGGTCCCTGCCCTGCCACATTTCCCCCCCTTGTGCGCAGCACACATGGCCCCATGGCCACCTCCCCCCCCCCTTTTGAAAGCCATCTACCCTCCCTCAAGTCCTCTATTGTCCTCCCTCTCCCATCCTTGAGGGAGGGTTAGTCCATAGTCTGGCGCCTTCCTGGCAGGACCGAGACCTGGCGACAGGGGACCCAGGCGTAGTGGATGGGGCGTCAGGGGCGCAGGCAGGCGAGCAGTCGGCTGAAACCCCAGGCAGAGGTGCGAGCCCAGGCGACTGTGGAGCAACGTCTGGGCAACCAGAGGGAGCGGAGCAGGAGACCAGGCGACCTCCTGTGCCTGGTGGTGCCGCGACCTGAGAGTCAGGCCCAGCGAAAGGAGGTCCAGACATGCAGCATGGGTGTCTGGGAGCCCAGGTTGAGGGAACCAACCCCCAGGCGCCGGGCTATGGCACAGGGGTGGTGGTCGTGGCTGTGCTGGTGGTGGTCTCCTCACCCCCTTCTTTGTAGCCGGCAGCTCCCCTCTGTGCGGCTCCGGCCACAGTATTCCCTGCTGCCATGAAGGGCTGACAGCAACCCCAAGCAAGGCGAAGCCTGCAGTGACCCCAGGCAACAGCGGCAGCAGATGCTCGGGAGTTGACTGCGGCAGCATACCCTCGGGAGGCGACGGCGGCAGCGGACCCTCGGGAGGCGACGGCGGCAGGGGCTCCTCCCCTTCTGGCGGCGAAGACAGCAGGGGCTCCTCCCCTTCTGGCGGCGAAGGCGGCAGGCACTCCTCCCCTTCTGGCAGCGAAGGCGGCAGAGGCTCCTCCCCTTCTGGCTGCAGCGGGGGAACCAGCAGGCCTGCTCCCTCTGCTGGCGGAGATGGAACCAGCAGGCATCCTCCCTTTGCTGGTGGGAATGGGCGCAGCAGGCACCCCTCTGGTAGGAGTGGGCAGTTGAGTGGGGAATGCCCCCGCTCTCCGCAGATGGGGCACCAGCAGTTGTACATGACCACCTGGAGGATGGCATCCCAGCTGCTCTCCCGTTTTGCGGCTGCAGCTGGTATCACCCGCTTCTGGGGTCTTCCCCGGGGTGCCTGGTCCTGGCTCACTTGGGCAGCCCAGTCCTCTCCCTGGCATTGTGTGGGGCAGATGGCCACGGTGTGCCCAAACTCCCCACAACCAGGGCACCACTCATCTACCACGTAGACTTGGCCGACGTCCCCCAGTGACTTCTGTTGCTGTTGTTGCGGCTGCCGCTTTTGCTGTTTGTTACAGCTCTTCCTTCCCATTTTTTTTTTAAACTACAGTCCCGCTCCGAGTCTCTAGAGGGCGCTATCCTGCTTCTAACACCATATGTGAAAGGGTAGCGTTGCGGGCCAGATGTTAATCGGCAGGCAAAGAGACTCAGAAACCAGGAAACTGCAGTTAAAGCGCTTCTGCGCAGTTTAATGAACAAACAGAAAATAAAAGTACAAGACAAAACACTGCTCACCAAGCAAAAATAAAAGGTCAAACAAAAACAAATCTTGCACACAATAAACAATTACAAAATAACTGGCACAAGGGCCAAAACAAAAGTTTAAACAAAACTGTTCAGGCTGGGCAGAGCCTTCACTGAACCTTGTACTTTGTCAAACAAAAAATGCAGAAACACAGTGACAAACTGTTAACTCATCCCAAAAACTCCCACCACCAAACAAAGGATTTTCTCTTTTTATACCATGTAGCTGGAGCCTAATTATCAATTACTCAATTAGCTCCAGCCACATTCTCACATGTATTTTGGCAGGGATAGGAAATTAACCCCATCCCTGCCAACCACCACCAAATCACCACACAACAATAATATTATTATTTACATGCAGGTCCCTGCCCTGCCACAGCAGCATACAACATTTTTTTTAACTGCAATGAAGACCTACAGATTTAGAAAATCTCATCTAGAGGCTTGACAATTTAAAAGATGCAGGGGTGAAAATTAGGTTGAAAGTGTCTGACAGAACGACCCACACTAAAAAGTAATTTGTTCAACTTTTCTAATAGATTGTTAAGTACAAGCTGAATTCAAACTGAATCCCATTTCTCAATGGAAATAAAGAAAATGGTTTATTCTGAATAACAATGAGCTGCTTAAAAGGTTTTAGTTACAAAGAAAATTGATCTTGACAAGAAAAAAAGCTTTGATACACTCCTTATCTGGGTTTTTATATTATTACAAAATGGCAGCACTGTAATCTGCAGCACAAACTTAAAGTATTTTAAGTTTATGTAAGAAATTAATTTCATCTCTAAGCTCCAGTATTTCATCTGGTGATTACAGAGTGCCACGTTTAGTTAAAATGGATTTATAAAGCTAAAGAGAAACTATTTTTTTCGTTGTATTATACACTTTGGGGGTGATTTTCAAAATGTCATTTTTTTGGGACTTTGAGAATCAATTACCCAGTTATATATCTATTTTAAAAAATTAATATTACTTTAAAGTAAGTTGTTTTACATTACCATAAAACTGTCTTACTACAGTACACCCTCGCTATAACAAACCTGTTGGGGTCCGAGCCTTTTGTTTGTTATATCGAGGGGTTAGTTAATTGAAAGGACAATAAAAATGAATGACAAACTGTTGGAGTAAATTATTGAGATTATATTGTGAATAAAAGTAGAATTACATGTACCTGTTATCTCATGTATGCAGTATTTTGGCTTTGCTTTCGTTAAAGAATTTAAATGCAGTACAAAAAGCAAAAATCCCAAATTGAAGCTAAACTTTTACTCAAAATCAATCTGACATGAATCGTTTCTAAGTGCACCAAATCATAATCCAACATGCAAGAATCCCAAACTGAGCTTTTATTCCAAATCAACCCGACATGAAAAGTTTGAAGTGAAAAGTTCATCAGTTTTTTTTCTGTTTTTTTTTTAAATTTTGCTAAATCTGACACTACCATTGCTGATACCCTAGTGGCAGCAACTATGTTTATTAAATCTGCACACCTGTGCGGTGCGTCAACACCAACACTCTGTGTCTGACTCATTATTATTCTATGATGACCCACACACATAACACAGATGTAAAAGTCAAAAATAGTTTTGTGTCCTATACCCAATCATGATTCAAGGAGCATATTTTCAGCAACATCCATCACCTCGCCCACCTATAGCTAATCGTACCAGAGCTTTCATCACTGTAAATAACACAGACAGCGTACACATGGAAATCAACCTGCTAAAGAAAATACCTGACACAGGATGATACTGGAGAATTGCTCTGCCATTGTTTTCTGTGGTGGTCAGCCGTCCTGTTATTACTCAATAACAGATGAGATGACACTAATTAAATAACCGCTGCTTCCTGATGAAATACTTCACAGGGACGTGGAACCCTGCTCTCAAAGTGTTATTGGACTACAAGACAAATGGAGGTAAATAACTTTTGTAGTAATATAATAGTGGTAATGGCATTGCTGTGGCATGTTCCTCTGTAATAATGAAACACCCTCATTCAAACAATGCCTTTAGTCAGGAGTTTACACACGCCACAGCAATGTCATTGTGCATTAAATATAGACTAGCTTTCTCCCATAAACTCTGAGATAAACTAATCTACAAAGTCAATGAGACAAACATTTGAGTTAACACAAATAAATAAATAAATGATGAAGATACATTTGTGAGTTTTTTGTATTTTTTTTGTCACTGCTTTCAAATGGAGTGCTGTCAGTTGTGTTCCTAAGGGACCTTTTGAAGGTAAAAGGAAGAGAGTGAGAGAGATGGAACAGAGAAAAGAAGAGGAGCAGGCAAGCGGCCCTGCTTGTGATTCACTGTCACACTCTGCAAACTGCTGACCCTTGAAAGGCAAACAGAGAACTTTGAGTCTCTGCTGCTAATTATACAAAACAGCTGCTGATTGGAATAGCATTCAGAATTTACAGTGCTGTGCCTGATGGGTTACTGGAGCCACATGCTGCTTTGCAGGCAATGCAAGCCACCTCCCCCCTTCAGTGCTACCCACCAGAGAGCTTCAGTGTACTATCAGTGATGAATCTAACAGGCAGCCAGGTTACAGCTCACCATAGTGTACCATCAGTGATGAATCTAACAGGCAGCCAGGTTACAGCTCACCATAGTGTACCATCAGTGATGAATCTAACAGGCAGCAAGGTTACAGCTCACCATAGTGCACCATCAGTGATGAATCTAACAGGCAGCCAGGTTACAGCTCACCATAGTGCACCATCAGTGATGAATCTAACAGGCAGCCAGGTTACAGCTCACCATAGTGCACCATCAGTGATGAATCTAACAGGCAGCCAGGTTACAGCTCACCATAGTGCACCATCAGTGATGAATCTAACAGGCAGCCAGGTTACAGCTCACCATAGTGTACCATCAGTGATGAATCTAACAGGCAGCCAGGTTACAGCTCACCATAGTGTACCATCAGTGATGAATCTAACAGGCAGCCAGGTTACAGCTCACCATTCACATCTCAAGTGTTGTGCATCTTAACCAAATCATTTCTCCTCTAAACTTACCATTACATTACAAGTCACAGTTCTGGTTGTTTATTATTGCTACAGCGTGAAACTAAATGTGATTTGTGATATCAAATAAATTCCATATAAACAGTAAATGCTGACATTCAATATGACTGATATTGTTGGTTCACAAAAACATAAATAATCTTAGGTGTCAATCCATGCTCACAGTACCATTTTGGGGGCTGTGACCTTGCTATACAGCTGTGGCCAAAAGTTTTGCATCACCTTATAGAATTAACTAACTTTGCTTCATAAAGTCGAATGAAACCTGCTGAATAATGTTAGGATAACATATTGAATTACACACAGCTTTTCCATAGACAAAACAGACAAAAAATTTAAAATGTGACGAAGGCACTTTGTGTCAAAACGTTGGTGACATGTTTTTATGAATTAAAGATATAGATTTTTGGAGCACATTTTTGTATTGACATCTGTATTGACATATGCCTTCAGACTTGTGAACTTGCATCTTGTCTTAGGACCCTTTTTTCCCCTTTTATTTAAAAATCTAACATGAAATACTATACTGCTGTTATGGATTCTTGTAGACTTTTGCGATATCATTTTGTATTCTTTGATTACGTGATGTTAAATAAAATATCTAAACCATGTTGGTACCGCTTTATATTGCGTGGCATAAATGAATATTAAATAGTTGTGCAATTGCATATTAAATTAATGTCAAATTAATATTTAATAAATATGCAATAGCTGGTTTCTTGCTAAATGTTAACCAAATGTCGATTGAAAATGTAATTGCATATCACGTCCATTTATATTACGTTTGGTTACCTTTGAAAATATATAATTTCCCATTGTTTACATGTTTTTAATTGAAAATACAGTTAATCTGACTTAAATGTTAATGGAAAGTAACAAGGAATAATTGAACCTAAATTTAATATGAATTTCATATCTATTTAATATTAATTTATGCCACGCAATATAAAGCGTTACCACTAAGTTCATATCATTTTTTAATTATGTCTCAAACCTAACTGTAGAGCCAAAGTTTGAACACCAATCTCCAATGGGCATAAACCTCAGATTATGTCATATTCAGATGGCATTTAGTTTGGGACCTTTAACACTCACTCTTATTAGAAAAAAATGCACCCCAGTTACAAAAGTCTCTTGTTTTGATTTCACTTGTCCCCTTGTTCATTCTTCTGTTGATCTTCTTTTTTCACACTGTTATCCTATAATAAAGGTTTGGTTGTGTACCATGTTCACCAGGCAGGTGAATTATATTCCCTTGGACCTCTGAGGTGGCATGAGAAACTAAAATCCCCAGAGGGAGACACATTGCAGGGGTGGTGAAGAGGAGCAAGGATCATGTGGAAACTCACAGGTATGAACAGGGGGTACCGTTGATTGATAAGGTTTTAGTTTAGACTGTTTACATGGAATTTGGATGATTTATTTTACATACGGTGTACAAAACATTGAGGAGTGCTTTTTTGATAATCATTGTGTTTAGTTTCATGGTGCTGTTTTAATTTAGAGCTCTTAACCAGTGCCATGATTTCAGACAAATTAAGCACACTGGTTTGCTAGTCCATCTTTACGAATTAAAAAAAAACCCCTCACAAATCCATTTTTCTTTGAAAACCCAATTTTCGCATCCACATTTTTCTTAAACTTGCAGACAATTGCTGTAGTGAGAACACAACAACGGCAAGCATAACAACTGGAGACTCCAGCAAGTCGTGTGAAGCAACGCTAGGATTGTATGGTGCCTCACAGATTGGCTACTTTCCTAGTGTCCAGAAACTGTACTAGTTCAATGTAAACAAAGCTGCCAAGTCACACAGAATGCAAATGGATGCAGAAAAGAAGAGGGGCCGTTCAATTTGATGAAGACGTGTTGGTTCATCTCAATGTGCCGTGAGTCCCACACCATGAGGCAAACACACCACATTTATGGAAGTATTAGAGTGTTTTTGCTAGCTCACAAACACCAATGAAATACTAGGTGATTTCTACACTACTTTGTTTTTTGAAAACTATAATTGCATTGAATGAGAAGGTGTTGTTTATTGTTGTCTATTTTCCACAGAACAAAGCATTGAGAAAACAGAAGAGCTGCTTTGCCCATCGATGCCCAGAACCTTATCAAGCAGCTTCTTGAAGGATCCCAGGGTGTCAGCTTCAACAACATTACAGGGGAGTTGGTTCCAGACCCTCACAATTTTCTGAGTAAAAAAAGTGCCTCCTATTTTCTGTTCTGAATGCCCCTTTATCTAATCATTTGTGACCCCTGGTCCTTGTTTCCTTTTTGAGGTCGAAAAAGTTCCTTGGGTCGACATTGTCAATACCTTTTAGAATTTTGAATGCTTGAATCAGTTCACTGCGTAGTCTTCTTTGTTCAAGACTGAATAGATTCAATTTTTTAAGCCTGTCTGCATATGACATGCCTTTTAAACCCAGAATAATTCTGGTTGCTCTTCCTTGAACTCTTTCTAGAGCAGCAATATCCTTTTTGTAGCAAGGTGACCAGAACTGAACACAATATTCTAGATGAGGTCTTACTAATGCATTGTACAGTTTTAACATTACTTCCCTTGATTTAAATTCAACACTTTTCACTATATATGCGAGCACCTTGTTGGCTTTTTTTTATAGCATCCCCACATTGTCTAGATGAAGACATTTCTGAGTCAACATAAACTCCTAGGTCTTTTTCACAGATTCCTTCTCCAATTTCAGTATCTCCCATATGATATTTATAATGCACATTTTTATTGCCTGTGTGCAGTACCTTACACTTTTCTCTATTAAATGTCATTTGCCATGTATCTGCCCAGTTCTGAATGCTGTCTAGATCATTTTGAATGACCTTTGCTGCTGCAAAAGTGTTTGCCACTCCTCCTATTTTTGAGTTGTCTGCAAATTTAACAAGTTTGCTTACTATACCAGAATCTAAATCATTAATGTAGAGTAGAAATAGCAGAGGACCTAATACTGGTCCCTGTGGTACACCACTGGTTATCTCACTCCATGTTGAGGTTTCTCCTCTAATCAGTACTTTCTGTTTTCTACGTGTTAACCACTCTGTAATCCATGTGCATGCATTTCCTTGAATCCCTACTGCGTTCAGTTTGAGAATTAATCGTTTATGCGGGGCTTTGTCAAAAGCTTTCTGGAAATCTAAATAAACCATGTCATATGCTTTGCAGTTATCCATTGTCGATGTTGCATCCTCAAAAAAGTCAAGCAGTTTAGTTAGACACAATCTCCCTTTCCTAAAACCATGCTGACTGTTACCATACAGGTAAATTTCCATTTTAGATCTTATTATAGTTTCCATAAGTTTACATATAATAGAAGTCAGGCTTATTGGTCTGTATTATTATTATTATTATTATTATTTATTTCTTAGCAGACGCCCTTATCCAGGGCGACTTACAATTGTAAGCAAATACATTTCAAGTGTTACAGTACAGGTAATACAATAAGAGCAAGATAAATACAATGACAAGTTCAAGCAAGTACAAGTGTGACAAAATACAATTCAATAATACAGCAGATAAGTGACAGTGATAGTTACATCAAGATATGATTAAATACCAAATACTACAGTTTAAACACATGGCAGATTACAGTACTCTGAAGTACAGGATTAAATGCAGTAAAATAGGGGGCAGGTAAGAGTAAGTAAAGCAAATTTAAGGAAGGGTGAAAGTGTCCCAGGGGGGAAACAGAGGAGTTCTACAGGTGCTGTCTGAAGAGGTGAGTCTTAAGGAGGTGCCGGAATGTGGTCAGGGACTGGGCGGTCCTGACATCTGTAGGTCTGTAGTTACCTGGGTCAGTTTTGTCTCCTTTTTTGTGGATCAGTATTACGTTTGCAATTCTCCAGTCTGTCGGTACAACCCCTGTGTCAAGAGACTGTTGCATGATCTTGGTTAGCGGTTTGTAAATAACTTCTTTCATTTCTTTGAGTACTATTGGGAGGATCTCGTCCGGCCCAGGGGATTTGTTTATTTTAAGAGCTCCTAGTCACTTTAACACTTCTGCTTCTGTTATGCTAAAGTTATTTAAAATTGGATAGGAACAGGTCGACATGTTGGGCATGTTGCCCGTATCCTCCTTTGTAAAAACTTGTGAAAAGTAATCATTTAATATATTTGCTATTTTTTTCTCTTAGACATTTTACCTCCTTTTTGAATGTTCTCTTGCTGTTATAATATTGGAAAAAAACTTTTTGGAATCGGTTTTAGTCCCCTTAGCAATGCTCATTTCTATCTCTCTCTCGGCCTCTCTAACTTCCTTTTTGACTTGTGTTTGCAGTTTTCTTCAAAAGTAATCTTTCTGTGTACTTTGTTCTTGGTCCCTTTTAAATGCTCTGTAAAGTGCCTTTTTTCTCTGAATATTTTTTTGATTGATCTATTAAACCATTTTGGCAATTTTGTTTTAGATTTAGATTTGTCTACTTTTTGGATGTAATTGTTTTCCGCCTCTAGAACTACATTTTTAAAAAACAGCCATCCTTTTTCTGTGGATGTTTTCTCTATTTTACTCCAATCTACTTCTGTTAGTCTCTGTTTCATTCCTTCATAGTTTGCCTTCCTAAAATTATAAACCTTAGCTTTATATTACTTTTGGGGTTTTAAAAAGCCCTTCAAATGAGACCATGTTGTGGTCTGAGTTAGCCAATGGTTCTCTGACCTCTGATTTAATTATTTTGTCTTCGTTATTTGAAAATACTAAATCAAGGCATGCCTCCCCTCTAGTCAGTGCCTTGACAAGTTGCATTAGGAAGCAGTCATTTTTCATTTCCACCATTTCAATTTCATCTGTCGTGCTCCCCACCGGGTTTTCCCATTTCACATGGGGGAAGTTGAAATCCCCCTTAGTATGGATTATCCTTTGCTGCACGCATTTCTTATGTCATTGTATAGCAGATTATTTTGCTCGGTTCCTGAATTTGGCGGTCTATAGCATGTCCCTATTATTATGCCCTTTGAATTTTTGTCCATTATTCTGACCCATATTGATTCTGCATTGTTTTTTTCTTCCAGATTTAACACCTGGGCTTCAAGACTATTTTTGATGTATAGCGCTACCCCTCTGCCTCTTCTGTCCTGCCTGTCTTTCCTATATAGTGTGTACCCACTAATATTATATTCGTCTCCATCACTCTCGGATAACCAAGTTTCTGTAACACCTCATCGTAGTTACCTGTTAGTGCAGTAGCTTCAAGTTCTAACATTTTGTTTATGAGACTCCTAGCATTTAGATAAATACATTTAAAAGTTGTCTTATCTGAGTTGTTGCACTTATTTTGATGTAGTCTCCCTTCTGTTTTCTTGTTGATTTCTCCCCATTTCCTTTCTAGTTTAAATGCTTCTGAACTTCCTCAAGGATCCTTTCTCTGAGTAGATTGGTTAAATTTTTATTTAAGTGCAATCCTATATAGATAGTACTTGTTGTAGAATAATGTGTTACCATTCTGACAGTAACAAATACCATCATCTTCATGATTAAAAGCGTCAGCAGTTTATATTTATCTTGAAATAAGCACATCAAAGTTGAATATTTCAAAAGTAAGGCTAGTGTCTGCCCACGCACACCACCCCGGAAGATGGGCTACATGAAAGAGTCTGCCACAGGCGCAAACATGTATTCCCACATGCAATCTACACTGCATTTAAATGAAACATGAATAGAAATATGACAAGGCAGAGTAAATCCCTCTGGAGTTGAGTATAGTGGGCAAACCTCGGTACAGCAATACATGCAGAGATCTGGGATCAGTAAGCTACTAACAACCAAACGAGCAAGATGGGCTGAACGGCGACCTCTCGTTTGTAATCTCTCTTATGTTCTTATGTATAATTTATGTGTAGATATGTGTGTACTTGCAACAGACCCCCTGTATTCTAATCATGTAGATATTTTATATTCATAGAAAACAGAAGACATTAAACTAAAATAATTTGATGAAATCCTTCCCTATGAAAAATAATCCTATCGAAATAAGGTATTTATAGAAATATGTAGACTGTAGAAATCTTTAGAAATATGGGATATAAATATAATAGAAATGACAAACTGTATTAAATGTACATTTCTAAACAATAATATAGACATTCATATAGTTTTCTGTTACATATAGACATACAATGCATTTACTATCGTTTACAATGGTTTGCCATTTTCTTTTTTGTTTAATTATTTTTATCATACCTCTCTAGGCTTTACAGTTATGCTTTCCCTTTGCCTTATTACACTTTCATAAGGGATCTGCATTATTCTCATCTGCATTTTGGCTTTTTTCACGATACCTCTATCTCCCGACGCTGCAAAGAGTGAGGATATCATTTTTTCATGAATGGATACATCCATGGAGTGAAGTTTGTGGTGTCAGGGAATGATGATGTGACAGTAACAGCTGAGTGTTACCGGTCCATGAGAAAGGGTGATAAGCCACACCACCTGCATGTTGCAATTGTAAAGTCTAAGAGAGGTTTTACTCTGACATCATGTACTTGCAAAGTGTATAGACTATTAAATCGCCCCTTGTGTGGTTGCAGGAGACTTGTCTCCTGGAACAGACTGCTCTATTCGCAGGCGAGCTGTATTTTCTCACCAGCGAACAACCAACGATTTTTCATCATGCTTACAACTTTTGTAGGTCTTCCTTGTAATGTTGTTTTTCTAGTAAATTTTATTATATTTAAGCGATGGAGCCTGTCGATGAAGGCTCTACCGTGTGGGACCACGTCTGGAGTTATGTATCCCGAGCCCTAGGCAAACAGCAGTTCCATCAGCTTGTACAGGGTCTGGATAACCTTCCACAAAATGCTGTAAATTGAGTTTTTGCTTGTAACATAACAGATTTGTAAAAAAAATAGAATTGCTTGTAACATACCAGATTTGTAAATAAATATAATTTCTATGATAAATTATTTCTTGGCTGTCATTTGTAACATGCGCAATTATAAAATAATGCATATTTTGCAACACTTGACATTTACATGGTTTTCTCATATAAAAATGTGTGAAACAAATGTATTTTTAAATAATCAAACTGTTTGCCCATTAAAACACTGTTTATTATTACTTTACTTTGCACGTTTTTTTTACAAATTACATTCACTATATCGGCATCTTGGGGCTGGAGGACTGAAATACTGGTTAAAAAAACTCGTGAAAAACACAGGGCGCTAAGCAGCGAGGACAGAGTACTTTGGACAGGCTGGCCTGACAGTTCTTTCCCCGGTTCGGGAAGTCGGTCAGTCTGGAAGAAGGCGAGACTCCGTTGCAAGAACGTATTGACCCGGAAGGGAAACAATGTAGCAGTCGCAGATTGTAAAAGCAACTCCATTCGTTTACCAAGGGGTCCTGCGTGACAGCATATAAGGGGGGCGGAGAATCGTAATCGGGTCCTTCACATTGGTTTTTAGTGAGTAAAGAGCCAGAAGGACAGGGAAAGTGTATTGTTACATAAAATCATGAGTGTTGTGTTTTTGTTTGTTTGTAACTGTCTCGTCTTGTCTTGTACATTGCCAGACAGTTAACATAGTTCCAGAGCTGTCACCAGGGGAACCTTTGTCAAAAACATAAAACTATAACACCCACCACGAGCACTACTGCACGCACCCAGGACTGGTGACCATGCTTGTATTATTGTGGGATGGATATTTGTTTATTATTTGGGACTGTGTGTTCTTGTTATATACCCCGTGCTGTACACATTGGTGTGTACTGCTGGGGAACTATTGTTTGGTCACCATACTTGGAAATACAATAAAAACATTTCTAAAAACTGAATTACAATTATCTCTGTCTTTTCTTTCAAGCACTGCATCACCCCTGCACCTGTCTACAATAAACCCCTTTGCCACGGGGATACAGAGTTTACTCGCTGTGATATGCAAATCCTGGGTTAAGACAAGATATTTTAATGGTAAACGTCTGTGTTGTGCTGCTGCCTGCGACACATACAGCTGAGAGCTCTCAGTCAGAACTGTGTCAGGGGCGTGGCACTGGACTGCGTGTTCTGTTTGTGTGTGTGTGTGTGTGTGTGTTGTGATTAGTTGTTTATGTTCTGTTTAGGGCTGCCAATTAATTGCAGTTAATTTCTGCGATTAACGCACTCATTTCTTTTCTTTTTTTTACATTAATTTTTTTAACACATGTTAATCGCCCTCTATCTTGACCCTCTCAACATACCGTAATTAATCCCCTGCTGCACTATTTTAATATACAGCACTCAAGTGTATGCAACGCAGAAAAACAGCAGTAACATGCATGAACAGGCCTGTTGAACGTTTACCTGCAGCATTAATATAATAAATGCCACATAACACAATATATTACACTTAAATGAAACTGCTTGATTTTGTCTGCTTTCAGAAAAACATGAACGATTACAAACCCACATTCGTTAGCCCACTGCCCTATACAAAAAAACGGCCTCCTGACCAAAACTTAAATAACAATCTTTGCGCTTAAAAAATTATTTATTTTATTTGCAGAACCATAATACCTCCAAACAATGTATATCATTTAAAGGAGGCAACCTCAGCAACCTTCCTCAATGGAATATTATACCAGAAATCACTCGACCCGCTGCAGAATAAAGCTGTTCAAAAGGGGAAAAAAGTGATAAAATAAGATACATGTATATAACACGATATAATACATGACCTGTGAAACGATTTAAAAAAATAAACAAAATGTTAGTTAATTGAAAAATGAACTATAGTTACCTTTTTTTTACATTAGGATTTGTTTTGTGTGTAAACTAGTGAATAATACTTTAAATACTGGGATAGCAGAGAGATCTTTCAGCGACAAAATGACACAGAGAGGTGGGGAAGAGGGTGTGTGTGCTTTCCCTCTCTGAGTGGCTGAGAGGCGGGCCTTGGGAGATTGCTCGGCCCTTAAGAATTGTGCTTGGTTGTGCATTTTGATGGCCATGTTTGGAAACACACAGTGACACTGACAGAAGACGTCTTAAAACAGAAACGAGGCAAGCCTGGCTGGGGAAAACAGCCGGCCTTAAAATAATTTAAAGAGAAAATAAAAGAAATAATCATGTACCCGAGGGGACATGTTTAGTTGTACGGGAACTCCGCCATTCCAGTGTATAGGGTAACTGAGCGTGAGGATGGAGGCCCGTTCTGACCGGCTTAGCGGCAGTGGGAGCACTGCGTAAGCAGCACTTTTGTTTGTAGTTTTATTACTGTGTTTTATTTTTCCCTTTTCTTTCGACTTTGGCTTTCATTATTATTTACAAGCACTTGTTGTGCCTTTGCCTATGTACCTGTATTGGTAACACCGTGGTTCTGGTTACTGTTGTCAGTATCCAGTCCACGGACAATAGCGTCCTCTACTGGTCGAAATAAATCAGTGCGCCTGAGCGGCATTACAAATAAAGTACTGTCTCCTTGTGTCAGTGAATTGCCCACCAACCTTCCACAGGGCCCCTAAGAGGCTGGGACCCCTGGACGCCTGAGTGGCGGTTTCAATTGCATCCCTCTGTCTCTCTCTGGTCATTCAGCAGACACCCACAATTGACGTAGCAGATAACTAACAAATCCCCCCTGTACAGTGCTGAATAACAACTATTTGGATGGGGGGCATTTCTTTTATTGGGAGAGGGCTTCAACTATTTTTTTAAATAAGTTTTTCCATTGTTCTGCCATGTATAATGTGTGCATTGTGTTTGCCTGTGAGACTCTTCTTTCGTATGTGCTATTTACAAAATCAAAATCATTCTTAAAACAGTGTTGTCACTGTCCCTGTGGAACTGAGTGCCAGAAATGCATTTTAATGGCTTTCATTTCTGTCCCTGATGTCCTCAAAACACAATTTTAAACAAAAAGCGTAAACAAAGTTCCTACCATACCACTGCCTGGCCTTGAGCACCAAACAGGGGAGTATACCCACTTTTTTATTTACCACTACACCACTGAGCTAATATACCAAGGCTTAGACAAGCCTTACCCTTGTTAATAAATCCCTTGTTTAATAATGCCTATTCTAGTTTGGTTAGCAGCATCTACAGTTATTTTATTGTTTTACTTTATGCAGTTATACTACTTTATACATTTGGCCCAATATTTTTTTAGTTTTACTTTGTTGTATTGTCTATTTTCTATGTATATTTATCTTTGTGTTGTGAATGAATCCCTCTTCATAGAGTATATTATGAGGTAATTGTTTGATAAGATGTGTCATTTCTAAATTACTTTCATTTTCAAAGTTGGGGTGTGAGAGGGATTTATATTTTCATTTTTTTTCCCGATTATCACATGATCCAAAGCAGTGTTTTTTTTTTTACTTGTTCTGTACATATTGTGTGAACTGCTCAGCCTTTGACATTATATAGTCAGCGACAGTATTCATTTTTACAATCTCAGCAAGAATTATGCTTCAACTAAATATTATGATAACATTACAGATGGTGGTATCAGGGGCAAATAACATGAATAACTGCTCTGACTTAATCAGTACTGGACTGGTGATATAAAATACTGTAGCTCTTAATAAAATACACTGGAATAATAATACTATTGATAATAATAATAATAATAATAATAATAATAATAATAATAATAATAATAATAATAATAATAATAATAATAATAACTAGAGTTGCTAGCAACTATAAAGGCTTCCAAGCAGTTATCATGGAATTTAAGCGCATTGGTTATTATAGATGAAACGTTATCATCACAACTGTGCTAACTGTGTCAGTTTTGGCATAAATATGAGAAGACTTTTGAAAATTGCCCGAAATTTTCATTAAATCCAAGATGGTTGCCACACCATGTGACCAAAGGCCGCCATATTGACCATGGCACAACATCCCATAGTCCTCTACATCCGTGTCAAATTTCATGCGTTTTGGTGCAGCCGATAAGAAGTTATAGGCAGTTTTATAGCCAGTTGCATATGTTGATGATGTCATGCATCACGTTTGACCTTTAGGAGAAGTCAGAGGTCACGGGCGATGACATTTTTTCATAGAGCACATATGACTTCCTATACGTGTTCCATTATAACTATGACCCTGTCGGCACGCCCTAGAAGTTAAAATTTCAACGTAAATTCCAATATGGCCGCCACATTTTTTCATAGAGCACATATGACTTCCTATACGTGTTCCATTATAACTATGACCCTGTCGGCACGCCCTAGAAGTTAAAATTTCAACGTAAATTCCAATATGGCCGCCACATTTTTTCATAGAGCACATATGACTTCCTATATGTGTTCCATTATAACTATGACCCTGTCAGCATGCCCTAGAAGTTAAAATTTCAACGTAAATTCCAATATGGCCGCCACGCCGTGTGAGCAATCTGTTTCAATCTTCAGCAGTTATTACTTTCCAGTGGTCTGTGCAATTGTGTTGACTTTGAAGACCATAAGTGCAATGGTGTTCTTGTTATCATTTGCAAAAGTTTTTTTTACAATTATCAATATGGCCGCCAAACCATATGACCAAAATGTGTCATTTTCATATCACCAGTACTTCACGTGAGTCTCTTTGGTCATATAAAGTTTCATAACTGTAGTGTATTGCACCTTGGATTTATGCATGAATGTATGAAAATAGAGCCGTCGTGAAACGGTTATTTGCGCGCCGCGGCTATGTTTTGTAACGAAAAGCGTGGATTTTATAAACGGTAGAAAGGACCTGGTCATGAACATGCGTGCCAGTTTGGGTGTCGATTAACTTAGCGGTTTAAGACAAGAAGATTGTTGAATATTTGGCACCAATCCTACGTAGCGGGCAAAGTAATTGTTCAATCGACCTCGATTAAACATATGTTTTTTATAGGCCATTGCTGCAATATCTGCTGCCATTGTCTTATTTCCACCTTAAGTTGTTTTTAACGGCAAGAGTTTTGAAAAATTCCCAAAATTTCCACGTGATCCAATATGGCGGACGAACCATGTGACTTTTTCATTTGGGGACGCCAGTCTGGTCGTCCAGCCATAGGCATCTCCTTACGTATGCGTTTTCATAACTCTGCGATGTTTGTGTTTGTGCGGAAAAATAATAATAATAAACACAGCAATAACAATAGGCTTCCCAGCCTTTGGCTTGGAAGCCTAATAATAATACAGCTTATTCAAAATACAGCATCGCGAGTGCTTTGTAAAAAAAAAGAAAACTCACCACATAACTCACATGCTGGCTTCTTTACACTAGCTTCCAGTACGACTTAGAGTTGATTATAAGATCCAACATTTTACTTATAAAACACTTCAAGGCCTGGCACCTGATTATCTAATAGAGCATTTTTCCCTATATGTATCTAGACGTGCTTTAAGGTTTTAAGATTCTGCTCTTCTGTCCCTCCTAAAGATTAAGACGAAAATGAAAGGAGAAAGAGCTTTTAGTTATAATGCTCCCAGATTATATAATAAACTACCATCTGATATTAGAGATGAATAGTCAATTGATATTTTTAAATCAAGATAAAAACTCACTTTTTTCTTCTCTTTTTATTTCTCTACTAATATTGTTGTTGTTTTTTAATTAATTTTACTAGAACTTTTTCATGTTCATGTTTTTTAATTGTATTAATAGATTTTATTGTAATTTTAGTTTTTATTGAACTATGAGATAGTTGTATGAAAGGCGCTATATAAATAAATAAACATACTTTACTTACTTAACATTACTGATTTTCAGCTTACACAGTATAGAAACACAGCACTGGATGTAAACGCTGATTTGTATGACTGGGATGCCTTAGCACCTGCTTCTTCTATTGAGGCTCCTACCATGAAACGCTTCCCAACTCCCATCCATCAATGAGAAGCCTTGGCTGTTGCTAGGTTACAGGTAATCATAATGGCTTTGTACAAAAGAAACCCAATTAAAGTACTGTATATATAATTGCCAGCTCTGTGAAACTGGCACAAAACTTCATATGTTCTGCGAGTGCCCAGTCATTCTGGCACCATGTGAGTTGTGATTAATGTTGTTTAAACTCTTTATAAAATCATTCATGTTGAAATAGTAGTACCCAGCTCTAGCTTTTAAAAACAATAACACATTTTGATGTAATTCCTGTCAGCTAACTCATCTGGCACACCAAACCCCTTCACAGTAATTTATATTTTTTACTTCAATTGTTACAATAGCTTTAACTAAAACTAAAGGGTTAATTTCACATAATGATACATTCTAGCCACAGGAAAGCTGTCTTTTCTCGGCTGTTTGGCCAGATAAACACTGAACAAACATCTGATTTCCCATTGCAATATCACAAGTGACATATTGGCTCGGTAATGAATCAACTGAGCGGAGGCGAGCGCTTCTTATGCCACTTATGAGACTCGGCATAAGCACCCTGTCTATATTATTTAACTACAGTAAAATATTCTTGTGACAAACCCGGGGTGAGCTTGCCACATGCAGGACCATCTTCACTTGTCTTTTATGTAAAAGGAACAGCACTCCACACAAGCACAGGTAGGCAACAGGAAAGGCCTGTATGTTTATTTTAAACTCCAAAACAAAAATAAACAAAAACCTAACTCCTTACAGGGTGTAACTAAACTGTTGCAGGTCAAAGCTATACGCAGCTAAGCTGTTTCCCGGTCCAAAAAAACCCCAACATTTGTTGTTTAGAAGTGGCTCACAAACCCTGTAGCTTTCCTCTCTGGTTTCAGCTCCCTGGCCGTCTCTTCTAATGGAGCCCTGAGCTCTCCTTTTATAGGAATTAACCCCCTCCCTGCCAACCACCACCAAACACACAAACACACCACAAGCTCTGCCACAATTCTAATTCAATAACGTCATAGTTTTACAACAGAAACATTTGTTTACAGTTTATTTAACACCAACCAATCCGATCTCTCTGTTGCCATAGGATATGTCACAATACATTGGAGCTTTTGATTTCTGTAGTGTATGAAATGGAACTAAATTCAGAAGAGAGAGCAAAGGAAAAAGCAAACATGTCCAGATTTCTTGAAGTATCAAAGACGAAAAAGAAAGAACAGAACACTTTTAAAGGTATATTTGTATAAAGTAATGGTTTATGATAGTGGTGATTTGTTTTGAAGTGCAGTGAACACTACACAAACTATTGCTTATTTGATACTGTATTTGTAAAAATCGTTGAAATTCCCATTGTGATAGAAATATAATAACTATGCATTATTCCATGCCAAATCATCCGACCACAACATCACCAGCAAGAATCATTTGAAACCAATATTGTACTGGTCCTGCTACTGGTTACCAGTGCATATTTACCCGATGCCTAATTCATTTGAGCCATGCTTGACTGTTTTTCTTTTTTTAAATGCTCGACTGATTGCTTATTACTTATTACATTTTATACCGTTTTATACTTCTATTAATCACACAGAGTACCACCTGTCATAAGAATTTGCATAAGACCTTTAATTCTATATTTTTGACTGGATATTCTAAGCAATACCAGCTGTGTTATTGACTTTTGAAACAAACAAGGGCAGTTTGAAAGTTTAAATAACAAAATTAAGATGTGTTCATCAATAAGGACTCATTGATCGCATGTTTTAGGCTTGTCTGGGAACAGAGGAAAAAGATAAAACCACACTGAAATGCCTGACCTGTGTTTAAATAAGGAAAGTTAGCAACTTTGTATATTTTAAATAAGTATACTTTTGCTACCTGAGATCATATAGCAATGTGTCTTGACCATACAGATTGAAATCATGGGCTGTTTTTTTTTTTTTTTTTACACATAAATAATACTAAACTGATATCACTATTGAACACTGTCTAGCGTACATTTCTGAATGTAACACACACTGCTGAGCAGCACTGAGTTCAGATTGACCTTCTTTAAACTCAGGAGTTTAAATCACCCCTGTGGCATCAAAAAGAGTTTTCCTAACCCTGACGCGCTGCTGCACTCTGCCCAGTCCGGGTGGTATTTCTTACTGCTGTATTTCTTATGTCACACGAATCGTTACTAGAGCGGGAACGGCAGAAAAATGCCCTTGTCAAACTCCCACGGCCAGTAGCATGCTGACTACACCACTTAGTGATTAGACAGTGATTACTAGGACCCTGAACCCAATACCAATTTGGGCTGATCGAATACTGAAGCCAGACGTAGTATTCTTATTGTAAGTTTAAACTGGTTTCCCTTCTCACAAGTTTGAAATATGTACCTAGGTTTGGAACAGCTCTCCCATACAGGGGTGTGACAGAGTGGTAAGTGAACACAGGTGAGTGCTATGCAGTGTGGTTACAAAGAGACAGACAACGATTTCCAGGTGCAAGGGTGTTTATTGAAAAGTACAATGTCCAGAGCCTTATGGTGACCATCTGTAAATAATAAATGATGGCGTGATACAGCGGCGTGTATCACTCGTAATTGTAAATCCCCGGGTTTGAGCTATAACCAAAAACTCCAGTGTTTTAACACACCCACACTAAACACAGAACACAAACACAGTTTTTAGTGATAGTGAAATTAGTGCTAGTGGTGAAAGACAGTCCTCCATGAACGAAAGGGTGAAAGTGATGATGACTGGGTTGGTGCTGGCTTACACTAGAGCTCCGGAGCGTGTTAGGGGTAGTCTATAATCAACAGACAAACAATTACTAACACGGACAAACACAAAACAAACACTTACGGTTTCAGCAATCACAGGGGTCTCCTGTTAGGTCTATTTAACCATTTACAAATTACTTACACTATGACCCCTATATACTCTCTCCCATGACCCCTAGGTTAACAAGCGCATCTGCTCCTCCAATCCGCGGATGCCACAAAGTTTCCCGTCAGGGTCACTGAGTTTGGGTACCGTTTCTAGATGGCCGACTTCCACCTAACCCAAGGATAAATTGTCATGCCATTTAGTCCAGGGTACTCTGTTCCCTTTACACAGCGCCCTCACAGGTCGGGAGGGAGATCTAACACCAAGAATCATTCGATCTCTGTCACAAGGGGGAAAGACACACTTTATTTGTACAAACAGTATATATAAAAATAAAATAAAAGGCCAAGTTCAATAAAACACCAATTGTAAAAACAGTCCCCAGAAAACCCTTGCAGGCTCTCCGTGTGATGGTACTGATGCAAGGAATACAAACTGCAATTTAAATTGCCCAACGTCTTGCCACTCTGTGTCCAACAAACACAGTGTAATCTAACTGTCCCAATAAATGTGTTTGGGTCCTAAAAACAAACAAAGACTTGCGACAATAAAATCAAGTACTATCCCAATCAAAGGACTCAAGCCCCTTCTCTTGTCTTCACTCTTAGTAAATATATGAGTGAGAAATCGGATTTATAAAATCTGGCCAATAGTTTACAGTTTACAGTTTAAAACAAACAATCACTAGCCATTAAAACTCATTTAAAATGCTTAGTTACCAATTACCATTCTTCATTACAGAACGAGTAGAGTGGGGTTTCTCTCTTATACTAGATTACAAAGCATGAAAACTTAAAATAGGGGAACTTATCATGGGAAAGTGGCAGCAATGATCTCATTAACAAGTGCACTGTGGACATATCTGTGGACTGTGGAGTCTCAATCTTGTAGTCATGCGTTGTATCCTCAATCCCAGCCATCTGTTTCCTAGTCCTGGCAAGCCTCTAGCGGTCCTTCCATGCTCTTGCTCACTCCTCTCTCTCTCTGAATGTAACCCAGTTTGACACGCCCTGTTCTGCTCTTCTCTGCTGCTCCTCTCCTGCACACAGCTTCCCCACACTGTCCCAGTCCATGCACCAGTCAGTTCCTCTTGCTTCCGTCCACCTCGCCACTCCGTTCTGCTCTAAATCTCTCAACCTTTTTGTGCCCATGTCACAGGGTGACCTAATGTCTACAATTTCTTGTTTTGTTTAACACTTTTACATACAGGTATTTAAAGCACCTCATAGGGTTAATGTACTAGCTTTATATTAAAGGAAATGGAAGTTTAGGAACCATATTATTGTGATTAACAATAACGTTTATAATATACCAATGTCTAGGAGACTTTCACGATATGTAGAACTCCTCTGTTTTTCCCCCTGGACACTTATCACTCTTCCTTAAATGCGCTTTACTTGCTCTTATCTGCCCCCTATTTTTACTGCATTTAATCCTGTACTTTAGAGTACTGTAATCTGTTAAGTGTTATTTAATCTCTAGTATTTTGTATTTAATTATATCCTGATGTAACTATCACTGACACTGTTATCTGCTCCGTTATTGAATCGTATTTTGTCATACTTGTACTTGCTAGAACCAAAGTCATTGTATTTATCTTGCTCTTAACTGTATTATTATTTGTACTGTGATCCTTGAAATGTATTTTTGTTTACGACTGTAAGTCGCCCTGGATAAGGGCGTCTGCTAAGAAATAAATAATAATAATAATAAAATAATAATGATTGAATGTTGTTAACTGTTTTGCAGCTGCCAGAGGTACACACAGTAGGACTTGCACAAATTATTTGAGTGAGTTGCTTTGAGCACGTTTTATGAAATGTTATATTGGTTTGGTATTTAAGTTTGATTTTGCTTTATTTAGGATGAATTGCACGTATTGTATTTTTTAAATTATTATTGCAGGTATACGTTTTCATTATTTTAAATCTGGTCTTACCGTGTGTCATGGTATGAAACGGCATCCAGGCTGGGATGGGGTTGAGTGTGAGTGACGTCACTTCCAGTGGAAAGTTTACGCATTTTTCGCAAAGTTGCTGGGAAATGTATTTTGTACAAATAACGTTAATAGATTTTGTCAACTGATTCGCTCTGGACAGTCAAGGGAGGAGCTTGATGGATATAAAAGAGCAGAGACACAGAGAGAGAGAAGAGAGCCACAGGACCCAGAGAGAGCCACAGGACCCAGAGAGAGCCACAGGAGACAGACAGAGCCACAGGAGCCACAGAGAGTGTGGAGAGTAGAGACTGGGATCCAAAAGAAACCACCGATATCAAATGCACTAGTAGAACGAGCAGGCTGTACTGGAGAGTGGACTCAGGACTAAAAGAGTTCAGTTTTAAAGGGAAGTAGTCAGACCTCTTTTTAACGATTAGTACATTGCCTAACAGTGTTTTTGACCCGCTTGCTGTTTAGGGACCCTAGTGCACCTTTATTTTCTCTCTGCTAGAGTGATACCTGTGTTTTAAAAGGAGATAACCACGATGATTTGTATTTGTCTGCAACTTGTGATTTATTGTTTTGCACCTGTTCTATTGATATAAATGTCCAGTATAGAGTGAGTGGTATTTTCAGGTGCTACATTTTAAATTAACTGTGGCTATAGAGTGTGCTCTTAATCTATGTATTGGTATAGTTATCTTTTAATTTCTGTTGGGGTGTTATGTACACTGCATAATTGTGTGAATCACTCAGTGCTGCTGCTTGTTCTGTCTCCAGGGGGTGCCAGCCACATCAAGGGAGGAGCTTGGCACCAGTGTGGGGGGGACACTAGTGCATCTGTTCCTGGAGCGGTTGATGAGTGGTGGCTATTGTGACTTGGTGGCCTGAAACTTTTATTTTTTTTGTATACTTTTGCACCCTAGCAAATTAGTGGGTGTTTCTTTTTATTATTTTCTTTTGATACTTTGTGCACTAGCAAATTAGTGTGTGCTTTATTTTTATTTTTTATTTTTGGTAATTCTTGGTATTGTTATCATAGTAATGTTATTGTCATATTTTAATGATTTTATAAGGGTGGATAAATATTGTTCATTGTGAAATTGAACCCCTGTTTCCCTCTCTTTTCATGGTCGATCTGTTCTGAGTACCAACTGGTCATATTTATGAACCGGTGTTGCTTTTAGTGTTGCTAGGGTCCTAGTGCCCCATACGTTTAGTCACTAGGTGGTGTAGTTAGCTACTGATTAAACTTAAACTCTGAGTGTCCCGTGACACCCACAATAAAGACAGGGAATTTCCAGGTGTAAGCAATCACTTGGTCTATTCGATCAGGCACACCGCCGCATATGATTCATTCAGTTTCTCATTCTTTTAACTAGCAGGATGGCTGCTCCGTAGCCCCTCTGCTAACAGGCAGGTGTCTGTAATAACAGGACTTGGTTAGTTTACTGGAACAGCGATTCACACAAGGATTCTTTCTCACTAATGATTGTCTTCTTTTTCAGCACGTCAGTTCTTTCTCACGCAGCAGGCAAAAGCAAACCAACATTTAAGCGCTCTCCAAAAAACGTGAAAGAAAGCAATTGAAAATGATATACATAATAATAACATGTCAATAAAAAAAATCAGTCCCAATGTGAACAGGAATGGCTGATGGTGACGTCAGACCAGGAAATGTAGGACACAGTTTGGTGAGTGAAGGCGCTGCTGCGCAGATTGATTAAACAAACAAATAAAAGGTTTGAACATAAAACAAAACACCGAACAAACAAAATGGCACAGTGGCCAAAACAGACACGGAACTAAACAAGTTTTACACCAGCATGGGTAGCAATTGTTTTCTTGTGATTCTTTTTATCTCACAATTCATGTTTTGCGTTTCACACTAACTCCGAGTGACAAATTTGTGCTCCTTTTAAGCAGCTGTGCCGGGACTTGATTGCTAATCATTCAATCTGGTCCCAGCATAGTCTGCAGGTGAAGTAATTTGTGACTTCCCCATGCTCACATACCAACATACATTTTAAATCACCCGTGCTACACAACCCACGCTTACAAAATAACCCCAAATACACCCAGGGAGGGGGTTACCCCATCACACCCAACCATTAAATTTGATTAATATGATGAATACAATAAAAAATGCCTGCCTGGAGTGTACTGGATTAGTCACCCCATGTGACACTTACATCCAATGGGGGCACAGTGTCGCAGGTTCTTGAATTTTTAACGCTGGAGCACCAGCTGTACTCAGAGATAAATCATGTTTTAGAGCTCTACTGAGGTCACACAGGTGCTTTCTGAGTTGAAAAAAGTCACTATGATGTAGTATTACTGAAATAGAAAATGATACAAAGTGATTCTAAATAACTATAAGAATACATTAGTTAAGATAACTGTGATATTTTATACCCATACCAAGTTTTCCTTTAAGGCCAAGAAACATGAGTCAACTTACAGGCAATTGTTGAAGGCATAATTTGAAGGTGACATTTTCAAGCAATTTTCACCAAGTTGCTCAAATCAAAAATAATTTTTTCTAAGAATTCGGTAGTTTTTTTTGTATATACTTCTGCACTTTTATTTAACATTTCCAAAGTACTTTAATGCACTGAGAGTGTGTACTCTAACTCCACTTTCCTGACTATTCCTAAGAAGCTATTTGTAATAAAATGGAGCCTTACTGAAGTCTCTTGGACGCCTGGTAACTGTTTGCCTGATTTGTATAAGAACCAGTTTAGACTGTTTTTACAGATGAAAGTCTTGTTGGTATTTAAATCAAGGACTTATTTGAAATGAAATCCTCTGACAAAGTGTCCTGCCCACTCATTACATATAAGTGCACCTGATACCAAATGCACCACACAATCCAGTATCCATATTTATAAAAAGTCTAATAGAAACAGAATTGGCTTTGCAACATGACGTCTGAGTAGTGATTAAAGAGTAAGTAGCGGGGTTTCAGAAAATATAGCATTATACATCCCCATGTGCTGCTACAACTGTTTAAATAGAGTACCTGTCATTTTTCTTTTCGTTGTTAACATCCTGACAACTTTTTACACTTATAACTTCAAAATGTCTGCTCTAGTGCACGGGGGTTTAAGATCTGTCCTGTAAATCACTGCAAGAAGAGTGATAGAAATGATTGCTGTATTACCTAAAATAACTGAAATCGTTTTTGGTCTTTTTTTATTATTTCTTACCAAGTATCAATAAGAATTTACTTATTTGGTGTGTCAATCAATAGATTTGTATTTAAGTAATCTTAAAAATAGGGGTTTAATGTTTGTTGTCTCATTTAATGTATATTTATCTAAAGTTATGTTATGTTTAAAAAAATAATTGTTTTAGAAAACAAAAAAGAACTGGCAAAAAAGCCATATTTTGCTAAAATTGTAAGATGTTTTTAAAATCCAAACTACCCCTTGTGAATCCAAACTCGTGTACAAGCTTATAAACTTTTAAAAAAATGTTTTCACACAAAATGTAACATAATAATGCACTGTACAAGAAATGAACACACAAAACAACCCTCTGGAGCTTTAATAATTGTATTTATTTTTTTACATTCCTGTAGCCTTCACAACCACAGTCATCTTTGCTTTTCAGAATTCCCACATTGAGTTAATCAGCTGTAGACGTGTTTGATTAATTTAATACATAAGGATTTGCATGCTGGTTACATGATTTAGAGTTAGTTTGGTTTAAAATGTTTTGCTTTTTTAAGGAATATATTCATAAAAACGAAAATGGGCAGACCAGACCACAGCAGCATGATTTTGGGAATAGGCACAATCAACATTGCCAGACGAAAGGAGGTTGAGGACGGAACTGTATTGTTTTCAATGAATTTTTAAGAAGTGGTTTATGGATTTTGTCATAGTGGGTGAACAGATAAATTACTACACCGGTAAGCAAAATGTGTTTGTGCACATTTGCGCTGCTGGAGTATTTTGCATGTGTTTATGAAACAGCAGCTACAATACCAGTTGTTTTACATTACATAGTAGGGTTATTCAAAATACAACTGACCTCTTAGTATTACTGTACGTTTGCGCATTTTATTTAGACAAACAACTGGGATTGTGAGTGGAGTGGAGCACACAATTTTATATGGAGCGGGGAAGCGGAGCGAGGTGATTGCTGGAGCGGACATTTCCAGCCCGCTCTTTCACAGCACTGAGAAGAACTGAGCACAGTTTAATTTTTCTTAAATGCATGTGACAAATAAAGATGCAGTATAATGTTTTCCATCATGCCTGTGCATAACCATTCATTTTCCAGTTTCAAACCAAAATTAAGCACTTTTATGTTTTGAGAATTGCATTTTTTGTTTTATATATTTTTTTCTTTGCTGATCAATCATGGCTGGGGATTTTCTTTTACTTGGATCAAGCTATGGGATTATAATAAGGAAGATTACATAGTATTCCTTCTGAATGTACATTACATCTTTTCTCAGTGGGGAAAAACCAGCTAGTTTATTTTTAAAACAAAATTAATACGGTACCATGCGAGCGGAGCAGAGCATGCCTATTTTGTCTGGAGCGGGAATCGCAAGCAGTGGAGTGGAATGGAAGAAAGAGCAGAGCGGAATGGAGGATATTATGAGCAGTGAGTGGAATTTTGTCACTGTTCCGATCTGCTCACATTCTCTGGTGCTAAGTATAGGTGGTTAAAGGGTTTAGGGTGCATTGTGTTCTGTGTGAAATATTTTCGCTATTATTTTAAATGTAGTACAACCCTTTGTTATCTGAAAATAACGAAAATATCTTATTTTGTAACACACATTATTATAAGTGAAAAAAACTCAGGTTGCCATCAGTAAAATTATAAATACATGGTTCAATATATTCTTTTGTTTTATGGTATCCATTACTGTACATCCAATCCAATTGAGCATAGGGAAAAGGGCCTCTGTATGGTCAATAACAAAATCTGCTTATAAATAGGCCAAGGAATCGTGAATTCATTGAAATGGAGAGACGAAACACAAGGCAGAAACCGTGGACCTTTAATGGTGAACATCAGTGGGGCAAGTATGGCCACATTATTGTGCATCTCAATTTTGTATTTTTAATTGATATGTTCTTTCACTTTTTACCTGTAGATTGATAATCTCCTGTAAAATGAATCTGAACTAATGACTCGAATTGACTTGAGCCAGATAGGTGACTCGACTCGACTTGACTCAAGCAAACTCTGTGATTCGATTCGACTCGAGCTTGGCATGTCAAAGACTCGACTCGACGCAAGTCTTACCCCCCAGTGACTCGGCTCGACTCGAGTCCCAATTTTTGTGACTCGATTACAGCACTGACCCAGTCCCTCAGCTCTAACCACTAGGGCTCCCTACTTTCAGTTTTTATGCCTGTATACTCTTTACCTCAAAAGATAAGTAAATGACAAGACGTTGCCATTTCTGGCACAGAAATGTCATTAAGGCATGTAGGAGTCAGAACGTTAGGTTACTTACTGTAACCCTCGTTCCCTGAATGAGAAAACGACCACCAATGACATTACGTATGGGATGTGCCTGCCCATTGGGTAGGTATCGCTGAGCTCTCTATACCAGAGCTGCAGATAGGCCCCTTCCTGGGATAATGCACTCGGTCCCGCCTACCGAAGGGATAAAATTGTCATCCCAAGGAAGCCATTTCGCTTTTTCCATCGAACCTGTGAGGGCAACCGATGCGACCTCACGGTTGGTGGTCGTCTTCTTTTTCAGGGAACCAGGATTACGGTAAGTAACCTAACATTCCCTTTCAATTCGAAGACAACCGCCACAAGCACTGTCTAACCCAGGGGTTAGCAGTGTGAACACCCTCAAGGACCCTCGTGCCTAATGAAGGCAGGGCAGGGTCTACCACATTAAGGTAGTAGAACCTGGATGAGGTAGGCAGCATAGCCCAGCTAGTCGCAGTACAAATATTAGACATCAAGACCCCTCTGAAGAGGACCCAAGATGTAGCCAATCCACTAGTGGAGTGTGCGGCTACCCTACCAGGTGGGGGCAAGCCAGCACCATTATAGGCAGTCTAGACTGTGTCCACAATCCAATGTGACAGACGCTGCTTAGAGAGGGGCTGTCCTAGGGTCCGTGTCCCATGACAGACAAAGAGCTGGTCAGATTGACGCAGAGCTCTTGTCATATGCACATAGCATCTCAATTCCCGCACTGGACAGAGGAAATTCAATCTCTCATCCTCCGTTGAAGCAAACAGAGGTGGATGGAAGGACTCCAGTTCCACAGACTGATTAACATGGAAGGCTGTGATCACCTTGGGGAGGAAAGCAGGGTTGGTGCACAGAGACACCCTGCTGCCATCCTCCCAAATATGCATGCAGGAGCTGTGCACAGACAGCGCCTGCAGCTCACTCACCCGCTTAGCGGAGGTATTAGCCACGAGGAAGACTGTCTTCATGGATGGAGTATATGGGCTCAAACGAGGCCTTCGTGAGAGCCTCTAGTACAATATTAAGGCTCCATTCGGGGAGGACAGCCCTTCTGGGAGGGCGCAATCGCCGAATGCCTTTAAGAAATCAGGTAGCCAATAAATGCGCGCCCAGAGACACCGAATCTACGGGGGCATGGCAAGCAGAGATAGCCGCTAAATACACCTTCAAAGTGGAAGGTGACCTACCAGCATCATGCAGTTCTTGCAGAAACTGTAACATGACTGACATCGGACAAGATATGGGGTCATGGCTTCCAACCAGACACAAAGCTTGGAAATACCTCCACTTATAGGTGTACAAGAACATAGTGGAGTCTGCCCTAGCACTCTGCAACATACCCACAACCGCATCCGATAGCCCTAGGGCTAACCAGTGGTCCCTTTCAGGAGCCAGACCCATAGCCGGAATCTGCTTGGTTCCGGGTGCCAAAGATAGCCTTTCGTCTGACTGAGGAGATCCATGCGCAGTGGGTTCTCCCAGGGCTGGCCGTGTAACACCTAGCACAGGGTCAAAAACCAGATTCTCCTCGGCCACTTGGGGGCCGCTAGAAGAAATGATGCTTCCTCTAACCGGACATTTTTGAGAAAGGCCGGGAGCAGCGGTATAGGCGGGAAAGCGTACAAAAGAGCTTTGGGCCATTCGTGCGCTAGAGCGTCTACGCCGAGTGGACCGCCTAAGCGGCGGAGGGAGTAGCACAGGGGGCAATCGTCTTTGCCGAGGTGAAGAGATCGACCTGCGGCTTCCCAAACCGTTCCCAAATGCGCTCTACTATCTGAGGGTGGAGTCGCCACTCTGATGGATGCGGACCGCTCCTGGAGAGGAGGTCCGCTGGCCAGTTCACTGCACTGGGAATGTGCGTCGCCCGTAGGGACAGCAAGTTCCTCTGAGCCCAAATCAATAGCCTGAAGGTCATGCGATGCAACCCCAGGGACTGTAGGCCACCCTGGTGGTTGACATACGCCACCACTGTCTAGTTGTCCGTCCGGATCAACACATGCATACCGCTCAGTACCGGGAGGAAGTGGTGGAGAGCAAGGGAGACCGCTTGCAACTCCAGCATGTTTATGCGAAGGGATGTCCAGCGGTCTGGCCAGGATCTACGTATTCCTCTGCCTTCCCAGACTGCCCCCCAACACAAGTTGGAGGCGTCTGTCGTCACCACTTGGCAGTTCAACACTACTCCTATTCGCACACCTTCGCGCATGTGAGAGGTCATCCTCCACCAGCGTAGGGCTGCCGAGCACGCGTGAGACACAGTCAGCCGACAGTGTCTGTCACGTTTGTTGTTGAGGTGGAATGCATTGAGCCACGCTTGTAGCGGGTACATGCGAAGCAGACCCAGCTGAATGGCCAATATGGCTGCGGGCACCATAGTTTCTGGCACAATAGGAGGGTGACCTGCGATCCCTGTTGAAACAGGGAGAGGCAACCCTGGATATCTGGAGTCTAGCCGGAGCCCCAAGTACTTCGTGCACTGCACCGGTGTAAGACCTGCAAAACCATGGTAGAAAGATAGTATAGGGGAGAACACATTATTTGTTTACAAGGCCCGACTCATCAAGGTGGGCAGGCCTATGCAGCCAGTGAGGTCTACTCGACAGCAGGGATGCGGCAAGGCCTAGCCCCATGGAGGAACTGTGTACCCTCAGAAAGAAATAGACAACCACTCGCGGGTGACTGCACAGGCAGCCGCACATACACGACAGACAGATAACAAAGAGCGGCCTACCACGCAAGCGTGGAGGCTGCTTAAAGACAGAAAGGCAAAAGGCTTGGTCTATTCAAAGTCATTGATTCCGGGAAAGAGGCGAGCCAGCTTTCAGCACGAATGCAAGGGAAATACAATCGACTCGATTCGAGGAGCTCTTTTCTATCAATACGCTCAGTTCAACACAGAGGTCTTATCGTACTGTCTTGAGAAGGAAAAAGAGAAATAGCTTCCTTAAAATATGGTGTTTTGTTTTTGTATTGTTTATTTTAGAACGGGGTACCCCTCCGCCCCTATGCAGTTTATTTTGCATTTGTTTTGTTGTATTATTATTATTATTATTATTATTATTATTATTTATGTATACGTATGACGGTGTAGCCATGCGTTTTTATTTATTATTTTTATTTAAATGTGTTCTGGCAGAGGCGAGGTCGGCAGCTCGTCCTCTGCCAGTAGTAATTAAAAAAAAACTTGTGCAGATTGTGGCCGAGGGGTAATGGATAATTGATAGTTAACCCCTCGGCCATAGTAAATAAAAACCTGCAGCTCTCTGCACTCAGGGTGGGTGTTCGGAGGAGTGAACGAGAGAGAGAGAGGAGAAAAAGGAAAAGAAGAGGAAAATCAACATAGCAACAACCCAGCCTGACCTGTGTGTTTGGTGTTTTGTGTTGTGTTTGAGATTTGTTTTGTTTAAAGCCTTTGTTGTGCTCTGTGAGGAAGTGTTTTTGTTTGAATATTTTGTTTGTTTTTGTGATTTAAAAATAACAGCGCCGCAGCGCCTTTGCACTGCAGTCCTTTGCCTTTGTTGTTGTTCCTGCATTCTGGCCTGACGTCACCACATCGGCCAACCCTGTCACAGGACCTATCGGAATCTCTGGTATAGAGAGCTCAGCGATACCTACCCAATGGGTAGCCATTTCCCATCCATAATGTCATTGGTGGTCGTCTTCGAATTGAAAGGGAAACACATAATCCCCTGGAGCCAGGTGTTTGCACTGGGAACCTGAGCAGCCTTCACAGCATTACATTCATCCATTCCTAGAGCTGCATGCTTCCACAGATTCAATCAGTCCCCACCAGCCAAATAATAAAAAAAATGCAAATTATAGCTATAGTATTAAACTCTAGACTTTATTCTATTGGTGGGTTTGATTTTGGAATTGATTTTATATAAGTCAACAGGCAATTGAAATTTCTTACCATCTTGTGGTAGAGGGAGTGGGCTGCTTTATCCAAGCTAGAAATTGCACACATATTTTATATATGTTTATAAGTGTTAATAGTGCAAGATAAACTACTGATATGAATAGAGGTAGCCACAGATCATGAAATCATTGAAAAAGAAAAATATACTATAAAATACGTGAGCAATTTTACTAACAGTGGCTTGGTTTACACTCCAAATTCTCTCTCTATTGTCATGAGAGTATGAGGTAGCATGCAAATATCATGCATAAGACTTCTACAGTGAAGATCTCATTAGCTAAACCTTGTACATCTTTCCACTAACAAAAAGGTGAAGAATAAACTTTAAAAAAGAGCAAGCCTAACTAAATGAAAAACCTAATTAGTGTGGCAAAAAGGTGAGACTTATTTTTATACTTGCATGTAAGTCAATGCAGGTCCATTCAACTAAAAAAAAACTGTTGAAATGGTGGAGTCAAAACTGTGCAGACAGTCCTAATCAATTCAAACTTGTAAGGCATCCAGTAGGAAATGCTAATGAATGAAATAAGCTCTGCACAGTGCATACAGTGCTGCACAGCTCTATACAGTGCTGCGCAGCTTGCACAGTGCACACAGTGCTGGACAGCTCTACACAGTGCATACAGTGCTGCATAGATATGCACAGTGTATACAGTGCTGCACAGCTCTGCAGTGTATACAGTGCTGCACAGGTTTGCAGTGTATACAGTGCTGCACAGCTCTGCACAGTGCATACAGTGCTGCACAGCTCTGCACAGTGTATACAGTGCAGCACAGCTCTGCACAGTGTATAAGGTGCTGCACAGCTCTGCAGTGTATACAGTGCTGCACAGCTCTGCACAGTGCATACAGTGCTGCAGAGCTCTGCACAGTGCATACAGTGCTGCACAGCTCTGCACAGTGTATGCAGTGCTGCACAACTCTGCTCTGTGTATACAGTGCTGCACAGCTCTGCACAGTGCATACAGTGCTGCACAGGTCTGCAGTGTATACAGTGCTGCACAGCTCTGCAGTGTATACAGTGCTGCACAGCTCTGCACAGTGCATACAGTGCTGCACAGCTCTGCACAGTGTATACAATGCTGCACAGCTCTCCACAGTGCATACAGTGCTGCACAGCTCTGCAGTGTATGCAGTGCTGCACAGCTCTGCTCTGTGTATACAGTGCTGCACAGCTCTGCACAGTGCATACAGTGCTGCACAGCTCTGCACAGTGTATACAATGCTGCACAGCTCTGCACAGTGCATACAGTGCTGCACAGCTCTGCAGTGTATGCAGTGCTGCACAGCTCTGCTCTGTGTATACAGTGCTGCACAGCTCTGCGCAGTGTATACAGTGCTGCACAGCTCTGCAGTGTATACAGTGCTGCACAGCTCTGCACAGTGTGTACAGTGTGGTTTGTTTTTGCGGTTCTGTAGAAACTGAAGAGGCTGAGAAAGGGAACTATTTTAATACATGCCACTATCATGTTTGAGTAATATTGCTATTTGTGTTAGCTGGTGAGCTGTGCTGTCTCGGACAGTTTAGATTAATAAATATTGTAAATATTCCTGAGTGAAGGCAGAAATCCCAGGTGTCACTGACATGAAAACAGTTTCAATTTCTTTTTTCGACGAATGAATTCTTATCTCATAGTGGTTTTCTGTCACGCAGGACTAAATTGAGAAGGAATCAACCCAGTTATGCTGGTCTTTATCATAAACCACTAAACCACACCAGCTCTATTCATATTTAATACAGAGAGAGTCTCCTTGAGATAATAAAGCAGCTAGTAAAGGGAGGGTTCAACCTCTGGTTGCATTCTCAAAGGTTAAATAGCATCTGAAGCGGCTTGAAAACAGCTCTTCTTTACATGGTGGTTTTCTCTGCAGTTGTTTCTTGTAAAATGTATAATATACACACCATAGCTCTAAAATAATATCATACAAATAATACAGAAACTCTAATACAGTTTTTACTAAGGCTGGGACGTTAACATATTTTTCTAAATTTGGAAACCATCTGCAGTAAAATTAATGGTAATGTCTAGAGAAGTGTTTGCACACCCGTGCTTCTGTGGTGGAGTACAGAGCAAGTGCTGGCACACAAATACGGAAAGAAAAATACATCTACAACCAGTCTGTGTGAAACAAGGTTAGGCTGAGTCAGTGTGCGATTAAAACGCAACAGACGTTACTGTGTAGTAACTCGTTATCATGTTATTACATGGTAATTATATCCAGTAGTAGGAGTAAACAGAGGCAAGATAACAAGCCTGGCAGATGGAGCAAACACAGCCCAGTTTTACTTTGGGTTAGGCCTGAATCATAAAGAAATGTTGCAATGTTGAGTCTGTATGAATGGAATCATAATAAGCCATAGAATACTTAGACACTTCTTGAAAAGTGCAAGACTATCCATAACAATGATCAGTGTTGGCCCCTGCCTGTTTGAATGGGTATACAGAATGGTGGGGATCTGATTTGCATGGTTATTTAGCAGTTTGTACTATATGTAAGTGTAACTGTTTGTGACGGCTTCCCTCCACTCCTGCCTCTAGGCTATCGTTTTAGAGCAGGTTCATTTACTGTGTGTGAAAATGCTTAACCATTTTTTGAACTCTGCTATTTTGCATCTGATTTGTTGTCTTAATTTGCTGCTGGCCAAGCATGACTTGGAGGGGCAAACCAAGTACAGTAATTGTATACATCTTTTTGGACAGGGGGGCAGAGGGAAGGGGTGAAGTCGTGAGGGAGGGGGTGGACGACAGGGAGGGAGATGAGGGACGGAGTACGGTACTGAAAACTGGCAAAAGAAGTCTAGTTAAAAAGGAGTTGGGACTTGATTTTGTTTGTTTCGATTTTGGCTCTTTTTGTAATTGGTCGGGTGAATAGTGCTGCAACGATTATTCATTTTTATCATCGACCCCCAATCCCCCTCCCACTCCCCCGGTCACAGATAGAGCTGCTTAAGCCTTGTTCACACAGCCGCAGTGCGGGTGATTCTTAACAAACAGTGAGCATGCAGAAACAAGCAGTGATGTGAGCCCCTCCCCCCAATACCCACACACCCACAGTTTTTAAGCAAGAGAGTAAATATGGAGAAGCTTATTACTGAAGTGTCTAGATATTCCATGAGCTAAAAGAAAAAATATAAAGATAGTGAATGCAGACACAGTTGTATTAGTATTTGTTTATTTATTTAAGACAAATGTTTCCCGTAAATTACCATATTGCAAAACAATATGGTATTATAAACTGCAATTTACAAACTGACTTGATCAGAAGGGTTAAAAAGATAGCTCTTTGCAAAATGTTATTAAATGTTTCTTTGTCCTTGAAAACGATGTCTCCTTCTTGCTGAAGACAAGTCTCCCAGATCACCTGGCCTTTTATATAGCCTACTGTCTGACTGCGGCAAATTAACGCCTGCTTTTCAGAGTTGTTAAAATAATCAAGCAAATACGAGGCCTGCAATTACCGGCAGCTTTAATAAATTAGACGGAATATTTAATAGACCTCATTTGCAAAATCCCCTCCCAATTTTAGCAGTTTTGTTCAGAAATGCCACAGAATTACATATGCTTATACATAATTACATATGCATCAAGGGCTAAAGCAAACATAGACATTGCCCCCGCAAATCATGTCTTAATTGCGTGTTTATTCCATTGCATGTGTTTTATAAATCCCATCCAAGAATTCAGAACCCTTAGCACCCGTTTTACAGTTGTTAAACATGCGCAATCCTTTTATAAATCTGGACCTCAGACTCCAGGTCTGCATCCAGCTGTTCCAATGGACCAGGACAGTTTTGTTCAAAAGGAGCGAGAAAGTCAAAAGCATGTTTTTTTTTTCTTCCTCCAGATGGAAACACTGGTACAGTGACTTGCTCTTTATGCAAACAGTCAATGATTTCTTAACAGCACAATTCTGCTTGAACACCTAAAAAGAAAGCACCCCTTCGCATTAATTAATGAAACAGAAGCTGAAACATAACTAATACTTTTATCAAAATAAAACATTTTAATTTATGATTTATGTTAATCTGGTCATTTATTATGAATCTGTATCACTAAATAGAAGAAAGTATATGACCAGATGAAAGAAAGACCAATTTTAAGCCCACACATTGTGTCGGTTCAGCTAACATTGTGTAAGTTAAAGGCCTAATAATCGTAAAATATAAAATACATTTCTTACTTATTAAGGTCCCCACTTGTGTTAATATGCCTCGCTACTTTGAAAGGAGGCTGAGTGGTCCAGTGGTTAAAGAAAATGGCTTGTAACCAAAAGGTCCCCGGTTCAAATCCCACCTCAGCCAGACTCATTGTGTGACCCTAAGCAAGTCACTTAATCTCCTTGTGCTCCATCTTTCGGATGAGACGTAGTTGTAAGTGACTCTGCAGCTGATGCATAGTTCATACACCTTAGTCTCTGTAAATCGCCTTGGATAAAGGCGTCTGCTAAATAAACAATTAAAGGTTTATCACTTTCCCATTGCGTCTCTTTCTCAAACACTTGTGGTGACTTGCAAAGCAATTTATATTTTTGCAACAAAGTCCCTTCTTCTTTGAATAATAATTATAATAATAATGTAGTTCAGAAAGGAGACATCCACTTATGAGTTGCATTGCGATTTATTGAATTAACACGTTTAATAAATACAATGACATAATTTGACCCGTGGCCTTGTCCATTGCGGCTCGGTAGCTGCCCTAATACTGGCCGACATAGAATGATAGTTAGCTAGCAGGCAGAACAAGTGGTCCTCTGGGCCACCTTCCCCCAAAAAGACAAGGCCACGGATTGTAAGAGAAGATTGTATTTCATACTGAGACCACAATTAATAGATAGAATAGACACCTTGTATGTAGCTAATTTAGTGAAATATTGATGATGGTAGCAGGAGTATAGCAGCACTCAGGGCTACCTCCCCCCAAACGATGTAATTGAACATGATTAATGAGACTATGAAGAGAGATAGGATACTCGAAATACTAGCCCTGCGATAGCGCTCAGGGCTCAGATGACTGCAGAGGGCACTCAGGGACCGTGATACTGTGATGGGCTCTCAGGGCCCATGATAACAGTGATGGGCACTCAGGGCCCGTGATAACAGTGATGGGCACTCAGGGCCCGTGATAACAGTGATGGGCACTCAGGGCCCGTGATAACTGTGATGGGCACTCAGGGTCCGTGATAACAGTGATGGGTGCTCAGGGCCCGTGATAACAGTGATGGGCACTCAGGGCCTGTGATAACTGTGATGGGCACTCAGGGCCCGTGATAACAGTGATGGGCGCTCGGGGCCCATGATAGCTGCGATGGGCACTCAGGACCCGCCTCCTCGTTACAGATTCCCCACCTTGCAGAACTAACCACTCAGCACTCAGATAAGGAAAAACCCACTACTCACTCGAGGTGTTTGGAGGAAACCTTAGGGAATCAATGGCCGAGGGTAGCCCTTCCTCCGGGCTCCTACACTGTTTTTTTTTTCACAATCAAAAGTGTTTTCCTGAATATATTGTTCGTAAGCCCCTGAAGACCATCATCCCATTGCCTTGATCAGATGTGAAGGGAAGCCGGCGCAGAGAAGAGACAGACGGAGGTGCTCACAGAACCAGCTCCTAGAGGCGACTTTACCTTCCGTGTTGGTGGATATATTTGCTGACAGGTAGCTGGAAAGAGCAGAGAAGGGACAAATAGTATGGTCTGTCTTTATTAAATAAACATAGACACCCTTCTTGTCCCGACCTGATTTAGAATGTTTCAAATATAAAGAATACATGACCTGAGATTGAAGTTGGAGATCAGCAATGCACAGGTCCGAGGATGGGTTAAAGCGTTGATTTCGGAAGGTTATTTCGCTGCACCGCAGTAATCCACAGAAAGCTGTGAACATCGCTTCCAGAAGACGATCTTTGTATAGGGAAAAGCAGCCAGAGTGGAGGGTGATGGCCAGGGATTCCAAGACCTCCTTGGTGAGGAGTAACTTAGATAAGGAAGATGGGGGGGATGCCACGCAGCAGCATTTGGATCCGGGGTAGTAAAGTTATAGGGGGAAGGTTAAATCTGGCTAACAGGCAGTGGTATTGAATGCCTGATAGGTACCATCGTATAGTAGAGAGGGAGAGGTTACGTTTTGAAAAGCAAAATGTAATGAATTCTGTGATGGAATGTTTGGAAGGGAAGGAAAAGAGAGAATACTGTTGAATGCAGAATCTGGTGAATGATTGCCATCCTGATTTATAGGAAGTCCTGGTGCTTTGGGAAACTGAATTAGACATCAGATTGAGAGCCAGATCTGAGACAGGAATAGCTAATGGAGGTTCAATACAGAATAAGGTCCTTGAACGTTGGGCAGGGAACTGACAGGGGATCTCCTCCTGGGAATAGTGTACGAAACTTTTTCATAGATTCCTTCTTCAATTTCAGTATCTCCCATATGGTATTTATTAGGATATTTTTATTGCTTGCTTGCAGTACCTTACACTTTTCTATATTACATGTCATTTGCCATCAGTTCTGAATGTTTTCTAGATCATTTTGAATGACCTTTGCTGCTGCAATGGTGTTTGCCATTCCTCCTATTTTGGGGTCATCTCCAAATTTAACAAGTTTGCTTACTATACCAGAATCTAAGCTATTAATGTAGATTAGGAATAGCAGAGGACCTAATACTGATCCCTGTAGTACTCCACTGGTTACTTTACTCCATTTTGAGGTTTCTCAGCAGGTTGTTTAATTTATAAATGTGACAATTACAGTATTCGTATACTATCTTTAATTGTCTTTAGCTTTCTGTCACCGTCCCAGTTTCATGTGGGTGTGTGTTTGTTTATTTTTTTGCAGTACGAATTCTGACTGTTCTCAGAAACTCCAGTCACTAATTTACTTAACTCAATTAATCTGCCCCAGTATTATCCTTTCTTTTCGTGCATCTTTATAACATATCACAAATTATCATAAAAATTATAAAAAGAAAACAAAGTATAAAAAATGCAAAGTGTCTCTCAACCTCGATCTACCTCATCAACTCAGTAATAAATACAGTGACTCGTTTGCCATTTTTTGGGGGGCGGTAGAATGATGTGTCAATTTAGATTTGCACGCGGAGCAACACGAAAAGCTGCACTTTTGAAACTACAGTCATTTCAGCTGTGATTTCCATAAATGTAGGATATATTATTACTGATTTGGCTTCACGAGTTATGAGATTTGATTACCTTACTTTTACTAAAGAATAACCGCATGATACCATCACTGATCAAGGACAGCAACAAAAGAAGCAGAGAATGACATATAAACAATATTTGCATGTTGGCAAACCAATTCCCATAGCAACTTTTTATGGGTGATCAATTAAGTACATATCTTGCCATTTCTTGTACCAACGATGTTAAAAAGACATGACTTATATTTTAAATCACATATTGCCTAAAGCCCCCAGATAATAATCAGTTAAATATGTAACGTTATTATAGATACCATGTTTAAGCTGTATTTTTAAAAGTCTATCATAATATTGAGTTTCAATAAACTGGTTCACTTACAAAGACACATTGTTATTGGTCTTTAGTTTCATTATGCTCCTGAACAACTTTCATGTTGGAGTTGCCCACATGTGGTTCTAATGTGTGAATCCTATAATCACATGTTATACCTGCCAACCACATGTGGTTATCGTGTGGATTTACTGAGGGGCAATGGAATTTTGATATGGTCAGATGTGAACACATATGAAAAAGGTGTTTTCATATCTGATAACATGTGGTTCACATGTGAATCACATATGGATTTTCCATAAGGGCAGTCAAATAAGTTCAGTTCAGAAGCAGTTTGCATTTAGTATTAAGTTGTAATCTAGAGTTACTGTACTTCAAACCTTGTAGATAAACTCAATCAATGTTTGCAGTTGTTGTTTTCAAATGCACACCATATCATCAGTTCAGTTAAAGTCTTACCTTGTTTCAATTGTTCATCAAAGTATAATTGTTTGTATTTTTAATCTTAGCAAAGTGTTACATTGTATTAAACGGTTTTACTTCTGGTTTGCATGTAGATATTTCCTATACAAACATAGTATTTTACTTGAATCTTAAAGTCTTTGAAATGTAATACTTATTCTGGAGATGTGGTTGTTGTTGAAAAACAAAGTTGGAATGCAGTTGGTTTTCTTCGTAACATGTAGAGTTGCAGGATGCAGTGGTGAGGAGTCTTCTTCAGGACGAAGATACGTACAACGCTTGAATGGGTCCCCGTTACAAGCGAAGGTTCATGGTTACTTCATGGTGAGATGAGAGTCAGAGTCCGAGTCCAAGAGGGAGAAAGAGCCCAAGAGAACAAGTTCATGCTTCTTGTTGTTGTTTAAATATAGCACACAAAGAGGAGTTTGGTGATCCGCTCACTTCCGAGTAAAACAGGAAGCTAATCCCTGACCGAATTCAGTCCTTTCATTGGCTTACAGAATTTGAATGAGCGTCTTGCTTTTACACAAGCAATGTGTGTCATAAACACAAGCAGCAGCATCCCTTCCTCCATATAGAGAGAAATAACAGCAAAACAGTAACATATTTATGGAACAAAACTACATTTTGTTCTAACTTTAGTTATATTGATCATAGAAGGATAAACATTTCAGTTTCATTCTCCTAACTAAATTACCATTACAAGCATGTTAAACACGTTATACAATAATTAAAGTAAAATAAATATTTTCACTTTAAACTTCAGTAAAACACAATAAACATTTCAATTTTATTGGGAAAACATACTTAAACAACTCTTAAACTTGTGTCCGTTATTAATTATTCTAAAACCAATGTATTTTTCAATGAACTTGTACAATAAGGAAATTAGTGCTTTCTATTCAGTTAAAGGTTCCATGTTTCATGGTAACAATTAATTTCATATGGGGAGGGGGTCATGGCACCTCGTATCCACCAGTTGTCAGACTTCTTAACCTTTTATAGGAAGAAAAATGTATACTGGCTTTCATACAGGCATTCTTAATTAACATATAATAATTAGCTTACTTTGTTTAGACCAGACAGGCAGGTCAGCACAGTAGGTAAGCTAACTATTCTCCAATTTAAATATTTATGACCCTCTGTTACTAATATATAGTCCTTTGAAGTAGATCTAGAGAATGTTATGGGGGAAGGACAGGAGAGTCAAACGTATAACATCACAGCATCTCAAGCCTCATAGTTTAAGATGTGAAATGCCATTGTACAAAGCACATTCAATTACAACTATGAATTACTCCCACAAGCAGCCCCTTGAAATTGGGTTCAAATGGTAGAACAGCCAAAGGAATGCAATACATTACTTTCTGACAAAATGCATCCAGAGTCCCTTCTTCAAAAACAAATGTATAGGATTGTTATGATGTATATGTAACAGTGTGAAATGCAAGGCTTCTGATTTAAAGTGCAGTATGTTTTCATATTATCCCCATGGCTACAAAGGGTTTAGCTGTGACCTGTAGGCCACACTACCTAACTTATTTATTTAAGTTTTACAGAAATGTCTGGCAACAGGGAGTTCACATTCACAGAACAAGACAGTTTATTCTGAGATATATATCATGGCTGCTCCAGAGAGCAGTGTTATGGCCCCTCTATGTACAGTAAAAAATGAATTACTTCCCATTGCTCATGAGTCAAGCCAGTACATTTCTGTGTTTATATGACAGGCCTTCTCTTATAAAGCAGGGACAGCGAATAGCACAGGCTGACCCATAAAACACAGCAGCCTTATAACCAGAGAAAAAACAACAGGCTCTAAATTAGGATGAAACTAGAACTGTGACCCGAAGCTTGAGCACTTTTCAGCCGATTCAGTCAATCTTTCCTTGCTTGGGAGCATGAATAATGTATTGATTCAGTAGCACCTGACAGTGTAGAGGCAGTGGATAGAAGTACTCTTCAGCCCAAGGACAACCTAAGGACCCAGGAACCCATTGTGTTGAGAGACCAAAGTAAACGGCAAACACAGAGGTCATATACTTCTTGCCGGTGTAACATATTGCCAATGTAACGCCCCTACCATTTACTCCATGGATATCAAATCCTTTTTTCATGTCATGTCCATCTTTCCTTTAAATGCAGCCTTTGCTGTGAAGGGGCAGAAGGTATATTTTCATCCCTATGTCTCTCTCTCTTTCTGCCTGCCAAGCTGCCTGGCTGCAATGCTTTTGAAATTTACCTGTCAGCTCTGTAAAGACAATTCTATTTTTTTTTATTCACAGAGCAGGTATTGTACATCAGTGGAAGAAAATATTGAGTTGTCCACACACACTACAAAAGTGCCACTTTTTATTGAATGAGCTTCTCCACAAGTTCTGCCTGTGCAGTTATCCAGAACAGTCACCTCTGCTCATCAATCTTGGAGCTGCGGTATAAAAGTGTGACAGAACCCGCTGCAAAGCTTACAGGAAACATATTACATTACCTTTGTTGTGCCCCATCTTGTCTGTATCACATCATTATATACCTTTGTGTCTGTGTTTGCCGCTTACCTTGGTGACTCTGCACAACAGGGTCCTGGATCCTTAGCTTGTCCTTGGGCTGAAGAGTACTTCTAACCACCGCCTCTACGCTAGACCAATATGGACAACACAGGATACAGCAAAGCTAAGTCATGTGTTTCTTGTAAACACTGCAGGGGGGTCTACAACACTTAACAATTCTCCAGTTGTTTAGATCATTAAAATAGCCGTGTAACAGGGCGAGATCTGTACTGGCTCTCTGATGCATGCATGATCCTGCAGGAGGAGCTCGGGAGCTGTGAAGGGGTCCACCTGTCAATCATGGCAGTGACACAGAGAGGTTCGGGAGGCAGGGGTGCTCGACCTATAAAAATAATGCTCTGCTATTCCTAAGGGCTGCCCCTTTAGGAAGCATAACAGCGGGAGCTCTGGTTGGAAACTGCGGTCCAGACCCTACGAAAACTCCAGTGTCTGGAGCGAAGAAGAGAGACAGACAGGCAAGACAGCCGTGAATAAAAGACCAGACAGGCTGAATTAGTTAACGGGGAAACCCTGGGCAACCTCATAATGTACAGCTAAGGAATAGCAGGGTGCAGGCTGAAGACCCAAGCCGTACGGGTAGCGACTGTGGGGGAACACTGCAAAAGCAGCAACTTTTATTTGTAATTTTGTTACTGTGTTTTATTTTCCCTTTTTGCTTTCGCCTTTTGTTTGTATTATTATTTTGATCACCTGCGTGTGTGTGTGCATTAATCATTGGCTCCTCGTTTACCATTGATGGTATTCAAGTGAGTCAGCAGCGCAGTGCCACCTTGTGGCAGGATTAATAAAGTTAAACCTTTACCACTGTGTTGTGTCCAGTGAATTTCACCACCCTCTCACAAGACCCCATAAAGCTTTTAAATCTGACATTTGGTTCTCTTCACCATGGTATAATAGTGTTGTTTGTTTTACTCGCATAACAAAACTTTTCACAAACTTGCTGAAATACTGGGTCAGTGGAGAGGGTTAACATCCTTTGAAAAACAATTAAGCAATACAAATGGATTGCATGCTGTTTTCGGCATGCAGATGAGTTGCTGAATCTGTTTCTCAAACAATCTTTGTAAATCTGCATTCGGGTCAGTCAAGTCATGCACCCTTGAAACCAAAGGTTCATGGATTTCAATGCTGTTTGGCAGGGATGTTGGTGCCATAGAGATATAAGATTTCCCCAAGTTTCATGTCTCTAGGTTAAACAGATGCAAAAACTTGACTCGGACCTTGTCACTTTCTGGCAGATGTTCTTCAACAAAAGCCAACCACCATTTACCATTGTATTCGCAGGCAACATAGTTCACAATATCTTCAATCAGGATAAGCTCTCTCAGGCTGCTAACTTTCACAGTTTCTTCCACATCTTGGACAGAGTAATCCCTCACAGTCAATTTTGAGAGAGATCCAGCAACTGGACAGAAGGAATGGAACTGGTATGTTCCTGTTACTGTCACTGACGCGTTGAGCCGAGCTTGCAAGATTTTCTCAGTGTCGACTTCATCTGTTGTTCAAAATGAATGCAGGGGAGAGCATCCTTAGCCCATTCGGAAAGGGCTCTCATTCGGGCTCTGAAGGCTTACTTTTGCTGTGAGCCGCTTGACAGTTCCACCAATGCCATCATAGGGCCCTTTCCCATGGCTGATTGCAAAGAAGTGCCATTCTGCTGGCATTCCAAAGTCTTGCTGGTGATAAGGTTGATGACATCTTTTCAGTTCTTGTACTGCAAAGCAGCACCATCCAAGAAGTAAAACAGATATTTCACCTCAATCTTTGTTTTCAGAGTCTCTTCACAAATAAATGGACAGTAACAGTGTCATGGGTCAGGCAATTTGAAATGGCAACAAAGCTCAAACTTTTGATTTCCGAGTGTCTGGACAACTGTAATAACAAACAAAAGGATGCAATGTGGCCTGGTTGTTTGATCAGTGAAATCCCTGAGCTGTGTCTTGCTCAAGAAATGTATAGTTTTCAGAAAAATCTCCAATCACAATTACTTGTCCTTCTTGCAAATTGTCTTTTTTCTCTTTGAGGAACTTTGCCTGCTGTTTAGAGATAAAATCATGTTTCCTGAGAGCAACAAGGATGTCAATGAGAGCATCAACAAAATCCTGGCTTGATTTGCTGATTGTCTCAATAGCTGTCCTGTCTACAGACACCCATGCTTTGTAGTTCACCTCATCCATTGACAGGCCATCAAAGATTGCATTCAGTGCATCCTTCAAGAGCACTGTCTTGGAGCAAAAGAGGCAGGTCACTTCAGTCTCCCCTGTCGTTTCATTCTCTTCATTCTCATTTATTTAGCAGTACGTACAGTTGGATCAAAAGTCAGTACAAATGGGGCATTGTACCAAGGCAGAAGAGCCCTGTGTATAAAAACAGGGCAGGGCAGAGCCCTGCTAAAAATGTATTATTTTGGGTTTATTTAAAGGTATGAATTGTTGTATTGTATTATATTGTATTGTATTGTTATAGTTTAATGTAGTTTGGCAGGGGTGAGGTTTGGAGCTCGTCTCTGCCAGACTACATCTCGTATGAATGCGTGGTCGGCAGCTAATGATTTATTGACAGATCGACCATGCTTTTGAAGTCTTGTGCAGAATGTGGCCATCTCCAGATTAATTTATTACTAGTTTGGAGATGGTCACATGTATAAAAGCCCACACCTTTGGCTGAATGGTGTGGTTGTTCAGAGAAAGAGTCGGAAGAAAGAAATTAAAAAATATATATATCAATTGCTACTTGTGCTGGAAGGACCAGCACGGTACTTGATTTGGTTAAGAAGATTTTGTGTTCAAGACTGTTTTTTGTTTAACCTTTTATTTTGTCTTTGTGACCAGTCTTGTTTTCTACAGTGCCATGAAAAAGTATTTGCCCCCTGTCTGATTTTCTGCATTTTTGCACATTTTTCACATTGTATTTGGTCAGATTTTTTTGTGGGTTATATTAGTATATAGAGGGAGTCTGAAAGAAAAAATGACACCAAAGTTTGGTGCTCCTTTCATTTGTTTGGTGTGCAAGGTAATCAAACACGCAATCTTCAGGTGTGAAAAAGTTATTGCCCCCTAGTTAACTCAACCCAATTAAAGGGATAATTAGGGTCAGCTGTTTAAGTACTTTGGTTAACAACTAGGCCTGATTTGGGCCAGCCCTGCCCAATATAAATCTGACTAACTTTGGCCCTCACCATCAGAGTGCAGTTGTGAGCACACAGGTTCTAGAGGCACATCATGCCACGAACAAAAGAAATTCCTGAAGTTGTTGATGCCTATCAGTCTGGAAAGGGTTACAAAGCCATTTCTAAGGCTCTGGGGCTCCACCGAACCACAGTCAGAGCCATATTGTCCAAATGGAGAAAGTTTGGGACAGTAGTGAATCTTCCCAGGAGTGGCCGTCCTGTCAAAATGTCAAAAAAGTGCAAGGCGTAAAATCGTCCAGGAAGTCACAAAGAAACCTAGAACAACATCCAGGGATCTGCAGGCCTCTCTCACCTCGGCTAAGGTCAGTGTTCATGACTCCACCATCAGAAAGACACTGGGCAAAAAGGGATTCATGGCAGAGTAGCAAGGCGGAAACCATTGCTCACTAAGAAGAACATGAATGCTCGTCTCAAGTTTGCCAAAAAGCACCTGGATGATCCTCAAGAGTTCTGGAACAATGTTCTATGGACAGATGAGTCAAAAGTGGAACTTTTTGGCTGACATGGGCCCCGTTATGTCTGGCAAAAATCAAACACTGCATTCCACAGTAAGAACCTCATACCAACGGTCAAGCATGGTGGTGATAGTGTCATGGTTTGGGGATGCTTTGCTACATCAGGACCTGGACGCCTTGCCATCATTGAAGGAACCATGAATTCTGCTCTGTATCAGAGAATTCTACAGGAGAATGTCAGGCCATCCGTCCGTGAGCTGAAGCTGAAGCGCAGCTGGATCATGCAGCAAGACAATGATCCAAAACACACAAGCAAGTCTACATCAGAATGGTTGAAGTACAAGAAATTAAAAGTTTTGGAATGGTCTAGTCAAAGTCCAGACCTAAACCTCATTGAGATGTTGTGGCAGGACCTGAAACGAGCAGTTCATGCTCGAAAACCCACAAATGTCACTGAGTTGAAGCAGTTCTGCATGGAGGAGTGGGCCAAAATTCCTCCACGGCTCTGTGAGAGAATAATCAATAACTACAGGAAGTGTTTGTTTGCAGTTATTGCTGCTAAACGTGGCGTAACCAGTTATTGAGTCTAAGTGGGCGATTACTTTTTCACACGGGGGCATTTGGAGTTGCATAACTTTCTTTAATAAATAAATGAAATACGTGTATGTATCAACTTTTTGTGTTATTTGTTCACTCAGGGTCCCTTTTATCTAATACTAGGTTTTGGTTGAAGATCTGATTACATTCAGTGTCAAAAATATGCAAAAATGCAGAAAATCAGACGGGGCAAATACTTTTTCACGGCACTGTAAAAGTGTTTTTGTTTATTTAATTTGAATAAATACGCGCACAGCGCTTCAACCCGCAGAACTTGTGTGAGTGTCAGCTTCCTGTCTGGGGATGTCACCACTCAGCTGCCCTGTCACAGCTATTCACTCAAAAATCAAGCTGCCTGTGGCGTATTGCAAGTTATCAGGGCTAGGAGATGTTATAGGGGAGTTCTCCTTCATAATTCCCAATCAGACCATTGAAATCAGGAATCACCTTCATTCTTGACCCTTCCATCGTTCCAATCTTCAATGCCATACAATCTTTCTTTCCAAGCATGACTCTGCTGACTAGATCATTCTCGTAGAAATCTTTCACTACTTTTACTGTGATCTGACTGAGAGGCTTTCCTGGTCAAGGGTTTGGTGTGCCACACGGAATGTTGTGTTGAATTCAGCACGACTTCCCAGATGCTCCAGCTGTTGGTCAGAACAATTAACAGTTGAACTTGTTCGCTTCTCTTAGTGGAGCCGTAATACTTTTCCTTGAGCTGTTGCATCATTTCATCAAATACTTCCTTCTTCTTGGAACTCTTTTCTTGCATTTCTCTAACCATATCTGTTTCCTGATAGTCCCCTCAATGCATTTGAGTTTCTCCTCTGGGTACCTTTTCTGGGACAACTTCTTTGTACCTACAGGAGACTCACCAAGACTCCCTAGAGATTTGTTGACTAGAGAGATACCTACTTCAAATACTACGTCTTCCCAAGTACTGCCCCCCGACGGCACTGAACTGTCGCCGCTGCTCCTGAGACTCTCTTTTTGTTCTGGTTGGGAGACTTTAGTTTGGGTCAACTCCTTTCTGCACTTGGTGCATAGTTTTTGCCCTGGTATCAGATTGACAGTTCCACACAAGTAGTTTTTCACCATCTCCAAACTGACTGTTTGCAAATACTTCATGTGTGCTTTGATAGGATGTAAGTTAGTGGGTCACAGCACGTTTTTTGGAGGCTGGCATAATTGGTGAGGACAACACACACCAACTTCAGCTCCTTCAAACCCCTCACTTGGAGCTCAATCAGCTGCTGTTCACTTGGTAGAAGTTCATACAGCTGTCCACTGCTACTTGACTCACAAGTATCCTCAATGAAACTCACTATGGAGCAAGCCATCTGGAAAGAAGAGAAGACAATCAGCAGTTTATACCTAGTAATTCTTGAGTCTGCATCACATTGAGTATATGCTCCATTACATAGGAGTATAATTACATTTTATACCAGTTGTCCATCCCAATAGTCCACATTTGCAGCATCAGCACACTGCACTGTTGGTAACATTAGCGGTGTCCTATACATGTTTCTACAGGCTGACTAAACCCTCTACCCTCTCCCTCTCTAAGTTGCTTTTCCTTTCCAGTCATCCCTAAATGTATCACCCATGAAACTACAATGACACAATGTAATGAGTGAATACCTTCTGATCCCATCAAGATACCAGGCTTATTTTTGGTACAAACTTAGAGGATGATGTGAACTTCAGTATCCACCTTGATTTTGGTCATCCATGTTGGGGCTGTCAGGCCAATTGAGGTCAAAGGTCAAAATTCTGTTTGAAGGTAAATATGAACAATTGGATAGAGCACAAAGAGAGCTTTCCAACAATAGTTTACTTTTTACTGTAACATTAAAAATAATAATAATAAAAAGTTATTGGTACTTTTATGTAATTGGTCTGATCTGGGAGCCTTTTTGGGTCAACTATATGGTCACATAAAACCCATTTGACCTAGAGATGTGAAACTTCGGGACATCTTATATCACTATAGCACCAATATCCCTGCCAAACAACATCAACATTGGAAGAGGTCAGGTCAGAAACCTTCCTGAAGTGATTGATTCTTACCACCATCCACGTCAACCAACCAGATGCTGCACCAAATCACATGGTTTGACCCCAAAGACATGGCTGAGCAGAAACAGTACCAGACTACAATAACAGGCATTCAAACAGAATGGATAACCTACTATAGACTGGTGCAAGATATGATATTTTAAAACTAAAATGTTTGCTGTAACATGTTTGTTAAAAAAAACACATGGATGCACATGGATTAGGGAGTGGTTAACATGTAGAAAACAGAAATTACTGATTAGAGGAGAAACTTCATCATGGAGTGAGGTAACCAGTGGAGTACCACAGGGATCAGTACTAGGTCCTCTTCTCTTACTAATCTACATTAATGATTTAGATTCTGGTATAGCAAGTAAACTTGTTACATTTGCAGACGGCACAAAAATAGGAGTGGCAAACACCGTTGCAGTAGCAAAGGTCATTCAAAATGACATTTAATAGAAAAAAGTGTAAGTTATTGCACACAGGCAATTAAAATATACATTATAAATACCATATGGGAGATACTAAATTGACGAAGGAATCTATGAAAAAGATCTAGGAGTTTATGTTGACTCAGATATGTCTTCATCTAGGCAATGTGTGGAAGCTATAAAAAAGGCCAACAAAATGCTAGGATATACAGTATTCTGAAAAGTGTTGAATTCAAATCAAGGGAAGTAATGTTTAAACTTTACACTGCATTAGTAAGACCTCATCTAGAATATTGTGTTCAGTTCTGGTGAAAGAAGAGCGACCTGGGGCTCCCGAGTGGCGTATCTGGTAAAGGCACTCCGCATGGAGTGCAGGATGCGCTCTATAGCCTGGACATCACTGGTTCGAGTCCAGGCTATTCCACAGCCGACCGTGGACGGGAGTTCCCAGGGGCGGCGACACCGTTCGAGCACGCCTCGGGAGGGAGGGTTAGGTCGGCCTGGGTGTCCTCGGATCACCGCAAACCAGAGACCCCTGCAGTCTGGCCGGGCACCTGCAGGCTTGCCTGTAAGCTGCCCGAGAGCTGCGTTGTCCTCCGATGCTGTAGCTCTTATGTGGCTGCATGGTGAGCCTGCAGTGTGAAAAAAGAGTGACCAGAATTATTCCTGGTTTAAAAGGCATGTCATATGCAGACAGGCTAAAATAATTGAATCTGTTCAGTCTTGAACAAAGAAGACTACGTAGTGATCTGATTCAAGCTTTCAAAATTCTTAAAGGCATCTACAATGTTGACCCAAGGGACCTTTTCGGCCTGAAAAAAGAAACAAGGACCAGGGGTCACAAATGGAGATTAGATAAAGGGGTATTCAGAACAGAAAATAGGAGGCACTATTTTACACAGAGAATTGTGGGAGTATGGAACCAACTCCCCAGTAATGTTGTTGAAGCTGACACCCTGGGATCATTCAAGAAGCTGCTTGATGAGATTCTGGGATCAATAAGCTACTAACAACCAAACGGGCAAGATGGGCCGAAAGACCTCCTCTCGTTTGTAAGCTTTCTTATGTTCTTAAGACTGAGTTAAAGCATCAGGACTAGGACCCCCTGATTTAGTAAAACACAATGTTCCAAAATCAATGCGACTTCCCAGCAAATAAATCACATTTGACCTGAAGAGATGTGGTCCCCTGTAGTGTCTTTCTAAAGTAGAGAAAAAAGGGGAACTGTGAAAAAAGCTCTTAGAGACCTTTAACAAGGCTAATAAGCAAGATCCCAGATACAGATAATCATTTAATTATGCAAGATCCCTGATACAGATCATCACTTAATCACACAAGATCCCTGATACAGATCATCACTTAATTACGCAAGATCCCTGATACAGATCATCACTTAATCACACAAGATCCCTGATACAGCTCCTCACTTAATCACACTAGTTTAAAACCTTGTTGGGCTATTTCAAGAGGAGTGCACTGAACTGTAGCATGTAGCCTTTTTTATATTTATCCCAGATCGCTATGTCCTACTGTTTCACCTTACCATGAGTTATTGAGTAACAAGACCTTCTAGTTGTACCTTTTTAATCAACTCATCTAAATTAATGCTTGCGGGCACATTGAGAACAAAAGAGTTGCAAAGGGGTGGATGTAATGACTTGAATGATAAGCAACAGATGTCGTTGTAAGCTAGAAGAATCCCTTGCTTTCTGTGTCTGACATTATGTTTTCATATCTGTATACATACAAAGATTGTCAGTTTTTGTTGCTTTCTGTTCGGAGTGAAGGACGTCTCTTCCTCAGGGCGAGCTCAATTTGTTGGAGAGATATGACAGCTTAATGGAGTTGTGGAGACAGCAGGGACATCATGGCTCAGAGGAATCTTAAAATCCATTGCTATCTGAATCCTCTCTCCATTCCCTAGGCACGGGGATAAAGAAACAAGTTCAAGGTTAGCCCACAAACTCTTGCAAAAAAGTTGGAGTCAAGGTTAAAGTGATCAAAAATGCTTTGATCACTTTAACCCATTTCTAAACACACAGGAGATATAACAGTTCTGGTAACCTCATTACAAAAAGGATATTGCTGCTCTAGAAAGAGTGCAAAGAAGAGCAACCAGAATTATCCTGGGTTTAATTATCCTGTATGCAGACAGGCTAAAAGATTTGAATCTATTCAGTCTTGAACAAAGAAGACTACGCAGTGATCTGATTCAAGCATTCAAAATCCTAAAAGGTATAAACAATGTCGACCCAGGGGACTTTTTTGACCTGAAAAAAAGAAACAAGGACCAGGGATCACAAATGGAGATTAGATAAAGGGGCATTCAGAACAGACAATAGGAGGCACTTTTTACACAGAGAATTGTGAGGGTATGGAACCAACTCCCCAATAATGTTATTGAAGCTGACACCTGGGATCCTTCAATAAGCTGCTTGATGAGATTCTGGGATCAATAAGCTACTAACAACCAAATGAGTAAGATGGGCTGAATGGCCTCCTCTTGTTTGTAAACTTTCTTATGTTCTTATGTTCTAACAGTGACAAGATGATATATGGTTTGTGAAAGTGTTAAGATAGCCCCCCTTGTCCCATTGAAATGAACGAGTCGCTAGCTTTATATTTAAGAGCTCTTAAAACAACATTCTCCACTCATTACCATTTTACTACCTATTAAACCAATATCAAAGCATTTCATTAAATTATGATGTGTTGTACTAAGTGTTGCTGCTTAAAAAAACGTTACAGAGGAAATCTCAGCATTCGCATGTAAAAATGTGTTAATGGTACTAATGGCTTGGGTCCACTAAAATAGGGCATTGTATCCCATAAGTCGATTTGTTTGCTTATTTTGAAATAAAGCTGTCTCAGTTATATCAACACTCGTAACACTTAAACGGACCTCGGCTTTCAGCCTCTGTCTATTCACTTCTACTTGTGCAGAGCTTCATACACAGATGTTCGCCATCCTATAACCCTATATTAATACTGGCAGAAAAACTGTACACCTAATTTTAGTCTTATTAAACTAGTTCTTAGAAGGACTCTTGGGACCCTAATGTGGATTGATCTTGTGAGGATCTGGCAGGTTCGGTCCAGCTATGCAGTACACTTGGCCTCGGTAGCCCTCTTGTATATCGCTTAGTTGAGGTGGTAGAGGAGTCAGGTGGGGGATTCCTGCCAGAACAGCAATGCTTGTTAATTGAATCACCACCTTGGACAGTGATCAGTGAGAGCAGAACCAGGCAGCATCAGCCCTCTGGACAGTGATCAGTGAGAGCAGTCAGACAGCATCAGCACTCTGGACAGCGATCAGTGAGAGCAGTCAGGCAGCATCAACACTCTGGACAGATCCGTGAGAGCAGTCAGGCAGCTTCAGCACTCTGGACAGTGATCAGTGAGAGCAGTCAGGCAGCATCAGCACTCCGGACAGATCCGTGAGAGCAGTCAGGCAGCATCAGCACTCTGGACAGATCCATGAGAGCAGTCAGACAGCATCAGCACTCTGGACAGCGATCAGTGAGAGCAGTCAGGCAGCATCAGCACTCCGGACAGATCCGTGAGAGCAGTCAGGCAGCATCAGCACTCTGGACAGATCCATGAGAGCAGTCAGACAGCATCAGCACTCTGGACAGCGACCAGTGAGAGCAGTCAGGCAGCTTCAGCACTCTGGACAGATCCATGAGAGCAGTCAGGCAGCATCAGCAATCTGGACAGATCCGTGAGAGCAGTCAGGCAGCATCAGCACTCTGGACAGCGATCAGTGAGAGCAGTCAGGCAGCATCAGCACTCTGGACCGATCCGTGAGAGCAGTCAGGCAGCTTCAGTACTCTGGACAGATCCGTGGAGGTATGACACAGGCCCTTTTTTTGGGAAGGAACCGCATAACAGTCTCGCGTTTTGATTGGTCCATGTCTGTCACATGAATATGTCGTCACACGAGTGGAAAAGCTTGCAGGCATTTTTAACATTGTGATCAGGGAGAGAGAGTGATCTGCTTTCCACAACCTTACCATTAAAATATAATGTGGTATTACACTGTACTGATATAACAAACTATGGGTAATTACTTTATATGAATTATCATGTTATGCACGAATGTAAGAATTGGCTTTCTGTGGTGGTGTACTTTTTTCTTTCAAGTAGCATATATCTATAATCGTTTTTGCGATATATTTTAATATAAAATGTATACACTATTGCAGTTTTGTTAGAGGATACATTAGTTTAGATCTAATGTAATCACAGTTTTACATATAGACTGCCCCTGTTTTCATTTACGTCGCAAATTCTGGGCCGCTTTGGTTTTTAGATAACGTCCCAAATTCTGGGCCGCTTTGCATTTTCGAATTCAGCCCAGTTTTGGGGACTCAGCTGACAGCCGAGTTTCTAAGTCATCCATGCAGTTTACCATAAACTGGATCGTGAATTCATTTGAGAGTAACCCTTAGTACATGAATCGAAGTTAATGTATTTTTTACTCTCCCCAGAAATCTTTTTTTTTTAATGAAAACACAGAAATAAAATGTAAACGTTAAAAACCGTATTTCTTATTACATGAAGAAACTACATTGCACTGAAATAGATACATGGAAATGAATTACAGCAGTCGTTTTCCTTTATTAAAGGCTAATATTAAAACACATTTTTGGGAAGGAACATGGTATAAAAAAGGACATCTCATTTTCTTATGTAACGTCCATCAATATATTGTAGTGTTTCAGGTTCTTTTTGGACAGAAATGAGACTGCAACTGTGAGTAGATGAAGGCCGTTTATTTTGACAATAATTAAATAATCACAAAATAAAATCATAAAGTGAGGGAAAGGAGACTGGGAGTCGAAAGTGAAAATAAATGATTGTAGTAATTTTTCTTTTACCCCACCCTTCCCAGTCTTTTCCCCGCCCCTCTTTTGCGCAAAACCTGCACTGCAATTCCCCTCCACACACATCCACACGCAACCCCTGCACGCACACACCACCATGCAACCCCTGCACGCACACACCACCATGCAACCCCGGCACGCACACACCACCATGCAACCCCGGCACGCACACACCACCATGCAACCCCTGCACGCACACACCACCATGCAACCCCTGCACGCACACACCACCATGCAACCCCTGCACGCACACACCACCATGCAACCCCTGCACGCACACACCACCATGCAACCCCGGCACGCACACACCACCATGCAACCCCGGCACGCACACACCACCATGCAACCCCTGCACGCACACACCACCATGCAACCCCGGCACGCACACACACCACCATGCAACCCCTGCATGCATACACCCACCATGCAACCCCGGCACGCATACACCACCATGCAACCCCTGCACACATACACCCACCATGCAACCCCTGTACGCACACACCACCATAAGACCCCTGCACACACACATACCACCATGCAACCCCTACATGTATACACCCACCATGTGACTCCTGCACGCACACACCAATATGCAACCCCTGCATGCACACCACCATGCAACCCCTACATGCACACACTACCATGCAACCCCTACATGCACACACCACCATGCAACCCCTACACGCACACACCACCATGCAACCCCTACATGCACACACCACCATGCAACCCCTACATGCACACACCACCATGCAACCCCTGCACGCACACACCACCATGCAACCCCTGCACGCACACACCACCATGCAACCCCTACACGCACACACCACCATGCAACCCCTACACGCACACACCACCATGCAACCCCTACATGCACACATCACCATGCAACCCCTGCACGCACACACCACCATGCAACCCCTACACGCACACACCACCATGCAACCCCTACACGCACAGACCACCATGCAACTCCTACATGCATACACCACCATGCAATCCCTGCACGCAGACACCACCATGCAATCCCTGCATGCATACACCCACCGTAGCAATTCTTTGCAAAATATATTTACGGGTATTCAGCCTAATTCATGTCTATGGCAGTGTTAAAAAACACATTTTCAGTCATATCTCTCGAACCAGAGCACCTACAACCACCGTTCGAAAGATTCTAGACCAGCCTGAATGTAACATGCCCAGTTTCGTAGCAATTCTTGGCAAAAAGTATTTTCAGGGTGTTCAGGGTGTTCAGCCTCATTCATGTCTATGGCAGGGTTGAAAAACACATTTCAGGCATATCTCTCGAACCCGAGCACGTAGAACCACCATTCAAAGTGATATAGACTCAGGGGAGCACCCCAAACCACCCCCTAAAATGAGGTAGTTCACCCAAAAATTCATGTCATGACGAAAAAATTCACTTTGCCAAGCCGTCCTGGCATCTGAACCATGAAAATGGTGACTCCTTGTGTGGGTCCCATGGGGCCCCCGCCAAAAAAAAGTTTCTAACCCCACAAAACCCGAGATACGCCCTGTCAAAATGTCAAAAACTACCCTTTCGGGTCATATCTCCATGACCCCGGGGCCTAGAAATCGGGTTGAACTTCCTAGGGTCATGTCTGGGGGCCCTCTTTCACAGGGAGACACCCGTTTTTAAATGCTACATTTTCAACAAATTTACACATTTTAAGCATGATGGCATGTCAAGGTTGCATTTCCAATAGCTTTTGAGCTCCAGGTTGGCAAAAAAAAGTCTAAACTGGTGTCCTTTCTAGCTGGGGACATGTCGCTTGGAGGGATCGACAGAGACCCCGAGGTGGACCTCCGTACCGATTTTCAAGTCTCGGGGACCCCCGGAACCCGAGATATAGCACCCTGAAAAATGTCTATGGGAAATCGCATTATAAAACCCCTTTGGGGCAACGCCCACCATCTGGCGGTGGGGTGGCATATGAACCTGTGGACGATATCTTTCTTTAGCTAAGGCTCTTGTGCACGCAAAGAGTGCCCTTCTGAGTTTGTTGTCCCAGGGGCCGTGGAGATACGGGTACGATAAGTGACCACCCCCTTCCCTATGGCAAATCCCATTATAAAAACACCATCGGGGTAAGGCTCGGCCAATGGCGGTCGTGGGTTGTACGAACTCAAAGGAACCCATTTTCTTTAGCTAAGACTGATGTGCATCTAAAGAGAGTACTAGCGAGTTTGTTGGCCCAGGATTTGTGGACTCATGGGGTACGACAGGAGACCACCCCCCTACCCCCCGACCGCAATTTCCAATAGCAAAATACATACAATAAATGTCCATTATATATAAGACCTGAAATGTGCACATTTTGTAGTGTATTTATGCAACAGAAGCACCAATTTAAGTCCATTCCAAGTGTTTTGTGATCACGGTATCAACTTGAGTGTATCGGAGCATAGTTTTGCACCAAAAGCGAGCAGAGGCGAAAAAAAGCACTATATACCCTATTCTTTAAAATATCAATTTGCAGTGCAAATTTGAGGAATGCAACCACTTAGCAAGTTGCAAATTGGTACTGCAATTTAAAGGCCTGTAGTGTCAGACTGGTAGTCCCTAACTGATTCAAGTGTTTTTAGAATGATTCTTGCAAAGACTGATTTATAAGAAAAAAGAGAGATTGACAAACAGCATTTAGCTTTATATGCAGAAACGGGCAACTACAAGAGGGTGTCAAACAAGCTGTGAATGTCCTAGGAGGCTACAGAGTACCTCTGGGTATGAATCCAGATGCTCGCAGTACCTGTTCTTAGATGTCCGAAACCACTGTATTGCTGTATAACTGTATACCCTATAAATATCACTTTTTATTGTGTTTTTGAGGAACACAACCAATTACAAACTTCATTTGAATTGCTGTGCTGTCAGAATATCAGTGTATAACTTTGCTGGGTATTGCAGTGTATGCTGGGTATCAAAAGGCCTTCACTTTTACAAAAGGCTGTCAATTTAAAAAAGGCCGTCAAAGTTACAAAAAAATAGGTGTGCTCCTAACCCAATATTTGTCTTTTTAATTCTGTGCATCCAAATACTTGTAGTTAAAAGTTTTAAGAATTAAGCCTACTGTTTGTGGTTCTGTCCTAAACCAGCAGTTTGTCACCCAAATTTATTAAATAAACAGGAGGGGGGGGGGTCATCAGATTATTCTCCATTTTATTGTAACTGAGGTACCGTTCAGTTGAGCGAAAATTGTAAAGGGTACTGAGCTGAAACCTCCAGATAGAAGGGGTACAGTTTCAAAAAAGGTTGAAAACCCCTGACCTACAGTATAAACTATCAGGAATAGATAAGGGAAATGTTGACTAATACAATACAATAGGATTTATTTGAAGTTGTTGAAGGGCACTGGTCTCTTAAACCCAGAAGTTCTCATAAACCCCTACGCCTCACTATATATTGATGGACATTACATAAGCAAATGAGATGTCCTTTTTTTTGGTATACCATGTTCCTAAATGTTTTCTGGGGAGAGTAAAAAATACATTAACTTTGATTCATGTACTAAGGGTTACTCTTAAATGAATTAACGGTCCAGTTTATGGTAAACTGTGCATGCATGACTTAGAAACTCGGCTGTCAGCTAAGCAGAATATCTCAAAAACTGGCCTGAATTCGAAAATGCAGAATTTGGGACGTTATCTAAAAACCAAATCGGCCCAGAATTTGGGACGTTATCTGAAAAGCAAAGCGGCCCAGAATTTGGGACGTGAATGAAAACATGGGCAGTCTATATGTACAACTGTGATTACATTAGATCTAAATTAATACATCCTCTAACAAAACTGTAATAGTGTGGAAGACATATATTTGATATAAAAATATATCGCGTAAACGATTATAGATATATGCTAAAAAGTACGCCATTACAGAAAGCCAATTCTTACATTCGTGCATAACATGATAATTCATATAAAGTAATTACCCATAGTTTGTTACATCAGTACAGCGTAATACCACATTATATTTTAATGGAAAGGTTGCGGAAAGCAGATCACTCTCTCTCTCTCTGATTACAATGTTAAAAATGCCTGCAAGCTTTTCCACTCGTGTGACGACATATTCATGTGACAGACATGGACCAATCAAAACGCGAGACTGTTATGCGGTTCCATCCCAAAAACCAGGCCTGAGTCATACCTCGATCCGTGAGCGCAGTCATGCAGCTTCAGCACTCTGGACAGCGATCAGTGAGAGCAGTCAGGCAGCTTCAGCACTCTGGACAGCGATCAGTGAGAGCAGTTAGGCAGCTTCAGCACTGGACAGATCCGTGAGAGCAGTCAGGCAGCATCTGCACTCTGGACAGCGATTAGTGAGAGCAGTCAGGCAGCTTCAGCACTCTGGACAGCGACCAGTGAGAGCAGTCAGGCAGCTTCAGCACTCTGGACAGTTCTGCGAGAGCAGTCAGGCAGCATCAGCACTCTGGACAGCAATCAGTGAGAGCAGTCAGGCAGCATCAGCACTCTGGACAGCGATCAGTGAGAGCAGTCAGGCAGCATCAGCACTCTGGACAGATCCGTGAGAGCAGTCAGGCAGCATCAGCACTCTGGACAGCGATCAGTGAGAGCAGAGCCTCACAGCAGCATCAACACTTTTGTTTCTTTCTTAGTCACAAATTGCGAAAGGTTTTTCAATAGCTCCTCAATCACTCGCTGGAACCCCAGCATATTCAATAGCTCCTCCATCACTCGCTGGAAACCCAGCATATTCAATAGCTCCTCAATCCCTCGCTCTCTGCACCCCCTCCGCTGGCTCCTATTCAGAGTCAGCGGCCCTCCACATAGGGCTCTTTTTAATTATGTTGAAAATAATAGAAGAGACGAAGCGGAAATAAGGCATTTATCAGAATCCATGTTAATTGAGTTGGGAGTTGTTATGCAGGCTCACAGATAACACTTTTCTCAGAGTGTTTTTAAGGGATCACAGGGAGCTTGTTAGGTCCAATATCTAGTGAATGATCAGACACTAGCAGGCACAGCAGAAAGTGTGCTCAGCTCTGGGACTGCTCACATGTAAGAGAATGCATGATATGCACACTCCAAATATTCTGCATACTGAAATACAGTTAGCGATGCAGCTGTGGAGTTATTAATCCTGACAGGCAGAGTAACTCAAGATTTTACATTTTCAGTGGTGGCCATATTGAAGTATAAAGCAATGGCGCTTCCTAAAACGGTGGTGGCCCATCGTTTGGTGCCAGTGTTTCTTCTTTTACAGCAACAGTACAAAGAATCCAAGTAACAGTCCTCTAGTGCTATACTATGGTTTGATAAAACACAAAACACAGAGAGCACACACACTTTGTTGTTTAAATTGGTTGTCCAAATAATGGAGATGTTGCAAGCAAGAAAAGCAACATTCGCACAAGTACTGTGCATGATTGTGAGCAATACGCTTGAAGAGTATGCAACACATGTCTTAAACCTTCATGTTTGTGATTAAGGGCATTCATTCATTAAACCTTCACATGTTTGTTTTTATTTTTCAAACCACTTCTTTCTTCTTCTTTTTTTATGTTGTTGTCTTACTTCTGTTGTAAGATGTCTTGCTGCTGCGGTCAAGCTGTCCAAGATTGAACAAGATTGTTTCCCCCCTGTGACAGAGAGAGAAAGAATTCGAACTGTAAATCTCCCTCCCGACCAAAAAAGGCGCTTGGTAAGGTTGATCGTATGCTTCCTCCTAGATGGACTGCCTTGACGGTAGGCGGAAACCGGAAGGTGACCATATTAGGGGGAGCGCGTAGTTGCATGTACCTGGAAGGATTCCATTGCAATCAGCTGCGGGGCGGGCCCCTATTGGAGAAACCATGGCAACGGATTGCTTGCAAGGAGAAGGTTCTGGGTACAAAGGGGAAGCAGCTACGTCAGTACGGCCGTTTGCGCTGATGACAATATCCAGCCGGAGCCTCTGTGTTTGTTATTGTTTTGTTTTGGTTTTTTTTGTTTTATCATTATCAGAGGAGGAGTGAGAGTCGGGAGCTGCAGCCGCAGAGCCAGCACTAGACCCGGAGCACGTCCCTCACAGCACAACACAGCACAGCACAGCACAGCACCAGCACTCACCACGACCCCGGAGAAAGAGCACAGTTTCGTGCACGGAGGATTGTGGTTTAGGAGTGTTATTATTTTGTTGTTCAGGACTGTAAACCTGCCGTGTTCCCCCCGATACCATCGCTGGTAAAGGGGTGGTTTATTATTATTATTATTATTATTATTATTATTATTATTATTATTATTGCAATTATTGAAATTAAAACACAGACGTTTTTGGGAGAACTCTGGTCTGGACATTGCCTTTTATTTACACCACTCACATCCTGTTCACAAGTGGTGTCAGAAACGGGATTTTATAATGGACCCTGCAGCACTGAACACTATGATGGAGGCTCAGGCACAGAGGCATGAAGAGACCTTGGCAGCGGTGATGGAAAGGATGAATGCCATGTTCCTCGCGGCCAACCAGAGGAGGGAACCGGTGGCCGAACCAGCAGTAGCGCCTCCAAAACCTAAAGTGGTGAAGATGTCGCTGGAGGATGATCCCGAGGCCTATTTAACATCCTTTGAAAGGCAGACGACAGCAGCCCTATGGTCTCGGGTGTGGTGGGCTACCCAGCTGGGACCCAATCTGATCGGGGAAGCCCAGACAGCCTACCACGCTTTAACCCATGAACAAGCCATGGATTATGATCTGGAAAAAAAAGCCATCCTTCAGCGACTGGACATCACGGAGGAGACGCACCACCGCCGGTTCCGGGAGTACCAACGCCCCGAAAGATTCCGACCCCGAGTAAGGACCCAGCAGTTAATGGACCAGGTGACCCGGTGGCTCTGCCCTGGTGAACGCACAGCAGAGGAGGTGGCTGAGATTGTCACCATTGAACAATTTATACAGTTGCTGGGGCCAGAAGCCAGTAATTGGGTCAGCCGGCACCGGCCCACCATGCTGGACGCAGCGGTCAGGTTGGCCGAGGGGTACGAGGACTCTATGCCCACACCGCTGCCCACCCCGATACATCCAACGCCGACCATCAGACCCAGGATGGCGGGCCCAAGGCCGGGACCCCTTCACCCACACACACCCTTCACGTCTGGACCAGCACCCTCTCGTTCCCCAACGGGTGGCCTCGCTCCACAACACTGGAGGCCGAGGTCAACCCCCAGCTGGGGTAGAACAGGGGCCCCCTCCCCGCTGCCAGGTCAGCGGCGGGACAATAAGGCTCCGTGAGCGCCTTTCCCTCTGGAATGTTACCGGTGCCATGGGGTCGGCCACCTTGCCCGGAATTGCCCCTCAGCAATGGAGTGTGGTGCGGCTTCGCATTATTTGGCACCGGCGACAGGTAAGTCCAGGGGTAATGATTGGGAGGGACCTTGTATTGTTGATGTGCGGGTTGGTAATGTGAGCACCCACGCATTAGTGGACTCTGGGTGTGGTCAGACCTTGATTTCGGAAACTCTCTTAGAAGGGGTACCTTGGTGGTCACGTGGGTTAGTGGTCATCTCCTGTATCCATGGAGATAACAAGGACTACCCCCTCACTAAATTAGATGTGACAATTGGTAGTCACACCCGCCGTGTAATTGTGGCGGTGGCAAAAAGTTGCCATACCCTGTTATTTTAGGTCGAGACTGGCCATGTTTCGAAACAATTATAAACCAAAAGGTAGAGCCAGTCTCCGGTAAGACCATAGGAGCAGCGGGGGAAACTATTGGAGATATATTTCCACTGCATGCTGATCTGTCCCCCCCCCCCCCGGTTCCGCCCAAAAAAAACTAAACGAGAGAGAAGCGAGGAAAAATGGGAGGGCGCATCAATGAAACGAGGTTGGGGTTTGCTAGGAGACTCCTCCACGTCTGATAAACGCCAGGGAAAGGGGATTGGGATCCAGTGTGACCGACCGGGCCGAGTTACTGAGACCCCTAGTGCTGAGGCTACCATATCCCCACTCGATATACCGAAAGTCTGGGACTGAGATGTTGATCTAGCGTACAAGCAAAAAAAATGATCCTACGCTGGCTAACCTCTGGGGGCAGGTTTGGTCTATCGAGGGGAAGGAAGTAGATGGCAATCGGCCGCTCACATACCCTCACCACATTGTGCTTGGGCATTTGCTGTATAGAGTATCCCGAGCCCCGAGCACAGGGCAGACTGTAACACAGTTACTCGTTCCTCAGTCTTTTCGACATGAGAGCATGTGGTTGGCTCATGATGTCCCTTGTTCGGGACACTTAGGTAGCGAAAAGACTCAGGAACGAATATTGGCTCGATTTTACTGGGCGGGAGTGTACAGTGAGGTGAAGCGGTATGTGACGACCTGTAGAGAGTGCCAACAAGTAGCGCTGGGGCGGGTTCGCCCTGCCCCATTGGTTCCACTGACCCTGATCAATATCCCCTTTGAACGCATTGCAATGGACATAGTGGGCCCATTGAGCCAGTCTGACTGTGGATATACGCACATTTTAGTAGTGGTGGACTACGCGACCAGATATCCAGAGGCAGTACCATTGAGGTCCACTAGTGCAGATCATAGCGAGAGTAGGGATCACCAAAGAAATTCTGACTGATCACGGAACTAATTTTATGTCATGGTGTTTAAAGGAACTGTATAAATTATTACAAATTCGATCCATTCGGACCTCCGTTTATCACCCGCAATCGGATGGTTTGGTGGAACGTTTTAATCAGACATTGAAGCAGATGCTGAGGCGGTTTGTCAACCAGGAGCAAAAACATTGGGCTAAACTCCTTCCCTACCTGATGTTTGCAGTGAGAGAGGTGCCTCAGAGCTCGACCGGGTTTTCTCCCTTTGAGCTGCTGTATGGGAGACAACCACGAGGTGTCCTTGATCTTGTAAAGGAAGGATGGAAAGAGCAAAATAAAGATGCTAAAAGCATAGGGAAATATGTAATTATGTTGAGAGATCGCCTGCAATTGGTTGGTCATTTGGCCCACGAGAACTTAAAACAGGCTCAGCATCGGCAAGAGCAGCAGTACAATAAACAAGCACGGATTCAGACTTTCGGCCAGGAGATAAGGTACTGCTGCTACTTACCACTTCGGAGTCTAAACTGTACGCTAAGTGGCAGGGACCATATGAGGTGATGCGGGCAATTGGTAATGTAAACTACGAAATCAGACAACCCGATCGCCGTAACAAAACTGAAATTCATCATATTAATTTATTAAAACCCTACAATGAAAGGGAGGCCCTGTTTATAGCCAATGACAGTATAGAAGAGGATTTTGGTCCCTCTGTCAGTACACCAGCTACAGTTAACATTCCGATGGGGGAACAATTACTTCCTGATCAGAAGTGTGAACTCCGTGGGTTAGTGAAACAATTTGGTGATGTTTTTTCTGACTTGCCTGGCAGAACTAATATGATTGAACATGCTATTATTACTCCAGCAGGTTTCAGGGTTTGAGAGAGACCGTATCGAATCCCGGAGAGTCGCAGGGGTGCCGTCGGCTGGGAGGTGGGGGATATGCTCGAGCTTGGAGTCATTGAGCCTTCCCGGAGCGAGTGGAGCAGCCCGATAGTGATGGTGCCTAAGAAGGATGGCTCCACTCGGTTCTGCGTGGATTTCAGAAAGGTTAATGCCATCCCCAAGTTTGATGCATATCCCATGCCTCGGGTAGACGACCTTCTCGACCGACTGGGAGGAGTGCGGTTGATTTCGACTTTGGATCTGACGAAGGGATACTGGCAAATTCCACTGACCCAGAGTTCGCAAGAGAAAACTGCTTTCTCTACCCCAGATGGCTTGTTCCATTTCCAGACCATGCCCTTCGGGTTGCATGGAGCCCCGGGCCACCTTTCAGAGACTGATGGACCAGGTCCTAGCGCCCCATCAGCAGTATGCCGCTGCATACATTGATGATGTGGTGATTTTCAGCTCTACCTGGAGAGAGCATATTATTAGACTTTCGGCCGTCCTACAGTCTCTGAGGGAGGCGGGGCTGACGGCTAATCTCGGCAAGTGTGCATTCGGCAAACAAGAAACCCAGTATCTTGGCTTCCTTATGGGTAATGGGCGAGTAAAGCCGATCGCTTCTAAAGTCCAGGCACTAGTGGAGACGGCGATCCCGAGAACCAAACCGCAGGTGAGATCACTATTGGGGTTAGCAGGCTATTATTGCCGCTTTATCCCTGAGTATGCCACCATAGTTAACCCCTTGGTAGAGCTCACCAAAAGACGGCTCCAAAATAGTTAAGTGGACAGGGGAGTGTCAGGGGCCTTTGACACGATTAAGAAGAGACTATGCCAGGCCCCAGCACTTATTTCACCAGATTTCAGTAAGGAGTTCATCCTCCAGACCGATGCCTCCCAGATTGGTCTGGGGGCGGTCCTGTCCCAGCAAGTTGACGGGGTAGAACACCCGATTATTTACATGAGCAAAAAACTGGCTCCACGGGAGATTAACTACTCCGTCATTGAGAAGGAGTGTTTGGCCATCAAATGGGCCACTCACGCCCTTAGCTATTACTTGCTGGGGTGTTCTTTCACTCTTGTCACTGATCATGCTCCTTTAAGGTGGTTGCATACGATGAAGGACAATAACGCTCGGATAACTCGCTGGTATCTGGCGCTGCAACCCTTCCACTATACAGTGAAACATCGTGCGGGTAAGGAGCATCAAAATGCAGATTTTTTTTCAAGGGAGGGGGGCCCATTGGAGAACTTAGAATTGGCCGAGTGTGCCTTCGGCATCACTCTGAGGGGTGAGATGTGTGACAGAGAGAGAAAGAATACGAACTGTAAATCTCCCTTCCGACCAAAAAAGGCGCTTGGTAAGGTTGATCGTATGCTTCCTCCTAGATGGACTGCCTTGACGGTAGGCAGAAACCGGAAGGTGACCATATTAGGGGGAGCGCGTAGTTGCATGTACCTGGAAGGATTCCAATACAATCAGCTGCGGGGCGGGCCCCTATTGGAGAAACCATGGCAACGGATTGCTTGCAAGGAGGAGGTTCTGGGTACAAAGGGGAAGCAGCTACGTCAGTACGGCCGCTTGCGCTGATGACAATATCCAGCCGGAGCCTGTGTGTTTGTTATTGTTTTGTTTTGCTTTGTTTTATCATTATCAGAGGAGGAGTGAGAGTCGGGAGCTGCAGCCGCGGAGCCAGCACTAGGCCCGGAGCACGTCCCTCACAGCACAACACAGCACAGCACAGCACAGCATCAGCACTCACCACGACCCCGGAGAAAGAGCACAGTTTCGTGCACGGAGGATTGTGGTTTAGGAGTGTTATTATTTTGTTGTTCAGGACTGTAAACCTGCCGTGTTCCCCCGATACCATCGCTGGTAAAGGGGTGGTTTGTTATTATTATTATTATTATTATTATTATTATTATTATTATTATTGCAATTATTGAAATTAAAACACAGACATTTTTGGGAGAACTCTGGTCTGGACATTGCCTTTTATTTACACCACTCACATCCTGTTCACACCCCCATACGTTATTTTTGGTTTGATACTTCAGAAAGTAAGTCTTTTGCTGTAGTAGTCTTTATACTGTGTGCAACCCCTTGCTGAAAGGTGCTAATGAAAATGAAAAATGACAGCTAAGAAAAGATTACTTACTCAAGTTATATTGTAAACTCTTTAATAAAGCTGCTAAATATTGTTTTCCACATTTGCAGCTGGAAGGGGGCAACTGACTTTACAGTCTCCCTGCAGATAGACTGATGGATGAAGAGGAATTGGCTGGATCTAGAGTGCAGCAAACTGACTCTAGTTAACCCCATTTGAAACTACAAGACAGACTTCATAACAGGATGTGACATGCAGATGAGCTTGTATAGCCACAGATCTTGTCAGTGTGATGTACCCTATGGACTCCATCCATGAAGTGCCAGTGGTCAAGCTGACAGCGAATATATTCACCATCAGTCTCCTCATTGCCACCTAAACATTGTATGAAACACCTTCTCTGGATTCTACCTGTCTGTCTCTGTCATCCTTTGATCATTGCTAATGTCAGTTGCTTTTATACAAACAGGACTTGATATGAGCTGAGGAGGAGCAGATTAGAACTGCCTTATATTTTTTGTCACCAATGCATAATCCCAGTTGCCCTTGATGTCTCTGCATGTCTTTAATGCATCTAAGTGGTTAAAAGTTTGAGATTTTTATGCAGCATCAATTTCCTTGGGAGATTCACAGAAAGTATCTTTATTGCTTAGAAGGTGTTAAAAGAAGTTTAGAGGCCAGAATGCTCAATGAAGCTGCATGTTTTATGTGAGAACAGCAGAGCTGCAAAGCAGTGGAACTGTCAAGTATTTCTATATATAGATTAATAAACACATACTTGTGGCAATGTGCCCCGCCCCTGTGTGCATGTGTGTGTTATATGTTGTATGTTGCGTGTGGTGTGTGAAATGTTGGTGTATAGTCATTGGTACACGGGATATAAACGGGTCTGTGTTTCACGTGTATTTAAAAATGTAGATTTGTATTTAGGCACGAGGATGGCACAAATCACTTCACGTGCTGGTTAAAATGTAATGTGTGGTCACGGGAGTACACTTAATTAATTCACGTGCAGTTGTACCGAGATTCCAATTGAATGATTGACTAGCAATCGAGTCTCGGTACAACTGCATAAAAACAGCATGTTTTCACTTACTCGGGGTTGGGTGTTCGGTGAGTGGAGAACGGGTGTGGAGAAGGAGAAACTAAAAAGTAAAACTAAATATATGTTTTCACTCACCGTGTTTGTTCGTTTGTCTGTATAGTCCGTTTTGTTTGTCTCTTTTGTTTTGGCGAATGTGCCGTGTCCTGTGTTTTTGTGCTTGTTACAACCGTTTATTTTCTGGCTGTCTGTTCATTTATTAAATGCTGAGCGAAACCATTCGCTCAGCTCCACCAAACTCCACCTCTCTCTGTCGTTTATTTCCTGTTTCTGGTCTGACGTCACCCACTGCAGCCGTCTTTGTGACACGTGGTGTCATCGTGGGATTAACAGCGCCTCCAGACTTAGGCCAGAGAGAGTACTACAGGAATTAAAAAAAAAAAAAACAACAACCAAAAAAAAAAAAAAAAAAAAAGTGGGGGGCAATGGCAGAGGACTACATCGGGATGCGGGACTGGGTCCTGGAAAATGCTGGGCTGGAGGCCCAGTCTATGCCCATAGCCATCCGGCAAGATAAGAAAGAGATTCTTTACAACCTATGAATTAATCTAACAGCCAAGGTCGTAGGGTAAAAACCTGTTTTTGGCTAATGGATTTTTGTATGAACAAAGGACAGGGTCAAGCCTAGTTCAGTCATTATAAAATATATAAAAGTTGAATGCATTTATACTGGCCTGTATTTGGATTTAAATCTTAAGAGGGATTCACTAAAGAAATAACGTGATATTACAAATTCTAGGAGTAACTGTTAAACTGAAGTCAATTAATTAAAAGTTTATTTTGAAATGCCACGTTTAGAGTTAAAAAGGTTCAGTGATAATTTACACTGTCTATAGTTCATATTAGTAAAAAACTAGAAATTAGACACGAAGGTATTATAAATTAATAAAATAAATAATCAACCCCTTTTTTAGACAGCATGATATTTGAAACTAAAAATAATTATTTGATTTCATAAGATTAATAATATGTTTTAAGTATTTGCTATAATAAGAAAACATATTATTTAAAACTGACAAGTATTATTGCTTGTTCATGACTTTACTGTATTGATAAGAAGATTAAAACCTGGAGCAGCATTCGATTTAATTAAATAGGAAAGTAGTACAGTTTCTTTCTTCTTTTATTGAACAATAAGACTTCTAGACATTATGATATCCACTGAATTATAGGATATAAAAGGTGTTGTGTTATGTTTTTGTGTTAAGTTTGTAATAATATACTATAATGTACTTTGTTATTAATCTACTATACTGTTGTCTAATGATGGTAGATGAAGTCATTATAATGGGGTTCTGTGAAACTGCTGCATTACAAGGGGAGCCTCTCTCCTTATCAGATGGCGTGTAAAAGGAGGAGAGGGTCTTCTTGCATTCCACGCCAGTAAAAGTTGCAAATCTTACAGATTTGGAATTTAAGGTTTATGGAGTTAGTGGCCTAGCACAGCCAAGAATATATCTTGAAATAATATGCAAAAATTATGGCTCAACAGACATTGATGGGTCATAGATCTAAAAAGTGTTTGCACAGACTCTGGCTTTGGAGAAAGCAAGAGACTGTGGAAATTATTGACAATAGCATATACTCAAGAGTCAATTACAGATCAGAGCCTGGTTAGTGTATCTTTTAAGTGATAAAAGAAAAGTTGTAATGAAAACTATTATCACTCAAACTTAGTGAAACTGATTGACTTGAATGTTGTATGAGACAATCTTTTGTCAAATACTCTGTTAGACAATGGTATATGGAATTAAAACTGACTCATTAACAAAATGATGAAACAACATGAGGTTAAAAGAAACACATACCTTTAATTTAGCAAAATATAATCAATTAGAAGATGATGTCACATATTAAGAACATCTCTTATATTTAACACATATAAAAATAGTGTTTTGTAATCACATATAAACAGTAGTGTTCTTATATTATATAGTAAACCAAGATCCTGGGAACCTTGGTTCACTTGACTTTTCAGATAAAGGAGGGGCTCGGAGGGAAGCAAGGAGTGAGATCATAAAGTTTGGAGTTAGACAAATATGAAGTCTTGAATTTATTAAGTTCATGGCACATATTAATTCTGAAAAGTTGGTCTGGATCTTTTGAAAACTGTTGTTTGTAAAAGGGATAGAAGCTGTCTCAACAGATTAATGACTGGATTTAATTGAGGCGTCCCATGTATTCCAATGAGACGAAAAACCTATATAACTCCTAAGTAATTACAATGGAGTACCACACTCATCCGAGACAGGGTAAGGTGGTCCATCTTCTGCAAACCAGAATACAGTAGTGCTGATTGAACTCAGTCTGATTTGCCTGGTGGAGACAGTCATATCGTTTTAGGGTAAGCATTTGTCAATTATTATTTTACCTCATATGTATTGCATGTATTGCTATAAGGGACTTACGCTATGTTTTAGAGTTAAGAGAGTATTTTGTTGAATGTGCTGAAATAGACCATTGGGTACTTTAGGTGACATGTTCTTGGCCAGCTTGTCGGCCTTGATTAACATGTATATACATGTATTAAAGTGTTAACGGTGATATCTGTTAAGACGCTGGACTGCCCAGTGTGTCTGTCAGCTGGGGATACGACGTAGCCTGTAGCTGCGCTATCCAATATCTAACCTTTAATAAACCGAAAGAGTACTGATCATACTCTGATTCGTAAAAAACTTTAAATACATGAGTCTGTCAATTTCTTGAGTACTATATTAGTCATCTGAATATACTGCGGGTCCAGAGCACGAACTATATCCCACTAGGAGTAATAACATCTCTGTCCTTCTAACGTCTCCCCTGAGACAAGAGTGTGTGCTGAGCAATTCAAAAGAGTACGTAACGGAATCTGAACACGCGGAATTCGTGACAGAGGTAGTGACTACACCACGTGTTAATTAGGACAGAATTAGCACAGAAGGATAGCAATGTTGAGAATGATGAGAGGCCATCCAGTCCATGGTGACTTGTGTCTTGCTAGAACAATGTTAGCCCCAGGCCAGTGTCTAATTGTCTAAAGGCTATTCCATTTATTATTCTCTGGCTGACAAAGTGCCGATTGTTCTAAGCCCCTCTACTACCTGTCCCTAGTTTCCAAACAGTAACTTCGCCTTTCCTATACCATTTAGACTTTATTACATTTTTATTCAATCAACCTGAACTGTCTTTGCTACACTAAAAATATTCAGTTAAGTTAACATGTCCTCAAAACCTATACCATTTAGTCCTGGGGTTATCCCAGTTGCCTGTATATTTTCAAGGGCAATAATGTCCTTCTTGTAATTAGATGACCAGAACTGAACTATTCTAAGGTCAAACAAGATCCTTATTTACTCTGCATAACTGCATAACACTTTTAGCTGTGTTATCTAAAAGTCTGTTAACCTTTTATTAGTCAAGATAAAGTTTCTCTTCCGGTGTAATTCTGAGTTCCAAGAGCCCCATTATATATCCTACTGTGGCAAAGTGCCCCCCCGTGTGTATTTTGTGTTACGTGTTGTGTGTAAATGTTGGTGTATAGTCATCGGTACACGGGATATAAACGGGTCTGTGTTTCACTTGTGATTTAAAAATGTAGATTTATATTTAGGCACGGAGGGCACAAATCACTTCACGTGCTAGTTAAAATGTAATGTGTGGTCACGGGAGTGCACTTAATTAATTCACGTGCAGTTGTACCGAGATTCCAATTGAATGATTGACTAGCAATCGAGTCTCGGTACAACTGCATAAAAACAGCATGTTTTCACTCACTTTCGGGGTTGGGTGTTCGAGAGTGGAGAACGGGAGAGAGAAGGAGAGAGAAATATTTACAAACAATTGCTATCGCGTGCTGGTAGGACCAGCACGATACTTGTTTGTTTGTTTACTCACCGTGTTTGTGTGTCTGTCCGTCAACCGTTTGTTTAATTGTTAGTCCGTTTTGTTTATATATTTATTTTGGCGAAAGTGCGTGTCCTGTTTCTGTTTTGTGTACAAACCTTTTATTTTCTATTTGATTATTAAGCGCTGGAGCGATCAGCGCTCAGCTTCCTAAAAACCCTTAAGTCTCTGTCTGTACTGTGTTTCCTGGCTCTGCCGTGGCGTCACCGCTCAGTCGTCTTTGTGACACCTACATATATTGAATTAGTGCAGTAAAGTGTACATCTAACATACATGTCTTTTTACATTAATAATCAAATCACTAACCCACCTCTCTGCCTCCCAATCTCCATTCGTAGACATAGCTACCCCTTTGGTCTAATTTAGTATACAAATCTTCTGCCTCATCCATTCATCAAGTAGCATACCCTCAAACCTACAGAGTTTAAGGCTTTCTTGTTTCATAATCATCAATAATAAAAACATTCTATGTTATATTTCAAAATGTTTACTCCTAGTCCATTACTACCTAAGACACTTTGCTATAGAATTTCAGGACTGTTATCACTGACATCTCAACATTCTGTCTGGGCAAACATACAGCTTACTTACCTGTCTCCAAGTCTTTAAAAATGATAAATATGAGACTGCTTGGATCTTGTGTTGCAGGGACTAAACAGCAAGTGGAAAGATAGATATCAAAATAGAATAAGTAGAGAACTCCACCCAATTGTAGTCGTGAACACGCCAGTCCCAGTAAGGGCATCTAATAACTGGACTTAACCTCTCCACTACCTGCTCTTAAAATCTGGGGGCAACCAGCAACCAAACCATGTAAAAGAGAAGACACAAAAGGCAGTTTTCAAGTTCCAATTGCTTTTCTTTTATTCACAAACTGTTCCAAGTTAACAAATACAGTCAAAATGTTTTAAAAGAATTTCGCACTGTTACCGTCCAAGTCACTCAGATGTAATGTGGTGATTTTCCCAAAAACATGCCCCCTAATGGAGCATGTGGCACTGTTCTACCCCAATTTTGCCTAAAAGCCTAATTAAGATCCCTCCCAGAACTGTATCACCACAACACATCCAAGACTTGGCCCTGGTTCCCCTTCTGGAAATGCAGATCCCAGAATAGCCTTCTGCATAAGTGTCATGGACCCATCCAGGAACTGCTATCTAAAAGTACAAGGAAAGTTCTCAGTAGTCAGCCCAATTCTAACAATCTCTTATTAAAATAAACTAGAAAAGCATTTAAAAACGTTCAAGAAACTTGACTGTTACAATTACAATGGAATAAATTAAAAAATAGCTTTACTCTATTTTAATAAATAAGGAGACTTGTACTAAACACTCTTATAAAAAATAATCCAGGCCTAAACCAGTACAACAATGGGAAACCCAAATAAAGAAGAGGGTACTTAACTAGCTGGAGGAGACAACACGCTGCCCTTCCTCCTGCAGTCCTTGTGAAGAACCCTCAACCAGAGACTGCAGCTTCAGCTCTTCTCCAGCGTCAGGCGCAGCCTCGTTCCTGCTGGTCTGCTGCTCTTGTTCTCTGTCTTTTGCCGACTTGGCTCCCAATCTTGCTGCTGCTGTCATTGTTACTGTTCAGACCACAGTTCAAACTGCCCCGGAACGGACTGCATCTCCTATGCAGCTTTATAGGCCAAGCTGCCATACCATGCCAATCATAACTAGTGGGAATTTTACTGTCAGCCAATAGGATTGAGAAAATATCTTGTCCCACCCCACCAGGAAGAGGGAAGTCTATGTATCACAAGGAAGTAAGTGTATGATCGTGGAAAAAAAGGTGTAAACATACAATATACAAAACCAAAAATCATATTGTGCAGTCAAAAATAAATAATCATACAAAAATAATTTAAAAGTGCTAGATAACCAAACAATATACAGTACTGTGCAAAAGTTTTAGGCAGGTGTGAAAAAATGCAGTAAAGTAAGAATGCTTTCAAAAATAGACATGTTAATAGATTATATTTATACATATCTAAATGCAAAGTGAGTGAACAGAAGAAAAATCTAAATCAAATCCATATTTGGTGTGACAACCCTTTGCCTTCAAAACAGCATCAATTCTTCTAGGTACACTTGCACAAAGTCAGGGATTTTGTAGGCATATAGTCAGGTGTATGATTAAACATTTATACCAAACAGGTGCTAATGATCATCAATTCAATATGTAGGCTGAAACACAATCATTAACTGAAACAGAAACAGCTGTGTAGGAGGAATAAAACTGGGTGAGGAACAGCCAAACTCAGCTAACAAGGTGAGGTTGCTGAAGAAAGTTTACTGTTAAAAGTCATACACCATGGCAAGACTGAGCACAGCAACAAGACACAAGGTAGTTATACTGCATCAGCAAGGTCTCTCCCAGGCAGAAATTTCAAGGCAGACAGGGGTTTCCAGATGTGCTGTCCAAGCTCTTTGAAGAAGCACAAAGAAACGGGCAGCGTTGAGGACCGTGAGCGCAGTGGTCGGCCAAGGAAACTTACAGCAGCAGATGAAAGACACATCATGCTTACTTCCCTTCGCAATCGGAAGATGTCCAGCAGTGCCATCAGCTCAGAACTGGCAGAAAACAGTGGGACCCTGGTACACCCATCTACTGTCCGGAGAAGTCTGGTCAGAAGTGGCCTTCATGGAAGACTTGCGGCCAAAAAGCCATACCTCCGACGTGGAAACAAGGCCAAGCGACTCTATGCACGAAAACACAGGAACTGGGGTGCAGAAAAATGACAGCAGGTGCTCTGGACTGATGAGTCAAAATTTGAAATATTTGGCTGTAGCAGAAGGCAGTTTGTTCGCCGAAGGGCTGGAGAGCGTACACGAATGCGTGTCTGCAGGCAACAGTGAAGCATGGTGGAGGTTCCTTGCAAGTTTGGGGCTGCATTTCTGCAAATGGAGTTGGGGATTTGGTCAGAATTAATGGTCTCCTCAATGCTGAGAAGTGCAGGCAGATACTTATCCATCATGCAATACCATCAGGGAGGCATCTGATTGGCCCCAAATTTATTCTGCAGCATGACAACGACCCCAAACATACAGCGAAAGTCAATAAGAACTATTTTCAGCGTAAAGAAGAACAAGGAGTCCGGAAGTGATGGTATGGCCCCCACAGAGCCCTGATCTCAACATCATCGAGTCTGTCTGGGATTACATGAAGAGAGAGAAGCAAATGAGGCTGCCTAAATCCACAGAAGAACTGTGGTTAGTTCTCCAAGATGTTTGGGCCAACCTACCTGCCGAGTTCCTTCAAAAACTGTGTGCAAGTGTACCTAGAAGAATTGATGCTTGATGCTGTTTTGAAGGCAAAGGGTGGTCACACCAAATATGGATTTGATTTAGATTTTTCTTCTGTTCACTCACTTTGCATTTAGTTAATTGATAAATATAATCTATTAACATGTCTATTTTTGAAAGCATTCTTACTTTACAGCATTTTTTCACACCTGCCTAAAACTTTTGCACAGTACTGTATGTGCATAATAAAAATGTAGTTCAAAGAGAAAGGCACCGCTACATCGAGATAGTTATTTTGTTTCAAGTGGAGGTGCAGGGACAAAAAAAAAACAATTAATTGATAAAGAACGACCCGCACTCTCCATGAAAAAAAACAATCGGAAGCACTTAAAAGTACAATTAATATTCCTTGATTATTTAATTTTTGATTAAAAAAATCTTTTATATCCACCCCGATTCAGAACGGAGCTGCAGATGCGTTTCGGCATACTGCCTTCTGCAGTATAGGGAATCTCAGAACACAGCATCACATATATGGTTTCCACTTAATTAACAATTAACAGTTAACAAATCAGTTCACCTGTATCCAGTGATTTAAAACACATGGTGTACATACATAGGACAGCAGTGTGGAGTAGTGGTTAGGGCTTTGGACTCTTGACCGGGGGGTTGTGGGTTCAATCCCAGGTGGTGGACACTCCTGCTGTACCCTTGAGCAAGGTACTTTAACAGATTGCTCCAGTAAAAACCCAACTGTATAAATGGGTAATTGTATGTAAAAATAATGTCATATCTTGTAACAATTGTAAGTCGCCCTGGATAAGGGTGTCTGCTAAGAAATAAATAATAATAATTTGCAAAACACTCAATACAAAAACACGATACAAAAACAAGAAATAATTAAACAATTAAAAACAATTAGTATCAATTCAAAAAAGTATTAATTCAGAAAAAGTTACAATTCAGAAAAAGTTAATGGAGCCAATTAAAGGAAAGGGGCAAATGATAATTCCTCATTCAATCCCCCAGGGGCTTCATTACGCAACCTATGGATCCACTCCTTTCCTACAGGTATGTACAATTTCTATGCCCACAAAACGCAGAAAACAAACGTCATGGTTGAAGTCATTAAAGTGTCTAGCAACAGAAGATTTGATATCTTTGTTGCATATAGCACTTTTATGTTCATGTGTTCTCAGTCTCAGTTCTCATATTGTTTTCCCTGCATAACACAAACCACACGGACATTTCAACAAATACACAACATATCTGGTTCTACAGGTGATTATACCTTTTACAAAAATGTGACGGCTAACACGTTTCCGGAGCTGTCGCCTTGGGCCAGCACAAAGCCGGAACAACACTTCACCACTGTCACAAAATAAACTTGTATCACCCACCACGAGCACTACTGCACGCACCCAGGACTGATGACCGTGTGTGTATTATTGTGGGGCGGATATTATTGTTTATTATTTGGGACTGCAATCCTATTGTTATTTACCCCATGCAGTACACATTGGTGTGTGTTGCCGGGGTATTATTGTTTGGTCGCCAGACCTGGAAACCATTAATAAAATCCTTTCCAAACCGGATTACAATCATCTCTGTCTGTTTCATTCACGCACTGCATCACTCCTGCACCTGCATCCACTCAGCCACTTTGTCCCAATCCCTTAATAATAAAAATGTAAACTCAAAGCACACATAATAATGAGAATGTGCACACATGCTGGTTGCACCCTGCAACACTTGCACAGGAAGTGAAGACTCCCGCTCGTCCTGTACGAGGTGGACGTCTGGAACACATTTCAGTTTACTGTTTATTTCAGTTCTTTCATAGGATGACCCAACTCAGATGGATTACCCAGTATGTTACAATTATACACAGTTTCACATTAAGTGACTTTGAAATGCTATAGACCGCCAAATTCAGACGCTGAGCAAAATAATCTGTTATACAATGACATTTGAAATACGTGTAGAAAATGAGAAGCCATACTAATGGGAGATTTCAACTTCCCCATATAAATGGGAAAACCGATGGGGAGCACGACGGACGAAATTGAAATGGTGGAAATGACAAATGACTGCTTCCTAACGCAATTTGTCAAGGCACCGACTAGAGGGAGGCATGCCTTGATTTAGTCTTTTCAAATAATGAAGACAGAATAACTAAAACAGAGGTCAGAGAGCCATTGGCAAACTCAGACCACAACATGGTCTCATTTGAAGTATTTTTTAAAACCCCAAAAGTAATGACTAAAGCTAAGGTTTACAATTTCAGAAAAGCAAACTATGAAGGTATGAAACAGAGACTAACAAAAGTAGATTGGAGTAAAATAGAGAAAACATCCACAGAAAAAGGATGGCTGTTTTTTAAAAATGTAGTACTAGATGCACAAAACAATTACGTCTCAAAAGTAGACAAATCTAAATGTAAAACAAAATGGCCAAAATGGTTTAATAGATCAATTAAAAAAAATATTCAGCGAAAAAAGGCACTTTACAGAGCGTGTAAAAGGGACCAAAAACAAAGTACACAGAAAGAGTACTTGGAACTGCAAACACAAGTCAAAAAGGAAGTTAGAAAGGCCAAGAGAGAGATAGAAATCAATATTGCTAAGGGGGCTAAAACCAATTCCAAAATGTTTTTCCAATATTATAACAGCAAGAGAACATTCAAAGAGGAGGTTAAATGTCTAAGAGACACAAATGGCAAAATTATCGATGAAGAAAAAAAATAGCAAATATATTAAATGATTACTTTTCACAAGTTTTTTACAAAGGAGGACACGGACAACATTTCCCACATGTCGACCTGTTCCTATCCAATTTTAAATAACTTTAGCATAACAGAGGCAGAAGTGTTAAAGGGACTAGGAGCTCTTAAAATAAACAAATCCCTGGGCTGGATGAGATCCTCCCAATAGTACTCAAAGAAATGAAAGAAGTTATTTACAAACCGCTAACCAAGATCATGCAACCGTCTCTTGACACAGGGGTTGTACCGACAGACTGGAAAATAGCAAACGTAATACCGATCCACAAAAGGGAGACAAAACCGAACCAGGTAACTACAGACCAATAAGCCTGACTTCTATTATATGTAAACTTATGGAAACTATAATAAGATCCAAAATGGAAAATTACCTATATGGTAACAATATCCTGGGAGACAGTCAGCATGGTTTTAGGAAAGGGAGATCGTGTCTAACTAACCTACTTGACTTTTTTGAAGATGCAACATTGAAAATGGATAATTGCAAAGCATACGACATGGTTTATTTAGATTTCCAGAAAGCTTTTGACAAAGTCCAGCATAAAAGATTAATTCTCAAACTGAACACAGTAGGGTTTCAAGGAAATGCATCCATATGGATTAGGGAGTGGTTAACATGTAGAAAACAGAAAGTACTGATTAGAGGAGAAACCTCAAAATGGAGCGAGGTAACCAGTGGTGTACCACAGGAATCAGTATTAGGTCCTCTGCTATTCCTAATCTACATTAATGATTTAGATTCTGGTATATTAAGCAAACTCGTTAAATTTGCAGACGACACAAAAATAGAGGAAGTGGCAAACACTGTTGCAGCAGCAATGGTCATTCAAAATGATCTAGACAGCATTCAGAACTGGGCAGACACATGGCAAATGAAATTTAATAGAGAAAAGTGTAAAGTATTGTATGCAGGCAATAAAAGTGTGCATTATAAATATCATATGGGAGATACTGAAATTGAAGAAGGAATCTATGAAAAAGACCTAGGAGTTTATGTTGACTCAGAAATGTCTTCATCTAGACAATGTGGGGAAGCTATAAAAAAGGCCAACAAGATGCTCGGATATATTGTGAGAAGTGTTGAATTTAAATCAAGGGAAGTAATGTTAAAACTTTACAATGCATTAGTCAGACTTCACCTAGAATATTGTGTTCAGTTCTGGTCACCTCGTTACAAAAAGGATATTGCTGCTCTAGAAAGAGTGCAAAGAAGAGCAACCAGAATTATCCCGGGTTTAAAAGGCATATCGTATGCAGACAGGCTAAAAGAATTGAATCTATTCAGTCTTGAACAAAGAAGACTATGCGGCGATCTGATTCAAACATTCAAAATCTTAAAAGGTATAGACAATGTCAACCCAGGGGACTTCTTTGACCTGAAAAAAGAAACAAGGACCAGGGGTCACAAATGGAGATTAGATAAAGGGGCATTCAGAACAGAAAATAGGAGGCACTTTTTTACACAGAGAATTGTGAGGGTCTGGAACCAACTCCCCAGTAATGTTGTTGAAGCTGACACCCTGGGATCCTTCATGAAGCTGCTTGATGAGATTCTGGGATCAATAAGCTACTAACAACCAAACGAGCAAGATGGGCTGAATGGCCTCCTCTCGTTTGAAAACATTCTTATGTTCTTATGTTCTTATATACAGGTAACCACCATTCCCACTGGTAAGCAAATTTACTTGTTTCAATTGACAAAGCTAAGCAAGGCATGTTACCAAGCTACTGAACCCTAGATACAATTCTTGAAATGTATTTTGGTTTATGACTGTAAGTCGCCCTGGATAAGGGCGTCTGCTAAGAAAGAAAGAAAGAAAGAAAGAAAGAAAGAAAGAAAGAAAGAAAGAAAGAAAGAAAGAAATAATAATAATAATAATAATAATAATAATAATAATAATAATAATAATAGAGACAAGAGTTCAGGCTAGGAAGTTTTCACAGGGGCATGTCAGAGTCCTGACCAATAGTGATGGGTTAATTATCATCACCCGTAGTACAAATTACAAAGTAACAATTAATAATAATAATAATAATAATAATAATAATAATAATAATAATAATAATATAAGCAATTGAAGAAAACATGAAATTGATAAGAATGATAGTGACAAGACGGTCGAGTGGTGACGTCCCCAGACCAGGGAGTTGACACAGACACACAAGTACTGTGGGTTGAAGCGCTGAGCGTGTATTTATTTAATAAGTTAAATCAAAAGGAGGGCCCTGCGATGGACTGGCGTCCCATCCAGTGTGTAGTCCCACCTTGAGCCCTGTGCCTGCTAGTTTAGGCTCCGGCTTACCTCGACCCTCTAAAGGATTAAGCAGTTATGATAATGGATGGATGGTTGGAAATCAAAAGGAGGCAGGAGCAGTGGGTAGTCTCCCTCTGGTGGTGGAGGCAGGAGCAGCAGGTAGTATCCTTCTATCGCTGGAGCCTGCAAGGCTCCCAGTGGCGCAGGAGGCTCAGGCTTCCCCCTCTTGGGTGCTGGACACTCGGGCTCCTCCCTTTTGGGCGCTCCTCCCATTCAAGGTCTGTGACTGTGTCCTCACCCCGCTCTGGGCAGTTAGCCTCCACATTCCTATACTCCAGGCAAATGGAGCACATTGGTGAATCCTTCCGGGCCAACTGGAACTGATTTTTCTCCCAACACTCTCGGTGGATCCGGCCACTGGAGGGTGCGGGGGTCCACAAGCCATCTCTCGGCTAACTCCATGTTTCTCTTCCTTTCTTAAAAAAAATCACACCTCTCAATGAGAAAAAAGAGTACCTGTAGTACCTGTTCTGGCCTGGGTATGTGGAGGCGCTGTTGCCAGATCCCACCACGTGACAGGACAGCCGAGTGGTGACCAGGAAGTTGATACAAACACACAAGTACTGCGGGTTGAAGAGCTGAGCATGTATTTATTTTATAAATTAAATCAAAAAGACTTTCACAAAATACTGGTCACAGAGCAAAACAAAAGTTTAAACAAAAACACAAACACAAACTACCTTAACCAAAACAAGTACTGTGCTGGTCCTTACAGCACAAGTAGTATTTGTTATTTTCTTTTAATTTCTTTCTCCTTTGCTCTCTCTCTCACGTTCCTTCTCTCTGAACACCCACCCTGAACACAAAGACAAGCTTATATATACATGGCCATCTCCAATATGCAATCATTTAATCAATTCAGAGAGCCACATTCTGCACGAGTTATAATACGCGTGGTCGACAGCCAATTTGTCAATAAATCATTAGTTGCCGACCACACATTCTCACGGGATGTCGTCTGGCAGAGATGAGCTGTAAACATCGCCCCTGCCAAACTACATTAAACTATAGCAATACATTTAAATCAATACTTTTACAGAGCCCTGCCACATACTAGTTTTACCTAAACACAAAACAATGCATATAAAATCATAATACAACAATAAACCATTGCTTTTTTAAATAAACACACACAGAATAATACTTTTCCAGGAAGACTCTGCCCTGCTTCATATTTACATGCAAGGCTCTTCTGCCCTGCTATAATGATAAAACACAAAATTACAAAAATAATCAAATCAAATATTAGATGAGGGACCCACAGCATTCCTTAACCAAGACAGCATGGCGAGTCAGAGATGGAATATGAATCCAGCCTTTCTTGGTTGCATACTTCTTTACCATGATCTGACTTATTTAAAATAAAAATGTTATGGAGGTCGGGCAGGCTTTTTTATATAAAAGTGAAATATCAGTGTGTAAATTCCCATTTGGAACAAGCGTGGTTTAAATACTGCATTATGAGCATTCATTTTGAGCGGACTTGCCAAGGGCGCTTTTGAAAGTGTCACTGTCTGCCCTTTATGGGTCACATCCATATGCAGCAAGTTCCCAGTGGGGCCGGTTGCACCGGGATTGGAGAGGGGCAAAACAGTGATCAATTATCAATTTATCAAGTGGCACAGATCCCTAACCACTGTTGATCTTACTTCTTTATAGCTGATGCAGCATGATGCAAAAAGCAGCAGTTACTGTCTGTGCAATATTGTCTCTCTTATTCATGTTACCGGGCATCCTATCTTCATATTGTGTCCTCTGTTTCTCATATTTCTGTTCATCCAACATGTTTTGTAAAGCAGCTTCAGCCCATCACAGTGATTTGGACATGTGTAATAGAGCTGGCTGGACCTCAGGGGCCTCTCATGCTGATCCTGTAGTTGTTCCTGCATTCAAGTTGCCGCCTGGAAGCACAAGATCCTCATCAGTGTCATCAGGGTCAGCTTTTGTCACTGGCTGCTGAGCTCATCAGTCATTAGGAGAGCAGGAGGTTGGTTAATGATAGGAGGGCATAGAGGGGGAATACAGAATTTCACATTCAAGGATGTGTGAGACTGCATGAAGCAAAGTAATGTACACTGAGATCTTTCTTAACCTACTGCAGGATGGTACCATGTCAAATAAATATACATATAAGCTATAACGCATCCTTAACTCTACAGGGGTCAGTCTTGTTCATGATTGGCACACAAACATACAGTATCTACAAAAAGTTATGATAACCTGACATTCTGCATAGGAACTTTCTATAGCAAGCATAAGAGAAAGAGAGGGGTGAAACTCATTAGCCTGCTCCGTATCTGCATTAGCCTGCTCCGTATCTGCATTAGCCTACTCTGTATCTGCATTAGCCTACTCTGTATCTGCATTAGCCTGCTCTGTATCTGCATTAGCCTGCTCCGTATCTGCATAAGCCTACTCTGTATCTGCTAAGACAAACGGGATCTAGGTACACTGTAAAAAAAAAAAATGCCATTAGTCAGGGAGAAAATAAATGGAAGAACAGATACAAGCAGCTGACTAAATCACTCAAATTAATTCTGAATTTAAAGTCTTCATGTGCTTTTTGCAAAGAAAATAAAGTCTGACTCATACCAACAGAAAACAAAAGTAGCAGGTAGGCTACATTTAAAAATGATTTATTTTATAAAGCGTGTGCAGTATATATAAGGTACTGTATAGTACAATAATGTGCCAATATTAGGAGGCAGTGTGGTCCAGTGGTTAAAGTCCAGGGCTTATAACCAGAAGGTCACTGGTTCAAATCCCACCTCTGCCACTGACTAACTCACTGTGTGACCCTGAGCAAGTCACTTAACCTCCTTGTGCTCCATCCTGCGGATGAGATGTTAAATCAATTTCGTATTGTAAGTGACTCTGCATAAAATGCACAGTTCACAGCCTACATCTGTAAAGCGCTTTGTGATGGTGGTCCACTGTGAAAGGCACTATATAAAAATAAAGATATTATTATAATATGGCACTATAATCTATTTTATATTAATTGTGTACTAAGTGGGATACGGTAAAAAATAAAATGCGCTACAATAATTTAGTTTAAATTTAAAATAATATTTTATTATTTTTGCATTGTACAGTAATGTGTCCAATGCAGCAACATGATTTATTTGGTTTTACCAGCAGCCTATAGACGAAAGTAAAAATAGAGTGGGCTGTGTATTGATTTGACTGTAGTACTATTCTATATGCTGTATAGCCCTACTGTATGGATTCATATTCGTCCTATGGATTCATCCTACGGATGTCTGGACTGCCCAGTCCCTTACCACCTTCCGGTGCCTTGTCAAGACACACCTCTTCAGACACACCTGTAAAACTCAACTCTTCCCTTCTGGACAATATAGCACTCTGCCTTTGATGCACTTTAACTTGCACTTATCTACTCCCTATTTTACTGTATTTAATCCTGCACTTAACCCAATCTGTAGTATCTTGTATTTCATTTGCACTCGTATCTAACCCTGATGTAACTATCAACACTGTTATCTGCTCTTGAACTGCCCTGATATCAAATCGTACTGTGTTTTGTATTTGCTCTTATTAGAACAGAAGTCACTGTATTTTGTATCTTGCTCTTAATTGTACTGTAATTCTTGATATGTATTTTTTGTGTACAACTGTAAGTCACCCTGGGTAAGGGCATCTGCTAAGAAATAAATACATAAATAATAATAATAATAATAATAATAATAATAATAATAATAATAATAATAATAATAATAATGCAATGTGTACAAAGAACATATTGATGTTAGCGCAATGATTTATACATTTAAAGTAAATTGAGCACTATAAATGTGTGTGCGTGTGATTTTTTACTTTTTAAACTGGACAGCTCGTTATTTTGGACAACCAGTCTCCAGTCATGTCCGGTTTAGTGAGGGACTGCTGTATATATGCATTCTCTTTCAGAGGTGCTTTTGCAGGTTGAGAAAGAGTCATAAAACCCTCAACTAAACCTGAAATTCCAGCTATTATTAAGCAATTACTAGCAATGTCAAATGTAGGTTGTTCTGTTAAGCAGAAAGCACTTCTACAGATCATGTGCTGTAACCAGTTATATCCCTAACATGTCTTTTGAGTTTATTCTTATTGATCTGGTTTACAGTTAATGCATTACAAATCTTTGCTTCAATTTCAATTTGGAACAAAGCAGAGCGTTTCTAGTCTTGTAAAAGCTAAGAAGCCAAGTATGGGTTTGGAATGGGTTCAATATTAAAATATGGAGTAAGCATGGAAATTCAAATGTTAGTTTATCTTAATGCTACAACATTTATTTATTTATTTTTAAAATTTAGTCGTTGCCAATATTTTTTTATTATTATTTTCTCCCAATTTGGAATGGCCAATTATTTTTAGGCTCAGCTCACCGCTACCACCCCTGCGCGGACTCGGGAGGGCGAAGACGAACACACGCTGTCCTCTGAAGAGCTTGATGAGATTCTGGGATCAATAAGCTACTAACAACCAAACGAGCAAGATGGGCCGAATGGCCTCCTCTCGTTTGTAAACGTTCTTATGTTCTTATGTGCCGCGTCGGAGGACAACGCAGCTCTTTGGCAGCTTACAGGCAAGCCCGCGCCCGGCCAGACTACAGGGCTGCGTGGTGAGCCGAGGACACCCTGGCCCGACCTAACCCTCCCTCCCCCTGGACGACGCTCGGCCAATTGAGCGCTGCCCCATGGAAACTCCTGTCTTCGGTCGGCAAAGGAATAGCCTGGAATCGAACTCGCAACGTCCAGACTATAGGGCACATCCTGCACTCCACACAGTACGCCTTTACTGGATGCGCCACTCGGGAGCCCCCTATGCTACAACATTTATAAAAAAAAATGCCATAATATACAGTATATTCACATCATTTCATTTTTAATAATGTATTAAATGATTTAAAGCACGAAAATAAGTAAAAACAGTGAGCTATGATACATGAATCATAATGTAAAATGCTTGAATAAAAACAGGGTCTTAAATTTGAACCTAAAATCAGTCACAGATTCAGGTTCCCTGACTGATTTCCAAAGCAGTTGAATGACTTGACGGGGAACAAACCCAGATTAGATCTTAAAAAAACAAGGGTACACATAAAGGCTCGAGCAGAGATTAGAGGGCAATGAAACCATGTGGTCAAAACAAGATTCAGCTTACGATAAACCAAATGGACCATGGGACAGACTATTTGCACCATTTTGTAACTGTGAATCTAACAAAGCTAATAACAAACTAGATCAAACATGTAGCCTATATTGCACAAGACTGTTATATAATTACCAGTATTTTCGTTCCTGGGTGCTACCTCAAATATCTCAATATTGTTCACGATTGATGCAAGTAGAGGTGCAACGCCATAATAATAGATCAGAGATCTAAATTGAGATTTCAAAACTTTGTTATTTATTATTTAAAAATTACAATGGCCTTCAGATTTTAGTGTAAAAGTCCTGACAAATTGTCTGGGGTCACCAAATGGGTGATTGGTATCAAATCAGTAGGTAATATTAATTTGACTATTAAAAATATTCTGACATATGGCACAATATCCAGTGGAAATTACCACTGTGAAATTGGGTCATAAAAACTATAAACGGGGCAGAATTTGACAGACAGTAATTTGGAAGAATGTCTGAGGGCAGTGCAATGGCCAAAGCAATAACATTAACATAAATATAACTGTGAACCGGTATAGTCCATGTAAGTATGAGATGCGCAAGTGGTGTCTGTTTTGGTGCAGAAGAACGTGACAGAGACCCAGGTCCAAGAAGATTTCTGTTTTAATGATTTTCCTTTTTCTCTTATCTTCAATAAAAATGAACACACAGAAGTTCCAGTTATCAAGACAAATAATAAACAAACTCAAATAAACACAGTCCAGGACTTTCTTTGTGGATCGAGACCCTCAGGTAAGTTGTTGCTTGTTGTATCCAAGTTCCTTCGGTGTTGGCTTGGTATTGTGGTTTCTTTCTCTTTTCCAGGTTGGCGTGACGTCCACCAGATGGCGCTTTGAGTCGTGATCGTCCCGTCCTCTACTCACAGGTTTGTACTCCCGACTGCCCGGAGGTCTGTTGCGGAAGAGTACGGCCCCAACACCAATAACCTTTCGTTAAGGTAAGTAATAACAGTGCTGTGTAGATTAGAATTAGTATAGTTGATCAAACAGTGAGCAATGAGCGTTCTCTAACTCTCGCCTCTCTTTTGTTGCAGGTTCCACTGTTTCCTGGACATAAAATAAAGTTGTGTTTCGTTTAAATAACCCTGTTTGTATCCCTGCGTATTATTACACCATTCAACACTTCCAGATGGACACAGTTCTCCTGGGTTAATAACTTGCCCTGTTCGTGGGCTTTTGATACAGTCTTTAAGCACTCTGTTTGAATACACACAAGTCCCGTACTTCAGTAGCTCCCAGCATATCAAAGGTAAAACACAGCGTACTCACTCTACAGCAATCCGTGTTCTCTGCGTTGCTCCGATACAGGGAAGCGTGTAGTCCCCCGTGTTGTTTCAAGGTAGAACCACCGTACACTGTCCCGCTGTAGAAACAATTGTTGTCTCCGACTGGTGACAATGGTAGTCCGCAAGGTTGCTTCAATGCAGTGCCCCAATACGCTGTACCGCTTTTAGAAACAAGTGCTAAAATTGTATTCCTCTGGTTTACCACTGGTTAATATCCCAATCTTGCTCCCAATGCAGCTGCCCACTTTTGTCTTGGTTAGGTACTCTCCCGTCCCACAGCTCGTGTGTGCACCTGTTCTCACTCTCACCCCCACTATCTGATTCCAGCAGCTTTTTAAAGCTGCCACTGTTACCCATCATGCAATGTGGGTTTTCCCCGTTGTTGGGAAATGTAGTTCCTGGTCGTTCTGTGTCTCTTCCAGGGTTACTCCCTGTACCTGCTGTCTCTAACCCCTTTGAAACTCTTTTAATCTCACAATAACATTATAGTCAATTACAGGAATCTGGTTCAGTTTCTTCAATAAAGTTCACTGAATTGGTGTACCCATTTGTGGCAATGTGCTCCGCCCCTGTGTGCGTTTCTATGTTGTATGTTGCGTGTGCTGTGTTAATGTTGGTGTAAAGGCATTGGTACACGGGATATAAACGGGTCTGTGTTTCACGTGTGTTTAAAGATGTAGAATTGTATTTAGGCACGAGGATGGCACATCACTTCACGTGCATTTAAAGTATGTAATATGTGAGCACGAGGTTGCACTTAATTAATTCACGTGCTGGGATTCAAGTGAATAATTAATTAGTAATTGAATCCCAGCACAACAGTATATATAGATGCACGTTTCACTCACTCGGGGTTGGGTGTTCGGTGAGTGGAGAACGGGAGAGAGATAAAGATAGATTAACAATTGCTATTGCGTGCAAGAGGCACGATACTTGTTTGTTTATTCCGACTCACCGTGTTTCGTTTGTCTGTCCGTCCACTGTTTTGTTTAGTGTTAGTCCGTTTTTGTTTGTCTATTTATTTTGGCGTAAGTGCCGTGTCCTGTGTTTTGTGTTTGTTAAAACCTTTTATTTTTCTGTAAATAATAAACCGGCGCAAGCAAACGCCTTCATCATTTCATTTCATCTGTGTGTATTCATTTCCTGGTTCTGACGTCACCACTCAGCCAGCCGTGTGACATGTGGTGTCAGGAACGGGATGACAGCAACCCTAGCGTCAGACCAGGAAAGTGCATTTTTGTTGAGGTGTCCTTTTGGGAAAAAAAATACAAAGGATTACAAATATTGTTTTTTGGGGGAAAAAAAAATAAGGAAATGAAAGGCTGGAGAGACGGCTGCCGGGACCTGGAGGACCTCCTCGGGGGCCTCGAGGACCAAGGCTGGTGCCTTGCCTGTGGGGTCTATGGACACACGGTGGCGATCTGCCCCTTCCAAGGTGAGGAGAAGGAGGAACCGGCCCAGGAGAGGAAGGTAGGGAGGAGGAGTAAGAAGAGAAGGGGGAAAGGAAAGCTGCAACAGCAACCGCAGCAACAGCAGGAGGAGGTCGGGGATGATGGCTGGGAGAACCTCGCGGCAGAGTTATGCCCTGGCTGTGGGGCTTATGGGCACACATTAGCCATATGCCCAACGCAGTATGAAGAGGAGGAACTAGCGCCCAGACGGGGGACGCGGCGTCCAGCGCCCAGACTGGGGACCGCGAGCATCCAGCGCCCAGGCGGGGGACATGGCGTCCAGCGCCCAGACTGGGGACCGAGCATCCAGCGCCCAGGCAGGGGACTGCGAGCGTCCAGCGCCCAGACGGGGGGACCGCGGGAATCCAAAGCCCAAGAGGCAGCTGTTCCCACCTTCACCAGCAGAGCAAGAATGCCTGCTGTTCCTATCTCCACCAGTGGAGGGAGAATGCCTGCTGTCCCCATCTCCACCAGCAGAGGGAGAATGCCTGCTGTCCCCATCTCCACCAGCAGGGGAGAATGCCTGCTGGTTTCCCCATCACAACCAGCAAAGGAAGAATGCCTGCTGGTTTCCCCTTCCGAGGCAGAGGGAGAACCACACCAGTCCCCTGCAAGAGAGGCAGAGCCGCACCAGTCCCCTGCAAGAGAGGCAGAGCCGCACCAGTCCCCTGCAAGAGAGGGAGAGCAACACCAGTCCCCTGCAAGAGGGGGAGACTACACGCTGCTCCCACCTCCGTTGCCAGGAGACTACACACTGCTCCCACCTCCGTCGCCAGGAGACTACACGCTGCTCCCACCTCCGTCGCCAGGAGACTACACGCTGCTCCCACCTCCGTCGCCAGGAGACTACACGCTGCTCCCACCTCCACTGCCTCCGCCACCTCCAAGAGCAGAGCAGCAGGAGCTGCCTCTGCCTCCACCACAAGGAGCAGAGCAGCAGGAGCTGCCTCTGCCTCCACCACCTCAACCGCTTCCACCAGGAGCAGAGCAGCAGGAGCTGCCTCTGCCTCCTCCACCAGCAGAGGGTGAGTACCTGCTGGTTCCGCCTCCACCGTTGTGGGAGGACTGCTTGCCCCTCCCACCTCCACCAGCAGAGGGTGAATACCTGCTGGTTCCATGCTCATTGTCGTGGGAGGACTGCTTGCCCCTCCCACCTCCACCAACAGAGGGTGAATACCTGCTGGTTCCGCCTTCCCAACATGGGAGGACTGCTTGCTGCTTCCACCACAAGAGGCGCTGCAGCTGAGTTTCGCTTGCCCAAGGATGCCTGCCTCGCATCGCCCAAGGATGCCTGCCTCGCTTCGCCCAAGGATGCCTGCCTCGCTTCGCCCAAGGATGCCTGCCTCGCTTCGCTCGGGGCTGCCTGGTGCTCCGCATCGCCCGGGGCTGCCTGTTGCTCCGCATCGCCCGGGGCTGCCTGTTGCTCCGCATCGCCCGGGGCTGCCTGGTGCTCCGCATCGCCTGGGGCTGCCTGGTGCTCCGCATCGCAGCAGGAAGTGCTGTGGCCGGAAACCCACCAAGGGGAGCTGCCGGCCATGAAGAAGGGGGAGGAGGTCCGGAAACCTGCTCCCACTGCAGCACTTTTGCTGCCGGAGATCGTGGGGGAGGTCAGGAGACCTGCTCCCATTGCAGCATGTGGGCTGCAGGAGATACTGTGGCCGGAGCCCCGGAAGAAAGAGCTGCCGGCTAGGAAGAAGGGGGGAGGTCAGGAGACCACTAAGCGGCCTTCCCGCTGCCAGGACTACCCCGGCTGAAGGAGTCAGTCTGGGAGCTGTCAGCACGTCTGCTGACAGCATGGCCAGTAGCAGCCTGGCTACTGGCAACATTACCACCTGTGAGCCCCTTGAAGCCTCCGGTCCGGGCACAGGACTTTGTGCTGGACTTTTGGGCTTTTAAGGGGGGAGGTGGCCGTTGAGGCCATGTGTGCTGCGCACAAGGGGGGGTATATGTGGCAATGTGCTCCGCCCCTGTGTGCGTTTCTATGTTGTATGTTGCGTGTGCTGTGTTAATGTTGGTGTAAAGGCATTGGTACACGGGATATAAACGGGTCTGTGTTTCACGTGTGTTTAAAGATGTAGAATTGTATTTAGGCATGAGGATGGCACATCACTTCACGTGCATTTAAAGTATGTAATATGTGAGCACGAGGTTGCACTTAATTAATTCACGTGCTGGGATTCAAGTGAATAATTAATTAGTAATTGAATCCCAGCACAACAGTATATATAGATGCACGTTTCACTCACTCGGGGTTGGGTGTTCGGTGAGTGGAGAACGGGAGAGAGATAAAGATAGATTAACAATTGCTATTGCGTACAAGAGGCACGATACTTGTTTGTTTATTCCGACTCACCGTGTTTCGTTTGTCTGTCCGTCCACTGTTTTGTTTAGTGTTAGTCCGTTTTTGTTTGTCTATTTATTTTGGCGTAAGTGCCGTGTCCTGTGTTTTGTGTTTGTTAAAACCTTTTATTTTTCTGTAAATAATAAACCGGCGCAAGCAAACGCCTTCATCATTTCATTTCATCTGTCCTGTGTGTATTCATTTCCTGGTTCTGACGTCACCACTCAGCCAGCCGTGTGACACCATTTAAAAACATTTGACTTTTAACAATCCCAGAATTACAATATTCATCCATTTGGATAAGCAAAAATCATTTGTATGAAATGATTCCCACTTAAACTTGTTGAACTTATTTTGTATTTTTGTACTAGATTGGTAACATGATTTCAAGTTATTTGTCTAATTCTATGATACAAAATTAAACATTTAATTTGTTAAGTGTCACAATAATATATTGAATCTCTGAGGAATCCTTCACATTGATCAGCACAGACACTATCTTAATGAACAGCATGAGAACAGAAAGAGGCCTCTGCACAAGTGCAGTTCATGCTTGGCACCGTGGGTTTTGTATGATAGACAATGCAATAAACAAGGGTAATAAATAAAACAGCTATAAAAATGACCCCCGTGGATATTACAGCTTTAGCATCCATTTAATTATGCTGCACTAAGATATTGCCTTGGAACTCTATGGAGATGAGGTAAGTACACACTTTCTGCTTAAACTTAGAGCAAGTCTTTCCGTGGGACACAATTCCACATATCAATGTCCTTGCTGGTATGTTAAATAAGCACTCTATGAGGTACTGTTCTCCTCCTCTTAGAGCTATTTTTTAACCCTAACGAAACACAAAGACGCTTTGCGAGTAACTGGAGCCTGCACAATGGGAATCTCCTATTAGATGTAATCATACCTGTGGAACCAACTTTAGAAGTGGAATATCCTGCTCTTATTAAAATTTAATATATTCTTTATAAAAAGTGAGAGTACAGAGAATTCCAAAACAGAAAACAGCTCTATATCCTAGGAGAATCAGGATCCAACAGGATACTCAGCAATCACTAGAAATACTTAATGTAGAAGAAAAGTAATTGATAAACTGAAAACTCATCATTTTAATAATCAATAATTAGAGATCTAGGGAAATCTGAAATTAGAGATCTAGGGAAATCTGGAATTAGATATCTAGGGAAATCTGAAATTAAAGATCTAGGGAAATCTGAAATTAGAGATCTAGGGAAATATGAAATTAAACATCTAGGGAAATCTGAAATTAGAGATATAGGTGGAATCTGACATTAGAGATCTAGGGAAATCTGAAATCAGAGATCTAGGGGAATCTGAAATCAGAGATCTAGGGGAATCTGAAATTAGAGATCTAGGGGAATCTGAAATTAGAGATCTAGGGCAATCTGAAATTGAAGATATAGAGAAATCTGACATTAGAGATCTAGGGGAATCTGACATTATAGATACAGAGAAATCTGAAATTAGAGATCTAGGGGAATCTGAAATTAGAGATCTAGGGAAATCTGAAATTAGAGATCTAGGGGAATCTGAAAGATCTCATTTTACATAGTTACTGTGGTTTCCAGCTTTGTACCACTGCTGTGGAAAACACTTAACTGCAAAGCAATGCAGGTTATCAGTATGGGCTGTACCCTGCTGATGAAATTCAGCTTCTCTCCAGCAAGAACTATGGAACTCGGAGCAAAGCCAGCTTGGTCAAAGAAGATGCTCTGTCAATAATATAGTTAACAAGCAGTAGTACACTCATTCATACATCTGTAAGAAATAAAATAAGATGAACTTGATAATTGTTTTTACATCCTTAGAGTTAGGATTAAGGTTAGGGTTATGGTTAATTTGTACTTACTATTTACAAGTTAGTGCAACTGAGATACATATATTGGTACACAAGGGTTTTGCCAATTTACCAGTTTTAAGTTAAATAATGCCCTTATGAAATGCATACTTTTATGGGTATGTTTTCACATCAAAATAGTCTGCAAATTAATATCATTGCAGTACAGTATTTACTTATAGTTTGAAAAGAACATGTGGTGCCCATGTATTCATCTTAGATGGTAAACATTATGTTGGGGCGAGGTTGCTAAAAGGCAATGCTATGACAGTAAAACTCGGAGTAAGACGTACTGGTACTGCACTATTACAGTAATTACAGTAAGTAATTACAATCTAGTAACTTGTAATATGATTTACCAAAGTACTCATTTTGTATATGTTTCCTTTCAATGGCAGAGAGGAGTTATAAATATCGCACTGCACATAATAAACAAGCTGCATAAAAATATAACCAGTGTCAATTGGCTCCTTTTTTTAGCACTTAAGCATGTATTGAAATTAAGATGAGTTAATACTCCCCCGGGGTTTGGCAGGGTGATTAGATTCAAAATTATTCATGGCTGAATCTTGTTGTTTAGAGAGCTCTGGAAAAGGGAAGAGCGTGTAGGAATATAAGTCACATTTTAACAAGATCTTCCTTGCATTCTATTCACGGTCACTCTTCTTAAAAGAGTGCCTTGGTTACTCCCACTCTACTGAGCACCTAATGAGTAGGGCCCTATCAAATTCACGATTCATGTTCAAAAATTCCACAGTCATAACATTTTAAAAATCTTAAATTTCATAGTTTCAGTTATTTAAATCTTAAATTTCACGGTTTCAGCTATTTAGATCTTAATTTTCACGATAGTGTAAGAAAGTATGAACATGTAGTTAAAAAGGGCAAAACATTTAAAGTCCTGAAGTTGGTAGAGACCTATCCCAACAGACTCACAGCTGTAATTGCTGCCAAAGGTGCTTCCACCAAGTATTAACTCAGGGGGGTGGAGACTTATTCAGTTATGATCTTTCAGTTTTGTATTTTTAATATATAATTTTTTTTCTCAATAAAAACTTTTTCCCCTTAACAGTGTGCAGTATGGTGTGTAGATAAGTGGAAAAAATCCTCATTTAAATGCATGAAACTCTGAGGCACTGACAACAAAATGTGAAAAAGGTTCAAGGGGGTGTAGACTTTCTATAGGCACTATTTATAGAAATCTCTTAGCCAAAGCTATTAAAAAAGGGGAGCGAGAACTACCATCTACTTGCTATCCCACTAGCAGCTATTTTGCTTCAATCAAGCATGGATAGTCCGCCCAGTACCTCTCCTCCATTGGATTTCGGAGACAACCCGAGTCCCTCATGGTTTCCAGACATCTCTTCTGCTCCAGTTCCAGCAGCAGCTGCCGCCATTCCTCAACCCCGCCACGGTAAGAGATCTGCTCCATCTAATCCATTGCCAAGCTGCCTCTTCTTCAAAGACTGGCCAACCAACAAGTTGCTTCAATCATTGTTTGATCTTGGAATATCCATACCAGCACGTACCGAGAGAAAAGCAATGTTTCTCCTCCTATGCGAGTCCCAGTCAGCTAATCCGGTCTTTCCTACCCCGGCAGCATCAAGAGCCTGTCCCTCCTCTTCCAAGGCGCAGCCCCGCTCAGCTGCGCCAGCTTTTCAGCTCCAAGCCTAGCGCTTTCAGTCTCAGCGACAGGCTCCAGTCACTTTCTCTGTGCAATCCAGCCCAACTCTGTCTTTCTCCCCTAACCTTCTCATGGATCAGCAGCAGATGAGCACAAGCCTGCAGCAGCAGACAAATATGCAGCCAGCCTATCTATGTTTCACAGAGAGATTTTCTCAGACATCAAACGCCTTCTGCAGCCTCTCACGTATGGCAAGCCAAATTATCATTTAGAGATATCTCTAATTCATTTATAGATATCTCTAAATATTTGAAGATATCTCAAAATTATTTCCAGATATCTCTAAATATTTGAAGATATCTTCAAATATTTAGAGATATCTCTAAATCATTTTAAGATATCTAAAATACATTTAGCGATATCTCAAAATGATTTACAGATATCTTTAAATGGAGCTTTAAATGAGATATCTAAAATGCATTTTCAGATATCTTTAAATCATTTTAAGATATCTCTAAATGTTTTTGAGATATCTTTAAATACTTTTCAGATATCTTTAAATCATTTAGAGATATCTCTAAATAATGTCCTATTCATTTAAAGATATCTCTAAATCATTTAAAGATATCTGTAAATCATTTGAAGATATCTTCAAATAACTTCCTGTTCATTTAGAGATATCTCTAAATCATTTAGAGATATCTCGAAATAACTTCCTGTTCATTTAGAGATATCTCTAAATCATTTGAAGATATCTTTAAATGAACAGGGAGCTATTTCAAGATATCTCGAAATTCATGTGAAAATGCTCTATGTTTTCAATGGACTTCCTGTCCATTTAAAGATATCTTCAAATGAACAGGAAGTTATTTAGAGATATCTCTAAATGATTTAGAGATATCTCTAAATGAACGGGAAGTTATTTGAAGATATCTTCAAATGATTTAGAGATATCTTTAAATGAACAGGAAGTTATTTGAAGATATCTTCAAACGATTTAAAACTATCTTTAAATGATCAGGAAGTTATTTCGAGATATCTTTAAGTGATTTAGAGATATCTTTAAAACCCTCATTTTAAGATATCTCTAAATGACAGTTTGGCGTGCCATGCTAGCACAATCCATATGGTTTCCATAGTATTTAAAGATATCTGTAAATCAATTTGAGATATCTTTATTTCATTTTTAGATATCTTAAATTGATTTACAGATATCTTTAAATTAATTTTAGATATCTTAAAAACTGCACAATTAAAGATATCTGGAATTCAATTTGAGATATCTTGAAATGTTTTACAGATATCTCTAAATATTTCAAGATATCTTAAAATGCAATTAGAGATATCTCTAAATGATAATTTGGCTTGCCATACTCACAGAGTCTGTTTCATCTCTCTCCTCCCGTTTCCAATCCATCGAGGCACAACTTGGACACGGACCCTCGCCAGCCCTTCCCGTCTTGGCCTCAGCCTCCACTCCAGCCTCAGCCTCTGTTCCAGCCTCCTCACCCTCAGCCCCCACCTCAGGCCCTGTTCTCCCAGCGACCGATTCTGAGGCCCTGCAGTACAACTTGGCCACATTGGCTGCCTCTGTTTCCTTGTCTCATCAACCTTCTTCCTTCAGACACCACTCCATCTCCTCTCATCTCCACCGCCTAATCATCCAGGGTAGCCCGGTTCCGCCAACTGACACCCTCCTCTGCTCCCTTCCCTCTCCAAGTCCCGGAGTTCCATCAACTAATCCTGGACTGAATTCCTCCTTGTCCACTCTGCTCGGCAGTACATGTCAGTTGCTCTCGCTCCGTCCACAATCTCCTCCTACTCTACAGCCTGGTCAGCCTTCTCCCGGTTTTGTGCTCAAAACCAAATCTCTCCCACTTCATTCAACCAGAATTGGATCCTGGCTTTTATTGTCTACCTCAGGGGCATCCTCCTCCTTCTTCAGTCAAAAATTGACCAGCTTCTATCCGGGCACTGTATCCAGCTCTCAAAGATCAACTCTTCTCTCTGCCCTTACACATCTCTGCAGAAGCTCCTATCAACCAGGAAACCTTCACCCTCCGAACCCCTCTTCTCCGATCTCTCCAGAAACATTATCACTATGCATTGGTTCGCCTTTCACCTCTCCTCCCTCATCATCAAGGCAGGCCTGCCCTCCCAGTTCTAAACACCCCATTCTCTTAGAATCGGAGCAGCAACATCTGCAGCACGACTGTGGGCAGCAAAGAAAGCCGTGGAAGATGAAAAGGCTGCCCTTTGAATTGGTGATATCATGGGGCAAGTTCAGCATGGAAGAGGGGGTCTTGGTCTCAGTTCAGCTTCTCCTACATGGCACAAGGCAGCCCCAGCTCAACGGAGGAAGCTGGTAGTCAACGAGGTGCAAAAGCAGGAGGAGAGGAGGAGGTGCGTAAAGGCCGTTTCCCAGGCCAAGCAGGGAGAATGGATGAGATGGGAGAGTGGGGAACAACGCACAATTGGCTGGCAAGACCTATGGACAATGGAACAGAGCAGGATCAGTTTCCTCATCAGGTCAACATATGATGTTCTCCCATCACCAGAGAACCTAAACCTCTGGGTAGGAGAGGATCCCTCATGTCCTTTGTGTTCATCACCTGCAACATTAAGGCACATTTTGACAGGATGTAAGGTGGCTCTTAGCCAAGGATGGTTTACTTGGCGCCATGACCAGGTGCTGCGATGTTTGGCCTTAGCATTGGAAGACAAGCGTAACATGACCAATAAGTTGCCACCAATTCCATCAAAACATTACACACAAAAGACAACATTCCTCCGCCCAGGAGAGCAAACACCAAGAAAAGGTGTTAAAACCAAGCATCACCCAGGACAACTGGAAGCTGCTAGAGACTGGAAAATGCTGGAAGATGTTGGTCAACAGCTTATTTTTCCACCTGAGATTGCCACCACTAACCTTCGCCAGATATTGTCTTGTCTGGATCAGCACGCCTTGTTCACCTGGTAGAGTTAACAGAGCCATGGGAGGATGCTGTAAATGAGGCGTATGAGAGGAAGAAACTGCGGTATGTTCAACTAGCCACTGAAGCAGAACAGCGAGGATGGAAAGTCTGGGTTTACCCAGTGGAGGTGGGTTGTTGAGGATTTGTGGCACACTACAACCCTGTTTCTCAGAGACGTCGGATTCAATGGCCAAGAGTTGCGTCGCACAGTGAAGAACTTATCTGAAGCAGCAGAGAGGAGCAGCAACTGGCTGTGGTTGAGACGGAAAGATTCTGGCTGGGGATCTCAAGCACAATAGAAAGAAAGAAAGGCTGATATACAGGTAAGTAAGCTGGGCTGAGTTGAGTGGGGGATGGAGGGGGTTGATGCTGGAACGCCAGAATCACCGTCGAGCCCACTTGAGGTGTTGTGGGCTAATCGACAAAACACCGAGGATGGAAGGTGCCCACTTGAAGACCCGAGAGATGTACCCTACTTAGCTCAATCCAAACGGTTGTCATGCTGATGCGCTGGGGAGACCGTACTGTGGTTGATCCATGGAGCCAGAATCGCAGCCGTTGTGTGTGCTGATGCACTAAGCAGGCAAAATAAGCTGATCTCTGGAGCCAGCATTACACTTCAGCCATCAACACCAGGCAGAAGGATATCTACAGCATCATATGGAAGGAAATGCAAATGGAGGGAGACACAGATTGATCACATTAGTTTACTGTAAAGCTACGTCTTAGTTGGTGCTTATCTTGGTGAGAGTCGAGTTCAAATCAGCATGAAGTTTTAACATCTGCTCTCATGTAATGGAAACCATGTTTAGTTACAATTTCAGTAACTATGTTTAATTACAACTGTGATGAATCTTGTAACATTGTGTCAAACAGTTGAAATTTGCTTCTAACAAGCAATAAAAGGTATTTAAAGGTTGTTTGGGTAAGTTTTTTCGGTAGTATTGTGTTATACTCACTTAGTTTTATTACGTGCATCATTTTCATCCCAAATGGATAAATAAAGGTAGTATTTATCATAAGGTATGTGAAATAAAGGTCGGTTCAGGGAGGTTTTTCGTTAACACTATGTTGCTGTTGCCTATTTATAACAAAAATATAAATGTATTTATTTGGCTAATGCTTTTTTCCAAAGCAATTACAATTAGTTATTTTACATACAAATTCTGGTGCCCATTTATACTGCTACATTGCTCAAGGGTACAGCAGCAGTTTCCTTGTATTGAACCCAGGATCTTTTGGTCAATAGTCCAGAGCCCTATCCAGTGCTCCACACTGCGTACATGTATAATACGTGGCTCTCAGGACTTTACTCATTGTAAGGACAATTGTAGTACATCATTGTGTAGTATTATTTAAGCCTACTCTTTTTTTTGTTTTACACACGCGTGAAGTAAACAGTTCTATGTTTGAGTATTTTGTGTTTCTCATGTTAATTTTTTAACACTGTAACATTTAAAACACATGTATTTCAGTGCCATATTTGTACAACTAAAGTATATATCATTTTACGAATATAAGAACATAAGATAGTTTACAAACGAGAGGAGGCCATTCAGCCCATCTTGCTCGTTTGGTTGTTAGTAGCTTATTGATCCCAGAATCTCATCAAGCAGCTTCTTGAAGGATTCCAGGATGTCAGCTTCAACAACATTACTGGGGAGTTGGTTCCAGACCCTCACAATTCTCTGTGTAAAAAAGTGCCTCCTATTTTCTGTTCTGAATGCCCCTTTATCTAATCTCCATTTGTGACCCCTGGTCCTTGTTTCTTTTTTCAGGTCAAAGAAGTCCCCTGGGTTGACATTGTCTATACCTTTTAAGATTTTGAATGTTTGAATCAGATCGCCGCATAGTCTTCTTTGTTCAAGACTGAATAGATTCAATTCTTTTAGCCTGTCTGCATACGATATGCCTTTTAAACTCGGGATAATTCTGGTTGCTCTTCTTTGCACTCTTTCTAGAGCAGCAATATCCTTTTTGTAACGAGGTGACCAGAACTGAACACAATATTCTAGGTGAGGTCTTACTAATGCATTGTAAAGTTTTAACATTACTTCCCTTGATTTAAATTCAACACTTCTCACAATAAATCCGAGCATCTTGTTGGCCTTTTTTATGGCTTCCCCACATTGTCTAGATGAAGACATTTCTGAGTCAACATAAACTCCTAGGTCTTTTTCATAGTTCCCTTCTTCAATTTCAGTATCTCCCATATGATATTTATAATGTACACTTTTATTGCCTGCATACAATACTTTACACTTTTCTCTATTAAATTTTATTTGCCATGTGTCTTCCCAGTTCTGAATGCTGTCTAGGTCATTTTGAATGACCTTTGCTGCTGCAACAGTGTTTGCCACTCCTTCTATTTTTGTTACGTCTGCAAATTTAACGAGTTTGCTTAATATACCAGAATCTAAATCATTAATGTAGATTAGGAATAGCAGAGGACCTAATACTGATCCCTGTGGTACACCACTGGTTACCTCGCTCCATTTTGAGGTTTCTCCTCTAATCAGTACTTTCTGTTTTCTACATGTTAACCACTCCCTTATCCATGTGCATGCATTTCTTTGAATCCCTACTGCTCTCAGTTTGAGAATTAATCTTTTATGCTGGACTTTGTCAAAAGCTTTCTGGAAATCTAAATAAACCATGTCGTATGCTTTGCAATTATCCATTTTCAATGTTGCATCCTCAAAAAAGTCAAGTAGGTTAGTTAGACACGATCTCCCTTTCCTAAAACCATGCTGACTGTCTCCCAGGATATTGTTACCATATAGGTAATTTTCCATTTTGGATCTTATTATAGTTTCCATAAGTTTACATATAATAGAAGTCAGGCTTATTGGTCTGTAGTTACCTGGTTCGGTTTTGTCTCCCTTTTTGTGGATCGGTATTACGTTTGCTATTTTCCAGTCTGTCGGTACAACCCCTGTGTCAAGAGACGGTTGCATGATCTTGGTTAGCGGTTTGTAAATAACTTCTTTCATTTCTTTGAGTACTATTGGGAGGATCTCATCCAGCCCAGGGATTTGTTCATTTTAAGAGCTCCTAGTCCCTTTAACACTTCTGCCTCTGTTATGCTAAAGTTATTTAAAATTGGATAGGAACAGGTCGACATGTGGGAAATGTTGTCCGTGTCCTCCTTTGTAAAAAACTTGTGAAAAGTAATCATTTAATATATTTGCTATTTTTTTTCTTCATCGATAATTTTGCCATTTGTGTCTCTTAGACATTTAACCTCCTCTTTGAATGTTCTCTTGCTGTTATAATATTGGAAAAACATTTTGGAATTGGTTTTAGCCCCCTTAGCAATATTGATTTCTATCTCTCTCTTGGCCTTTCTAACTTCCTTTTTGACTTGTGTTTGCAGTTCCAAGTACTCTTTCTGTGTACTTTGTTTTTGGTCCCTTTTACACGCTCTGTAAAGTGCCTTTTTCGCTGAATATTTTTTTTAATTGATCTATTAAACCATTTTGGCCATTTTGTTTTACATTTAGATTTGTCTACTTTTGAGACGTAATTGTTTTGTGCATCTAGTACTACATTTTTAAAAAACAGCCATCCTTTTTCTGTGGATGTTTTCTCTATTTTACTCCAATCTACTTTTGTTAGTCTCTGTTTCATACCTTCATAGTTTGCTTTTCTGAAATTGTAAACCTTAGCTTTAGTCATTACTTTTGGGGTTTTAAAAAATACTTCAAATGAGACCATGTTGTGGTCTGAGTTTGCCAATGGCTCTCTGACCTCTGTTTTAGTTATTCTGTCTTCATTATTTGAAAAGACTAAATCAAGGCATGCCTCCCCTCTAGTCGGTGCCTTGACAAATTGCGTTAGGAAGCAGTCATTTGTCATTTCCACCATTTCAATTTCGTCCGTCGTGCTCCCCATCGGGTTTTCCCATTTTATATGGGGGAAGTTGAAATCCCCCATTAGTATGGCTTCTCATTTTCTACACGTATTTCGAATGTCATTGTATAACAGATTATTTTGCTCAGCGTCTGAATTTGCGGTCTATAGTATGCTCCTATTATTATGCCCTTTGAATTTGTGTCCATTATTCTGACCCATATTGATTCTGCATTGTTTTCTTTGTCCTGATTTAACACCTGGTCTTCAAGGCTATTTCTTATGTATAGTGCTACCCCTCCGCCTCTTCTGTCCTGCCTGTCTTTCCTATACAGTGTGTACCCACTAATATTATATTCGCCTCCATCACTCTCAGACAACCAAGTTTCTGTAACACCTATCACATCGTAGTTACTTGTTTGTGCAGTAGCCTCAAGTTCTAACATTTTGTTTCTGAGACTTCTAGCATTAAGATAAATACATTTAATAGTTGTCTTACCTGAGTTGTTGCCCTTGTTTTGATGTGGTCTCCCTTCTGTTTTTTTGTTTTCTCCCCCCTTCCTTTCTAGTTGAAATGCTTCTGGACCTCCTCAAGGATCCTTTCTCTGATTAGATTGGTTCCCTTTCTGTTTAAGTGCAGTCCGTCCCACCTATATAGATAGTCCTTGTTGCAGAATGTGCTCCAATGTTCAAGAAAGGTGAAGCCTTCCTGTGTGCACCACGATTTTAGCCATGCATTTTGATTTTGTATTTCCAGCTGTCCATATAGTCCTTTGCAAGGTGCTGGCAGTATTCCAGAAAATACCACAGTTTTGGTCTTGTCTTTTAATTTCCTTCCTAGCTCTCTGAATTTGTTTTGCAGGGATCTTGGTCTGTCTCTTCCAATGTTGTTTGTACCGATGTGGACAACTACTACCGGGTCGTCTCCTGTTCGTTCTAGGAGCCTGTCCACGTTCTTAGTGATGTGCGTGACAGAGGCTCTTGGAAGGCAGCATACTGTTGTAGTAAGGGGGTCCAAACTGCGAACTGAACTTGCTGTGTTTCTCAATATGGAGTCACCAACAATCATGACCTCCCTTCTTTTTGCTGCCTGGCCAGCACTGTTTATAGGGTCCTGGATGTTGTGCCTTTCATTCTCTTGATGTTGGTTTTGGTCATCTAAATGTTGAAGTGGCACAAATTTGTTGGATGTCTGGATTTCTGGTGGTTGTATTTGACAAAGTTTCTTTTTTTCCCTGCTTCTGCCTATCTGAACCCAGCTGTTTCGACTCTCTTCCATCTCCCTGGTGGCTTTCAGTCTGCTAGAGGTGCAGACTTCCATGAATTGTGGGTGTGTCAGCTCCTCAAGCTCCTGTTGCTGTCTCATTTCAGCTCATTTTCTAGCAGGCTTAATCGCTGAAGCAAGTCCTGGATCGTGCAGCACTTTACACAAACTTGGTTGAGCTCTGTTGGGTTTTCTCGGATTTCCCACATCATGCAGTTGTCACAGATTACTGGCTTGAAGACCATGTTTTATTTTGTTTTTTTTGGAAGTTTAGTTTAGCTTCTGCAGCTGTCAACCTGCTTTTAACTGCTTCTAACTGCGTTGTACTTGTCCACTCGTACTTCTCCCAAGATGTCGCTTCCAAACGCTGTCGCTGGGAAGACTGCCTGCCTTTTGTTTGTTTGTGCTTGTGCTGTGGGCTCCGCCCCTCCCCCGTGTCTCAGATCGCTGCGGAATTTGAATCAGCTGCTCCGAGTTTCAGCTTGTTATCAGAAAAATACATGCAGCTGTAAGGCTTTAAGCTGCAATGTTTTCTGATTAAAGCAACTCCAGATTTAATTGAAAGATGTAATTCCTCCTTTCTGCTTCTAACTGCGTTGTACTTGTCCACTCGTACTTCTCCCACGATGTCGCTTCCACACGCTGTCTCACTTGAAAACGAGGGCTTTTCGCTTTTTGGCAACTTCCGGTTAATGACAACTTTTTGCTGGGAACCGAGAGGTTGTTAATAAGCTGCATTTACTCTAGGTATACATATGTGGGCCTAATAACATAACATTTATGTGTTCTCTGTACACATTACATTATGTAAAAATATAGATATGTACAATAGGCTTAAATAGTACAGTAATAAAATCAAATGAATACCTATAGGCTACATGTAATACAAATCAAACCATGCTGATGCATTGTAGGTTGCACATTGTTGTAGGTCTAAATAATACAATATTATTTTAAATTGAAACTAAATTATTTCAGCATATTTTCTTTTTATCTTAGTCTGCTTACAATTAGCCCAAAATAAATCAGTGTCGCAGTGAGAGGGTGGTGCTGATAAGGAGACAACAGCACAAAATGTGCAGGTGAAATAAGAATTCAGTTTTATTTCTTTAATCCAAAACAAAACTAAAATGTGAGGGAGGGGAGACGTGAGGGAGAAATCAAAACTAAATCAATTCAGGAAGTGCTCCATCGTGAGTGCCCAGGCTTCGTGAGCCAAAAGTCTGCAGTCATAAAAGAAAAAGAGGAAACAAAAAAGATACGTTATTTTCTTTTTTTGTACAATAACAAACAGACTTGTTCTACTTCACTGTCGATATCACCCCTCCTCTCAATCCCTGTTCCAAGCACCAACCCTGAGAAGGTGCCTTGAATAGTAAGCAGCTGGCAGCTGCTGTCTTTATTGACCTGTCTTTATTGCCTTCAATACTGCAGACCACATGTTATTATGTGAGAGACTGGGGAAATTGGGGCTATCTGATAAAGCTGTAAATTGGTTCTGTGGTTACTTCAATGATAGGAAACAACAAGTAAAGGGAGGGGGTAAATTATCTTCAGTTTCAGAGATTGAAAAAGGTGTACTGCAGGGCTCTATCTTGGGCCCAACATTATTGACATTCTACACTGATTGACATTCTTCAATGTCTGTCAGGGGATTGGAGTTCAACGTCATCTTTATGCAGATGACACAGTGCTTTACGCGTCTGGATGCTCTGGCACAGATGTCGTAGAAAAACTTCAGGAGGCATTTAATATTGAACAACACCGATTCTGGAACATAAAACTGCTGCTTAATACAAAAATAAAAACTAAGGTAATGTTCTTTTGGAGTCTGAAACAAGAATTAAGTATTCAATCACTGACTGGGGAGCCTCTTGAGGTTGTGGACAGTTATAAATATTTGGGGATATGGTTAGATCCATTGCTAAAGTTTGATTTGCACATTTCCACTACTTCAAAGAAAATTGCACAGAAACTTGTGCTGTATTTACTGCTGCCTGTTCTGTGGTCATCTTGCCAGGACACCCTTGTAAAAGAGGCTTCGGTCTCAATGGTTTAACACCCTGGTTAAAGAATGAATAAATAAATAAAATAAATATACAGCTTCCTCTGCCTATGCACTCTGCTTTACGGCAGCATTCAGTCGGCGGAATTTTGGGGTCATTTTTGCCTGCGCAGAATCCTTGTCAGACCTTCGTGAATAGCTCATGAATGTATGGCAGCTCATTATCTGTGTTTAACATGCTGCTTTGCACACGTAAACATCATTAATTCAATGCAAATGAGGCAACGGCGCTATTCTGCCCCTTTCATTTTGCATCCGTTAAATCCTTGTTTTCCACACGGAAATGGGAATAGTAAATAGGACTGGGACAGAACTGCACACGGTAATCATGCTTTGCTTACAGTAAATGCTTCGTAAATAAGGCCCGCTATATTGCAAGATTTGGCTCCTCCCAATTCTCTCAGAACAATATTATTTCATGGCCCCAGCCTCCTCTTACATATTTGCACATATTTAAATTTGGACATCATTTTTTTGTTTTATAAAGGCCAATTTGGGTTTTATAGAATGTTTTAAAATAATCTGGATTTGACACAGAAAATATGAGAATTCATAGAAAATTAAAACTTGCTCTTAAATACTTGAAAGGTATGGGCCCAACTTTCATTGAACCAAATTTAACACAAATTAAATCTTATCTTCTCAATAGAACCGTCGAGATTTCAGACTACATATAACCGCCGCACCCATAAAATGTGCTGCTCCATTTTAAAATGGCTTCGATATGAAAATGAAAAACAACCAGTCGGATACATTTTCAGAGCAGAAACACTGTATTTACATTGAAAATTAAAAAAAAAAGTTCTTATTTTTTTCAAAAAGAGCACATATACATAAACATGAAAAACTGTAATAAAATAAACTTTACGCAATAAACTTCTGTGTAAACAGGTGTAGAAAGCTGTATGCACATATACAATTATAAAACATAAATAACCTAACTTATGCAACATGAAAGCGCCTTGAGTGAAACAGAGTTCAAAGGCTCTGACTGTCTGTTTAGAGTTCTATTACAGCTTTCTAAGTACAATCTACGCAGAAAACACGCTTTTCACCTGTATCAGTGCATTTGGCACAGACTGCCTTTTCACAACGGGCGCAGACATCAAAAGTTCTGTTTTTATTGCATTTAACAACATGGCATTGTCTTTTATTCTGTGTGCCAGTGGGCGCAGCGCTAGCTGAAGGTTGAGGGGCATTTGCCAGCCGGCTTTCGTGTCTCTTATCAAAATGTTTCTGTCGTAGCTCCAGGGCTAGCTGCAAAATGAAGTCCCTCCGAGTGACTGTGTTGCCGGTGCACTCTTTGTACAAAACTAAAGCGTTGATGGCTGCCAGGTCCAAAACATTATAAAAAACAGACACAGGCCACCTGCGAGTACCATCTTTGACAGAATACAACCGTGCCATTTAATCCAGTATATCCACGCCGTACTTCGTTGCGTTGTAAAATGCAACAGTCTCTGGCTTTCGTTAGCATCAGTACTGATGGTCACTGAATTGTGCAAAGCGCTTAGAATAAGCACATTTTTTTTATTTTTTTTACACCTGTACGCACTCAGGGTGGCACAGTCGTTCTGCCTGAGGAGTGTAGTGGAGTGAAGGGTGGCTCGCACGGCTTGAGGAGTGTAGTGGAGTGCAGGGGGGCTCGCACGGCTTGTGGAGTGTAGTGGAGTGCAGGGGGGCTTGCACGGCTTGAGGAGTGTAATGGAGTGCAGGAGGGCTCGCACGGCTTGAGGAGTGTAGTGGAGTGCAGGGGGGCTCGCAAGGCCTGAGGAGTGGAGTGGAGTGCAGGGGGACTCGCACGGCTTGAGGAGTGTAGTGGAGTGAGGGGGGCTCGCAAGGCTTGAGTGTAGTGGAGTGCAGGGGGGCTTGCACGGCTTGAGGAGTGTAGTGGAGTGCAGGGGGGCTCGCACGGCTTGAGGAGTGTAGTGGAGTGCAGGGGGGCTCACATGGCTTGAGGAGTGGAGTGGAGTGCAGGGGGGCTCGCACGGCTTGAGCAGTTGGTGGTAACTCTCGCCTTGCCTTGTTCACAGTCCCTACCAAGGTGTTTTTTTCTTCTTCAACTCCCTGGCCAAATGGAGAGAAGTAAAAAAATTGTCAGTGGTGACATTTCGTCCTTTGCCCATGTACGGCTCCACCAGCCTCAGCACAACTCTGTCTCCCTACACCTAATACAAAATAATTAGCATCCATGATCAAGAGGTGACTGATCAAGGCATTGATCACAACACCTGGGTTTGCAACGTTCTCAAGATTGAATTACAAAGGACAGTGCTGAGCTGATTCAGAGGACAGGCAGACGAGAAAAAAGTAGCGTAGCTATATCACACTGTATTGTGATTCAATGTGTATATTCTGTGACAACTACTTATAAAATAAATAATAATAATAATAATAATAATAATAATAATAATAATAATAATAATAATATATGACTTGCATTAGTGTTTCAGCACTCGACTGGAGTATATTATACATTCTTTCACAATGACTTTGATTTTATGACGAAGCCCAGACTAAATTGTCGGCTATATTGTATTGATTTCAATGTGACGCATAAACTGGGGCCTGACGGTTGAAGAAGCAAGTGCTTATAAAACGTATTCATTTTTACGATTCTGCAGCTGAAACACTGTATGGGTATTTAATTCAAATATTTAGTAACATTTAAGAAAGGACATGCACAAGATATTCACATACATGGAGATATTTAAATTTGATTGCAAAAGCCGTTCAAAAAGCGGCTATGGCGGGGCTAGTGTTAATACATATGCTTTAGGAATGCAGCAAATCACAAGTTTTCTGGTCAAAGGTAAACATAGGTGAGAACCACGTCATGGTGAGGCAACTTCCAAGGTTGGGCGCAGGGCACCCTCAGGAACATACTGTTACTAAAGATTGAGTTAGTAAAGATAGAAAACATATAGAAAAGGAGAAGCGGTCGGGGAGCTCTTAGAGATTCCACACAGGAGGAGACGGACAGCTGGTATTGATAGGAGAGTTGGGGAGTTAATGGATATCAACAGAAATTGGTATTGTATTCCTGACAGATAGGATTTGATTGTAGCTGGTGCAAGATGTAAAGAGCACTATGGAAAGAATATGGCTGTCCACCAAAACTCAGTGACCAGGTAAGGAGGTGTGGCAATGTGGCCACGCCCTTGTGCGTAGTTTGTTTATATGTTACGTGTTGTGTGTAAATGTTGGTGTATAGTCATCTGTACACGGGATATAAGCGGGTCTGTGTTTCACGTGTGTTTAAAAATGTATAATTGTATTTAGGCACGAGGATGGCACAACACTTCACGTGCAGATAAAATGTGTTTAATATGTGAGCACGGGGAATTGCACTTTATTAATTCACGTGCAGTTGTACCGAGACTCCAATTGAATGATTGATTAGCAATCGAGTCTTGGTACAGCTGCATAAAAGCTGCATGTTTTCACTCACTCGGGGTTGTGTGTTCGGTGAGTGGAGAACGGGTGAGGAGACAGAGGTAGAATAAAATAGAAAGATAAAGAATAATATTAGTTGTTTGTGCTCACCGTGTTTGTTCGTCCCTGTTTGTTAGTGTCTGTCCGTTTTGTTTATCTCTTTTGTTTTGGCGAATGTGCCGTGTCCTGTGTGTTTTGTGTTCAAACCTTTTATTTTCTGTTCTGTTTAATTATTAAATCATCAAAACCTCACTGTCTCTGTCTGTTCTGTGTTGCTCCCGGTCTCTGGTCTGACGTCACTCACTGCTGCCGTCTTTGTGACAGGAGGGCATAGTCAGAGAAGCAACCAAGAGGCCAATGGTAACTCAGAAGGAGCTGGAGAGATCCACAGCTGAGATGGGAGAAACCGTCCATGGGACAACTATAACCCGGACACTCCACAAAGCTGGAAGAGTGGCGAGAAGAAAGCCATTGCTGAAAAAAACCCATATCAAATCCCATTTGGATTTTGCCAAAAGGCATGTGGGAGACACAGCAAACATGTGGAAAAAGGTTCTCTGGTCTGATGAGACCAAAATTGAACTTTTTGGCCTTATCGCAAAACGCTATGTGTGGCGCAAAGCCAACACTGCTCATCACCCTGAGAACAACATCCCCACGGTGAAGCATGGTGGTGGCAGCATCAGTTATGGGGATGCTTTTCATCGGCAGGGACTGGGAAACTGGTCAGGATTGAGGGCAAGATGGATGGAGCCAAATACAGGGAAATTCTAGAGGAAAACCTGTTTCAGTCTGCAAGAGACCTGGGACTGGGGCGGAGGTTCACCTTCTAGCAGGACAATGACCCTAAACACACAGCCAAAGCTACACTGGAGTGGTTTAAAAACAAGAACCTGAATGTCTTAGAATGGCCCAGTCAAAGCCCAGACCTCAATCTGTAACACTTGAAATGTATTTGCTTACAATTGTAAGTCGCCCTGGATAAGGGCGTCTGCTAAGAAATAAATAATAATAATAATAATAATAATCCGATTGAGAATCTGTGGAAAGACTTGAAAATTGCTGTTCACCAACGGTCCCCATTCAACTTGACAGATCTTGAGCAATTTTGCCAAGAAGAATGGGCAAAAATGGCAGGATCCAGATGTGCAAAGCTGGTAGAGATTTACCTAAAAAGAGCTGTAATTGCTGCCAAAGGTGCTTCTACCAAGTATTGATTCAGGGGGGTGAATACTTATGCAACCAACAAATGTCTTTTTTTGTTTAATTAACTTTTGTGTCACAATAAAAAATATTTTGCAGCTTCAAAGTCTTAAGTACGGTAAAAATCCCAATTAAATCCATTTTAATTCCAGGTTGTAACACTACAAATGTGGAAAAGACCAAGGGGGGTGAATACTTATGCAAGGCACAGTAAGTTACCATTTTATTTGATTTTATTGCCACACAGCTTCAGCTAGTTACCTCACGGATTAGTTAATATTTATTTTTATCAATTACACACAATAAAGGACAAAATACATTAAAGCCAAGTCTGTAAAATATGCAGCTAGCTAGATGCAATAATTAAAAAATAACTTAAATCAAAGCTCCCAGCTCCTATAGGCACAAATATGATTTTACTTACAAAATTATGTGAAAAATCAACAAATATTAACATACACATCACAAACTACAAATCAAAACTTAACATCTTAATGTGTTCAAAAGTGTACATACCTTGCAGTAAACATTCCCCTTCTTAGAATGTTCTGGAAACGTTCAACTGTCAAGTGGGAGGGAAAAAAGTGGAGTACACTTAAACCTAATTAGTTAAACCAACAAAATACAAAAATGGTGTTAGTTTCACTTAATTTCTATAGCATTTCTATAGCATTTAATAGGAAAAAAAAAACGAAATCTTATATGAATACGTATCCAGGTCCTATATGATCCTATAGGATTTTTAAAAAATCAATAGGATTGTTCTCCCTTGTGAAAAAAATTCCTATAAAAAATCCTTAAAGAAAAAAATAGAATCTGTAACAGGGAAATGTGGTGTTTTTTTGTGTGTGGTTTTAATTGGCTTAGAAAAAATAAAACCTTCTCAATGTTAGTATTTTTTGTTTGTTAGTACAGTCGTATTGTAAAGGTTAAGTTTATTTATAAATTTATGGAGTATAACAATACACAAGGATACATGCATATTTTTAACTGCCTTTAAACGTCAAATAAATCATTGGCTCAATATTCTGCTGCCACCCCAATATCTCTTCCCCCCCCTCTGCCACCCCAAACAAAAATCCTAGAACCAACCTTGATATATATATATATATATATATATATATATATATATATATATATATATATATATATATATATATATATATATATATACAGTATATAATATTCTTAATTAATTAATAACAGATTCTGTCAATAGATTTATAACCTGGGAGCTAGTTAACCATTGTAATAGTGATAAATAAAGAAATAAAATGAGGATGAAAATGTGTCAAATAAGCATTTGATTTTAAATTTTTCAAGTATACAAATAAATCATAAATGTTTAAAAAACAAATGCACATAACAATTCATTAAAAACATTGCATACATATTAAACAGGTTTTCCACATTTACAAAACATGCAAAACATACATTTAATACAAAAAGTAAATAAATACAATATAAATAATTGCACTATATACAATATTATTAGATTCCTATAGGACTTTAAAATTAATAATAAGATTTTAAAAGGATTCCTATGATTTTAAATGATTCCTATAGGATTTTAAAATTATTACTATAGGATTTTAAAAGGATTGTTATAGGACTTTATTTCAAATTCTACACTTTTCCTATACAGATTTCCTAAAGGATTTCCTATAGGATTTTTTTTACTAGGTACCTTATGCATTTTGGAGTGCTTATGCTTTTTCTTTGTTAATCTACTTCATTAAAATAAATAAAATGTTTCCGGTTTTTATTCTGTTTTCTGGGGTACACAGCTCACAATATGCAAACAGACAGTGGAGATTAGATAAAGGGGCATTCAGAACAGAAAATAGGAGGCACTTTTTTACACAGAGAATTGTGAGGGTCTGGAACCAACTCCCCAGTAATGTTGTTGAAGCTGACACCCTGGGATCATTCAAGAAGCTGCTTGATGAGATTCTGGGATCAATAAGCTACTAACAACCAAACGAGCAAGATGGGCTGAATGGCCTCCTCTCATTTGTAAACGTTCTTATGTTCTTATGTTCTTAATTAGTTGTAGCTCACATTCAATTTGGTACAAACACACTCCAAAACACTGTTGGTTTTCACAGGAGCTGAAATAATAATGAAAGACAAAAAACAAACATAAGAGACACTTTAACAGAATTCCGATGATATCTGGACTCGCTCGCTCCAAACTCCAACAACATGGCGCTGGTTAACCTGCCCATTGCTCTCTCTAAGAGCACTGCAAACAGACATTATAATGCGCAGACTGGAATATTGACAAAATAAACAAAGTAGCATTTCTAGTCATCAGGCAGCCAATGGCGTTTCAGGAAAAGTGGGCCTGTCAGGGACAATAACCACAGAAACGTCATAACAAACAGTGAATAATCAAAACAAATAACTTAGAAATCATGCAACATATAAAGAAAACAAGCGTGCAATGAATCCAACATTACACGTTTCAGCTCAGTAAATGGGAATCACTCTGATGCAAACATCATATAAGACAAGAGTAAGGTATGGGAATTGTCATATACCTTAATTCTCTGGTTACCTTTTTAACCCATAAAGTTAATGCAACACATATATCCTATATTACTAGCAAATACAAACACCTAACAATGAATGTAGAATATGTGAGTTCTGTTCTCATGTAATGTATAGGTTTCATCGAAGCTTTGGAGGAAGGGCTTCTGTCACCATCCACTAATGCCTCTGATTACTGAGTTTACAAATAAGAAACACAACATTCATTTTACAGCAACACCAAGACAGAACGGGTGCTACTGACAACAAGGATAGTATTTCTCATCTCAACATCCTTTTAACAGTCTACATATAATAAAAATACACATCACAAGTCTGGGTTCTTAGTACTGCGGTCTCAATATTGTGGTTTGAGTATGCTAAATTCCCCAGTAAGTTATTACTTATTGATTTACTAACATACCAGATGAACTCCTGCACAAGATCACGACGATTGCCTCTGCATATGTAGTCAACAGGAAAGCTCATTAGCATTAGTCTTGTGGTGTCATTATCAAGGGTGTTAAATCACTGGCTATGGTACAGATTCATCATTGTGGTTTATGTATGTAGACTGACTTGGCCTACTTTATCTCTGCAATGAGGATTCCAATAGCTCTGCTTACATATTAGAAAACATTAGACAGCTTTATGCTCATCAAACCTATTAACATCCTGCTGTGTTAAATGTAGACCAACAGCACTCTGTATATTTTGCACATGGCCAGATTCATATGCTGCAGTCGTCACAGAGAGTGAACTCGTACTGGAAACGAAGAATAATATCACAATTTAAAATGATGGTTTAATCGCCATGTTCCTGTTTCAGATTGGAAGCCTGAGGTGTGTTTATGCATGTTCAATTTGGAACAATTCCTTAATGCTTTTTGTTGATTCATAAGTCAAAGTTCTGGCACTATGTATTTAACTATGGGACTTCTACGCTTGCAATTTGCAAGAAATGTTTATATTTGTATATGGAAAAGACAAGTACTGTTAGTGCTGCAGCATCTATATGCATGTTCAGTTTTATGGGTAACTGGTTACTTTTCCTTAGTGTGCTCATCTATGTGCTTTTTAAGAAACCAGACCATTTCTTCTGTCCGGCTGTTTATACTCCTAAGACCAGGGGTAGGCAATCTGGACTCTTCCATTCATTTTCATTGAAGCTATCAAAATAAATCAGTACAACTTTCCAGTAATACATCGTTATATAACGTCTGGTGTAATGTTCCAGTTTAGAATAAATTGAAAGAAATGCGAGAAACCTTTATTTAGCTTCACACATTAATTTCCATTAACTGTAAATTCATTTTTATTTGGTTAGCTGGTTAGCTGGTTTCTGACACTTAAATGTTACATTTAGAAGCAAAACAATGTTACAGGAGCATACGGTTGGGGCAACTGGCAAGTGCTGATTAAAAATGTTGAATATCAGTTCTTTAATGCTGCAGTCAAAGCACACCCCGGGTACCCATTGCTACTGTACTGTGTTGTTGCTTCTTTTAAAAATGTGTAGTATTTACTAGGTAAGTTTACTTTCTGGAGTTTAACTGTTCAGTGTTACTAGTTCAGTGTTTTATCTACCTTCACGTTTTTAAATAACATTATTACTGAGTTGAGCAGGCAGCTGGGCTGCCCTGTTTGGACAGTGAAATCGCTCACTTGTTCTGAGCTGGAGCTGGAGCGACATGACTGTTATCTTTACTTGCAGTGCTTGTAAGTGTTTATTTCATTATTAATTAATTTGTTGAAGAACTGCTTTGTCGTGTGAGTGCATTACCCTACATCTCCACACCGGTAATTATTAATAAAAGAAAAAGCATAATATTATTATTATTACAAAAATGGAATCCCAGGATTAAAAAAAAAAAAAAAATCCCCAAATCCTGGGATTGGGAAAAGTGTCCGGAATTGGATTCTCTACTCCAGACCTACTGAGTGTGTTCATATCATACAGCGAGTGCACATCAACACGCTTTAATTGTCTTACAGCTGATTAACATGAACAGACTTCTGCACTAAACACTTTAACATGTAAGCATTTAGATAAAACTTTTTTGACTGCCTGATTAAATATCCCCACATAGCATTATACATTGCCTCAGCTCAAGTGTTCAACGATAAAATTCGAGTTCAATAAAATATGGGGTGCCAAACAGGCAATATATTAACTTTGATATATATATATATATATACAGTATTGTGCAAAAGTTTTAGGCAGCTGTGAAAAAATGCTGTAAAAAGTAAGAATGCTTTCAAAAATAGACATGTTAATAGATTATATTTATCAATTAACTAAATGCAAAGTGAGTGAACAGAAGAAAAATCTAAATCAAATCCATATTTGGTGTGACCACCCTTTGCCTTCAAAACAGCATCAAGCATCAATTCTTCTAGGTACACTTGCACACAGTTTTTGAAGGAACTCGGCAGGTAGGTTGGCCCAAACATCTTGGAGAACTAACCACAGTTCTTCTGTGGATTTAGGCAGCCTCAGTTGCTTCTCTCTCTTCATGTAATCCCAGACAGACTCGATGATGTTGAGATCAGGGCTCTGTGGGGACCATACCATCACTTCAGGACTCCTTGTTCTTCTTTACGCTGAAGATAGTTCTTAATGACTTTCGCTGTATGTTTGGGGTTGTTGTCATGCTGCAGAATAAATTTGGGGCCAATCAGATGCCTCCCTGATGGTATTGCATGATGGATAAGTATCTGCCTGTACTTCTTAGCATTGAGGAGACCATTAATTCTGACCAAATCCCCAACTCCATTTGCAGAAATGCAGCCCCAAACTTGCAAGGAACCTCCACCATGCTTCACTGTTGCCTGCAGACACTCATTCATGTACGCTCTCCAGCCCTTCGGCGAACAAACTGCCTTCTGCTACAGCCAGATATTTCACATTTTGACTCATCAGTCCAGAGCACCTGCTGCCATTTTTCTGCACCCCAGTTCCTGTGTTTTCGTACATAGTTGAGTTGCTTGGCCTTGTTTCCACGTCGGAGGTATGGCTTTTTGGCCGCAAGTCTTCCATGAAGGCCACTTCTGACCAGACTTCTCCGGACAGTAGATGGGTGTACCAGGGTCCCACTGTTTTCTGCAGTTCTGAGCTGATGGCACTGCTGGACATCTTCCAATTGCGAAGGGAAGTAAGCATGATGTGTCTTTCATCTGCTGCAGTAAGTTTCCTTGGCCAACCACTGCGTCTACGGTCCTCAACGTTGCCCGTTTCTTTGTGCTTCTTCAAAAGAGCTTGGACAGCACATCTGGAAACCCCTGTCTGCCTTGAAATTTCTGCCTGGGAGAGACTTTGCTGATGCAGTATAACTACCTTGTGCCTTGTTGCTGTGCTCAGTCTTGCCATGGTGTATGACTTTTGACAGTAAACTGTCTTCAGCAACCTCACCTTGTTAGCTGAGTTTGGCTGTTCCTCACCCAGTTTTATTCCTCCTACACAGCTGTTTCTGTTTCAGTTAATGATTGTGTTTCAACCTACATATTGAATTGATGATCATTAGCACCTGTTTGGTATAATTGTTTAATCATACACCTGACTATATGCCTACAAAATCCCTGACTTTGTCCAAGTGTACCTAGAAGAATTGATGCTGTTTTGAAGGCAAAGGGTGGTCACACCAAATATGGATTTGGTTTAGATTTTTCTTCTGTTCACTCACTTTGCATTTAGTTAATTGATAAATATAATCTATTAACATGTCTATTTTTGAAAGCATTCTTACTTTACAGCATTTTTTCACACCTGCCTAAAACTTTTGCACAGTACTGTATATATATATATATATATATATATATATATATATATATATACACACATCAATGTTTGATATATATGGATTGATATTTTATATATATACATCAGTGTTTGATATATATGGATTGATAGTTGATATATATACATCAGTGTTTGATATATATGGATTCATGTTTGATATATGTGGATTGATGTTCGCTATATATGGATTCATGATTGTTGGTATATAATGATTCATGTTTGATATATATGTATTGACTTGGAGCAGGCACACTGTTAGTAAGCTCAGCGGGGTCCTGATACTTACTTTTGCAATACATGTAACCTAACATTCATTTTAACCAAAGCGTTATTAAAATTGTGTATTTTTTAATTGAAAAAATAATTAATTCATTCATTAATTAATTAATACCGGTATATTAGGCTTTCCGTTGGACTACTAAGGGGTTTTCGACTTTACCTCTTAATCTGTAATGAATAATAGGAGTGTTGCGTACAGTATTTGTGAACCGCTGCATAGCGGCAAAAAAAAAATTGATGGACAAAAAAGTGTCCTTATGTTGTCGAGAGCATAGACAGGAAACCTTTTCTGCATCAGGGTTAATGGTTATTGTAATTAAAACTATGTATACTGATCCCAACTACCAAAACTCTGTTTAAGATTATACTTTAATTGATTATTGCTCCTAAAATGTCAAATGCAGATCTAAGAGAGTATTTACTTGAATTAGACAGATGCTCACTTTGTTTTGAACTGTTTAGAACGCACATCCAGATGTCTTGAAGATCATCTTCATATTGTACTTAAACTGCATTTCTTATTGCTCTTCATGCACTACCCATACAAATGTATATTTTACTGATACCTTAAATTGGAATTTACTGCACAAATAAACAATATAATAATTCTAATATAAGGTCAAATCAATATCATGCAAGTGCTCATTTTTGTTCTTCATTTGCCTTCTGATGCTCCCGTGATTTTTTGTGCTGAAGCGCATCATTCCGTGTTCCACATTAAAATCAGTCCAGTTTGCAGGAAGCCTGTCCTCTTCCAATCTTGCTTTCAGCTTTAAAACTAAGGTTGTAGTTAGGGTGGCCACCTGGCTCCAGATTTACTGGTCACTTTGAGACAATGGGATTTCAAACTTGTCCCTAAACTGAAAGCAATTAATGTGTAAATTAACCATTACACCTTTGCTAAAATGAATAATGGTGCTTAATTACCATGTGCATCATACAATTGTATAATTATAATAAGAATGAATAAAATGCTTATGTATTATTATTATATTTATTATTATTATTATATTATTATTATTATTATTATTATTATTATTATTATTATTATTATTATTATGATGATGTATTTATTTTTTGCAGCCACTTAGTCGCTATTTATTTTCTGTTCGTCAATATTCAATCGCAATAGTATGCAAATACTCTCCATCTGATGCCAGGTGTGTACAATTTTAATAACGCTTTGGTTAAATGAATATTAGGCTACATGTATTACAAAAGTAAGTATCAGGACCCCGCTGAGCTTACTAACAATGTGCCTGCTCCAAGTCAATACATATATATATATATATATATATATATATATATATATATATATATATATATATATATATATCAAACATTGATGTATCTATATATTAAATATCAATCCATATATCAAACATTGAGATATATATATATATATCTCAATATATATATATCAACTATAAATACATATATATTAAATTGATGTATATATATATCTCAAAGTTTATATATTGCTTGTTTGGTACCCCATAATAAAAAAGCCTATATTTGTAACTTTAAAAAATCTGCTATCGCTCTACACTTATGCATTTTTTTGGAAGAAATGCATGTTTTAGATTGGAACCTTACTTTTGTTTTTCAGAAGCATACTCTGTTTTTGGACTCTGTTAATTTGGACTCGTTTCAGCATGCTTATTGCAGTCTGGATTTTGAAATCATTTTACATGGCATTTTTAGTTGGTGCATTTGCCACGTGGTTAACTACAGTACACCCTCGCTATAACGCCCTTCATTATAATGCTATAACGAACCTGGTCCCTGGACTCCAAATAAATAAAAAAAAAACTAAAAAAGATAATATAAACACACACTGTCAACATCCTGGTCTGTACACACAGGATGCCACCTCCGCAGTGAAGTCAACGCTTTTGTCTTAATAAAAAGCAAACGCTGTGTAACTATGCCTCCAAAACGAAAATCTTTTTATGTTACAACAAAGCTGGAAACTATATTGATCATTTGAAAAAAAGAGTAACACATGCATCTCTCTGTCTTGAATATAGGTTGTCAAAAAGCACTCTTTTTGGCTTGTTCAGCAACCATGCGGCAAAGAAAAATTGATTAAAGAAAACAACAACAACAACAACAACAACAGAAAACTTGAGGCTCTGATGAACGTTTCATGTCAAGCTTTTCATGTCGGGTTGATTTGGAATAAAAGATGAGTTTGGGATTCTTTTATTATTATTATTTGGCATGTTGGATTAAGATTTGGTGCACTTTGAAACGATTCATGTCAGATTGATTTGAATAAATGTTCAGCTTCAATTCGGGATTTTTGCTTTTTGTAGTGTGTTTTAATTCATTAACGAATAGGATAAAGCAAAGGCAGAATACTGCATACATGAGACCAACTGGTACATGTAATTCTACTTTTATTCACAACCTCGTCTCATTAACTTAGGCTCGGACCAAATCAAATTTTTGACAACCCGCTAATCGCACTTAACAAAACTGTATTTAATAGCACTTTCTTTTTTTTGTAAGTATCTTATTTATTCTACTCATAAAAAGAAAACTCTATTCACGGGGCGTGAGCTGGGGTGAAGGATAAGGCAGAAGAAGCAGCAAGGAGCAATTAGTAGGACAGAAGGTGGTCACTGACTGAGGGCGACGATGCCGACACATCCCAGGGGCAGAGGACCCAGCAACCGAAACGGGATAGAAAAGAGGTCGCTGACTGAGGGCGACGATGCCGACACATTCCAGGGGCAGAGGACCCAGCAACCAAAAACATATATGAGGGTTATGACTCGGAGAGCCGCCCCTCGAGAGGAGATGAGAGAGAAAGGTACCCAGCATCTGAGACTTCTGTAAGGGGCGCTCGTGAAACCCGATTGGCCGAGACGTCACGCTGCCTGGGACCTGAAAATAAGGACAAAGCATAGAGGTTAGTATAGGACTCAGCACGAGTGACCACGTCCTGAAAGAGAGGCAGAATAGAACAGAGCCTCGAGTGAAGTAAGATAAAACGCAGGAGCTGCGACAGGACAGAGTATGACCGGGGGTCCGCTCTGACTCACATGGTGAGAACCCCCCTGAAGGTAAGGGGGGCGGATGCCTAGCCCTGAGGTCGGGGAAGTGAGACTCACTTGCCCCCCAGAGACGACCGATGCGAAGGCATGTAAGAAGGTGGAGGAGGGGAGGAGGAGGAAAATGAAACACTAGACAGAAAAGGCGCAGGTGATCAGGGCTTAAATAGAAAATAGATGCTAATTAACAGGAAATTAGAAAATTAGAAGATTAGAAGATTAGAAGCCCCCCCAGCTCCATGCCCCCTGAACCACGCAAGCTAACATTTAAATACTGTTTTGTTAAGTGTGATTAGCAGGTTGTCATAGTTTTGATTTGGTCCCAGCCCTACTCCAACAGTTTATCGTTTATTTTGATTGTCCTTTTGCTATAACAAACCCCTCAATATAATGAACAAAAGGGTTGGACCCCAACAGGTTAGTTATAGCGATGGTGTACTGTAAATGTATTTTATTTCATTTATTTTCAACAGCAGTTTTCCATTTACAGTACTTAATCTAGTAATTAGAAAATACCATATTTTTTCATGTTTCATAGGTATATTATTACCCTGTCTCAGATGGGGTATGCGGTAGACTAGATTATTTGGAAAGGGTTACAGGGCCTAAATAGTTTGAAAACCACTGTTCTATACTATAGGCTAAGCATTTACTCTAGTGCAGCATTTGGACTGAAAGAAAAAACAAGCTGCTAATTGCATAAGAAATACTAAAGCTGTACGCAGGGCATCTTGAATTAGCAGCACTGGTATAAGTGAATTTGGCCAGTTGTGTTAAAGCTGTACGCAGGGCATCTTGAATTAGCAGCACTGGTATAAGTGAATTTGGCCAGTTGTGTTGATTTCTTTTACCCATATTATTATCCATATTTTATCTCAGCCTTTCCTCACTTTTCTGCTCTACAGATGAAACAAGTTGCCACATTTGATTTTGTTGTAGTTGTAAAGCTAAGATCAATGTTGTTGTTTTTTTTCTTTAATATCTTTGAAAGAGTTTCCTTCAGGGATGATCTAATATTAAGATGCCTCTGCTGTTAAGATTGTTTGGATGTTGTGAAACCTGGGAATTCATTTGTGTTCTAGTAAATACATTTGTGCCATTGATTAAAAAACCTGTTTGCATAATTTGTAAATATTCAGGACTCCATTTGCATTCTGATGCGTTGTGGTGGAGGTTAATTTCAGTCACACGAAAAAAGAAAAGTAACTGTCTCAGGTACAATTTCCCTTTTGTGTCGAGACAGATACCTTTTGAGGATTAGCTTATCTCTAGTCAGGTGACAAGGGACGAGCCTTCAGCAATGTCTTAGTGCTCAGACAGAGATTGAGCATGAACAGGAGGGAAGAAATGAGACAAGCGATAGATTGTTAGGGGGTGTGCTCTGCTATACTCTGTAACAACCCATATGCAACAGCTATGTAGTTCTAAAAAAATATGTTTCAAAGGACAGGCAGTCCAAATAAATCTAATTAAGTGCTTATTAGCATAATCATTATCATTCACAGAAATCCGATGTGCTAATAACAAAATTTAAAAAAATACAACTCTGGTAAAACAACATAAGGAAAATGCATCTTTTAATTAACAATGGTCTGTATAAAGGTATGTAAGAAGCCCAGGGGTTTATAGGTTCCCAGATGTACCTAAATCCCAAATAGTCTTCTGTGTAATTGACTGCATTATTTTATTATGCAAATTCTTCTTTTTAAAGAGGCTATTAGGAAACACCAGTCCGTTTCAATCTGAAGAAATGTACATAATATGGAACAGGCTTCTTCAAGAAATGTAGAACTGGGTTGCAACCCGTTGGGGTGCATAGGTTACTACTACTAAAGTATAAGGGCCCAATTCTTTTTTTCCAGTTTTGAAGGTCCAATTCCCCACAACAGCTCAGGAAAGCTGAAGGTCAGGGGCTGACCTCTAATCCCACAACCAATTCTGTTGCATTTCCAGAACACAGAACACACTGACACTACCTGCACCTCTGGCATATCCTTATATACAGAAACAATGTGTGAGCAACCAGTACATTTCTACTGTTTGGATGATAACCTTAAGGACATTAAAAAAGACTATTCAATTGAATTTGCATTTATTTTAGTTCTACAGCGCCATTCATACCCCAGTATCTCAAAGCATTTTACATGTCGGTTAAAACAGAATGGAGTCTGCAGTAGCAAGAAGTCATACAAATTATAAAATAACAATCTAAAACATTGAAATACAACAATCTAAAACATCAAAATGTAACAGGAAATTAATAAGGATGATAGATAACGCACAACATTTCAGATATAAGGAAATTAAATAGATACAAAATAATTGTATGTGTAAATCAGATTAAAAAGGCTAACCTATAAAAATAAGTCTTTAATCTTGAGCTAAAAAGGGCAATACGTTCCATAATCTGGGGGTTAGTGTTATATATGTAGGGCTCTTCGGTTTCAGTTTTTATTTTTGATCACGTGATGTCCCTTTTAAGTTCTATTGAGCCGACTCCATTTCTTAATTAAACTCTTGGAAAAACGTTGATTGTGAAACAAGATCACTTTTTTGTTTTTTCTCTCCAGTAACTTGTATCTGTTTCATTTTTTATTCAAACCGAACACAAAACATGGCTCAGTTAAATTGCTTTTCCTGGATTTAAAATCTTAAAGATTTGTTGCAAAAATGTTATAAACTTAATAACAATTTAATTAAATCAATTTAACTTCACTCGCTGTTTGCGTTGGGTTTGAATTAAAATTAAGGAGCTGCCTTTTTTACATTAACAATGAAACAGAATCATAGTCTCAATCAAGTTACGGGAGAAAAAACAAAAGTGAACTTGTTTCACAATCAACACTTTTCCAAGAGTTTCATTGAATGGAGTTTGCTCAAAAAAGGGACATCACGTGATCAAAAATAAAAACCGAAAAGAGCCCTATTTACACGTCAATAGTAACACTTCTAAAACTGTTCTAGAACACACTGGAAGTAGTGCAGTGAGGCCCATGCAGGAGTTATAGGAGCATGATTCTTGGTTCTAGTGAGAACCCAAACAGCTGCAGCTGCATTTTGAACAAGCTGCAAAAATGATAAGGCATGATGAGGAAAGTCCAGCAAAAAAAGCATTTTGACCAAACAAAAGCACAAACTAACATCTCAGAATCAGACCAAGACAGAAAACACCTCATTTTAGCAATGTTTCATAGATGATAAAAAGACACTCCTGTATTTTTCTTTATATATATATGAGGGCATCAAATTTCTCACATCAGATTTTATATTAGAGATCAGGTTGCCCACATCTATTAAGGAACGTGCAAGCTCTAGTTGTTGCGGAGAGCCTAACAGCAAAGCTTCTGTCTGATCTGAGTTCAATTACAATAAATATTGAGACATCCGACTTTTGATAACAGCAAGACACTAGTGCTGAAATAGTAGTGGTGTCACCAGGTTTCATAGAAATATAAAGTTGTGTGTCATCAGCATATCTCACCCAGTGGTAGCATATATAAATAAATTAAATATGAGACCAACAATAGAGCCCTGGGGAGCACCACGAGTAATAGTAGATAACCCTGATACAGACTAGCCCTGGGGAGCACCACAAGTAATAGTAGATAACCCTGATACAGACTAGCCCTGGGGAGCACCACAAGTAATAGTAGATAACCCTGATACAGACTAGCCCTGGGGAGCACCACAAGTAATAGTAGATAACCCTGATACAGACTAGCCCTGGGGAGCACCACGTGTAATAGAAGATAACCCTGATACAGACTTCCCCAAAGAGACAAAGTACTGTCTGTTAGTTTGATCACTAATATTAATAATTGTGTTCTGAAAATAATTTCACACTTACTGGGCGATGCTTCAGTATAAGAAAGAGCTGCAGATGGTGGATTTACTAATAAGATTTTGAGAAATAACACTGTCTGGCTGTCCTCAGAGCTTCATTGTACTTTAATAGATATTTATTAAAATTAATAAAGTTTGTTTTATTAATTTTAAACCATCCATTGTGTATGTTTACTGACACCTGGGGATCAAGAATTACCTGTGCAGGACTATTAATAGTTATGTTTGGCCACAAAGGTCCTTGCCCTTTTAAAACACAAGGTGGCATACCCGGCACTACAATTGCAAGTATTTTTTTATAACTAACTGTTTGATTACCGCTGTCATCCTACCCGTGACACGGGGACAAAACAACTGCTATTGAATGCCCACTCAAAGGAAATCATTTTGTGGACTGTGTGTTGTCTGTTTCTTAATTTCCTTGCTTACCTAACGAGGAAGTAAGTTACAGTATTTCAGTTACATTATTTTTGACAGAAACCTACGGTCATAATATCAGCACTCACTTTTAAAATGACATAGAGACTTTAATTATTGTATGTGTATCATCAGGATACAAAACATGTGAATAGTTGTTGGCATTACCATATTGGAATATAAACCTGTATTTCTGGATTACAAACAACTATCCAAACTTTCTACAATAAATTATTGTAATGTTTGTAATTTATCATTTTTAAAAAGACTTCACAGTGTCACTGTCAGTGGTATGCTGTTCTGTGACAGTCTGTGGCCTGTAATTACAGACAAAATGACAAAAATGGGTATTATAGACCATACCAGACAATCGCTAAACTAATTGCTTAGTATAGATACTGAAGCATATATTATTGGTACTCAAACACATTACAATTTTGGAAATGAGGGTCCACAACTCTCTTTCTTGTCGATCCCCATTTAATCGCTGCCTCTGTTGATCAGTGGGCTTGTCAGTGTCAAGCCTTAATTATATGCATGGGCAAATTGTAGGTGGGGCTCATTTGTAAATGAAGTCAGTGATATTATAATGAGATTTATGAAGAGGCAGAACAGCAGTGCCGGCCCTGAAAGGGTCCAACAATAAGACCGATTTCAAATTTGTCCACTCCCTGCCCAACAGAGCGTGCTTTCTGCAAAAACATACAATATGAAGGAGAGGCCTGAATCAGAGAAACATTATCACCAACACTGAGCCAGGGTTCAGTTCAGAATAAGAAATCAAGGTTGTGATCTACAATCAAATCGTTCAATAAGGAAGCTTTATTTCATAGAGACCTCATATTGAATTGAGCTAGGCATAAGTTAGTACAATCAGCTGAAAAGGCTGAACCGTGTTAATGGGAATATTTATAAGATTATTAAAGCAGACCCCAAGAGGTTTACTACCTTCCATAGAGCATTGAAGGTAGTTCAATTCAATAACTTCTATGTTTCATAAACAAGCTATCGAGACCTTGTTATCCCTCCCCACTATAAGTTTAAATTATGAACTAGATGATTTTCGATATGTTCTGCAAAACCTACAGGCCCCAGCTTATTCAAGTGAAGGCCGTCTTTTGAAAATAATCCAGGTTTTCCCAAAAACAGACCCAGTTATTTATAAAGTCAAGACCTTCTTGCTCACACCAGCTAGCTAACCACTTGTTTACATATCTATTTTTGAAATACCATATTTGTTATGGTATTTATGAGCATATTTGTATACATTTTATTTAAAATATTTAATAATTAATGAGTTTAGTCTAATACTCTATGGATAATAATGGGTTAAATTTGGTAGGCTGGATCACCGAGGGTTATACTCAGAGCAATCATGTATTTCTATTGGCTGCTGTGTGTGTCAATCATAAAGGTACATTTCCAAGATGGTGGCTATGTTTATTTATTTCTTAGCAGACGCCCTTATCCCGGGCGACTTACAATTGTTACAAGATATCACATTATTTTTACATACAATTACATTATTTTTTACACATTATTTTTACATACAATTACCCATTTATACAGATGGGTTTTTACTGAAGCAATCTAGGTAAAGTACCTTGCTCAAGGGTACAGCAGCAGTGTCCCCACCTGGGATTGAACCCACGACCCTCCGGTCAAGAGTCCTAACCAGTACTCCACACTGCTTCCCTAAATGGCTGTTTATATTTCAGTATTACCTCTGTTACCTTTTAGTTTGTCAGCTCTTCCACAAAATGCTCATACTGATAAAACATTACCCCTTACATGCATACAACGAGATCTGCTCTTTTTTTCTTAATTATATATTTTTGAAAATCATTTTCACACTTTCTCAGCAGGCTCACATTTACATACATATATATATATATATATATATATACAGTACTGTGCAAAAGCTTTAGGCAGGTGTGAAAAAATGCTGTAAAGTAAGAATGCTTTCAAAAATAGACATGTTAATAGATTATATTTATCAATTAACTAAATGCAAAGTGAGTGAACAGAAGAAAAATTTAAATCAAATCCATATTTGGTGTGACCACCCTTTGCCTTCAAAACAGCATCAAGCATCAATTCTTCTTGGTACACTTGCACACAGTTTTTGAAGGAACTCGGCAGGTAGGTTGGCCCAAACATCTTGGAGAACTAACCACAGTTCTTCTGTGGATTTAGGCAGCCTCAGTTGCTTCTCTCTCTTCATGTAATCCCAGACAGACTCGATGATGTTGAGATCAGGGCTCTGTGGGGCCATACCATCACTTCCAGGACTCCTTGTTCTTCTTTACGCTGAAGATAGTTCTTAATGACTTTCGCTGTATGTTTGGGGTCGTTGTCATGCTGCAGAATAAATTTGGGGCCAATCAGATGCCTCCCTGATGGTATTGCATGATGGATAAGTATCTGCCTGTACTTCTCAGCATTGAGGAGACCATTAATTCTGACCAAATCCCCAACTCCATTTGCAGAAATGCAGCCCCAAACTTGCAAGGAACCTCCACCATGCTTCACTGTTGCCTGCAGACACTCATTCGTGTACCGCTCTCCAGCCCTTCGCGAACAAACTGCCTTCTGGTACAGCCAAATATTTCAAATTTTGACTCATCAGTCCAGAGCACCTGCTGCCATTTTTCTGCACCCCAGTTCCTGTGTTTTCGTGCATAGTTGAGTCGCTTGGCCTTGTTTCCACGTCAGAGGTATGGCTTTTTGGCCGCAAGTCTTCCATGAAGGCCACTTCTGACCAGACTTCTCCGGACAGTAGATGGGTGTACCAAGGTCCCACTGTTTTCTGCCAGTTTTGAGCTGATGGCACTGCTGGACATCTTCCGATTGTGAAGGGAAGTAAGCATGATGTGTCTTTCATCAGCTGCAGTAAGTTTCCTTGGCCGACCACTGCGTCTCGGTCCTCAATGTTGCCCGTTTCTTTGTGCTTCTTCAAAAGAGCTTGGACAGCACATCTGGAAACCCCTGTCTGCCTTGAAATTTCTGCCTGGGAGAGACCTTGCTGATGCAGTATAACTACCTTGTGTCTTGTTGCTGTGCTCAGTCTTGCCATGGTGTATGACTTTTGACAGTAAACTGTCTTCAGCAACCTCACCTTGTTAGCTGAGTTTGGCTGTTCCTCACCCAGTTTTATTCCTCCTACACAGCTGTTTCTGTTTCAGTTAACGATTGTGTTTCAACCTACATATTGAATTGATGATCATTAGCACCTGTTTGGTATAATTGTTTAATCATACACCTGACTATATGCCTACAAAATCCCTGACTTTGTGCAAGTGTACCTAGAAGAATTGACGCTGTTTTGAAGGCAAAGGGTGGTCACACCAAATATGGATTTGATTTAGATTTTCTTCTGTTCACTCACTTTGCATTTAGTTAATTGATAAATATAATCTATTAACATGTCTATTTTTGAAAGCATTCTTACTTTACAGCATTTTTTCACACCTGCCTAAAACTTTTGCACAGTACTGTATATATATATATATATATATATATATATATATATATATATATATATATATATATATATATATATATATACTTAGTGGACCAGTATGCTATCATTTTAATTCTGTATATTGGGGGTATCAGCGTGATGCTTGTAACCTGAGGTCCGTAGTAAACATAACCATATATTTAGCTTTGCAAAATATGACTTGGAAATACTGAAGCCAATAACCTAGCCTTCAGAAATCATTGTATTTAGTCTTTTTGATATGGGTAACAGAGCAAACCTGAGTGTGTAAATAAAGATGCACAAGGTCTGTAATGTGCAATTGTAAATAATGTGCACAATTATGTACTGTAGGGAACCTTCTGTGATATGATGTACTTAGCGTCCAGGAAGCAAAACACAAACGAATGGAGGTTCAGGGCTGAATCTGCCATAGCAGTACATATATTAAATAAGATCGCAACACATTTTACAAAACACAAAGTGAAGGGCACATTGGCAAAAGCAAAACACAACCAATAATAAACGTTTACTAAAAACAGTATGTGGCAGAGCAGGGCTCTGCCCTTGGAAATACTGGCAGGGATAGAGTTAAATTCTCCTCCCTGCCCAGGTTGATTGTGTCAGGTGGGAGCAATCAACCAATTAATTATTCAAGAAGTCACCAGCCACCTGGTATAAAGGGAGGCCTCAGCCTCCCAGTGGGGGAGTTGTAGAAGGAGAGGAAGAAAGAGTGTTTTTGTGTGTGCTGTTCTTTTATTTTTGAATCCAGTGAAGGCAACGCCCAGCCTGGAAGCCTTATTTTGTAAGTTTTGTTTTGTGCTTATTGTCTTATTTCTGTTTAAAACCTTTTTGTTTGGCCCTCGTGCGGTTTATTTTGTATTTTCGTAAATTAAAAGCGTTATTTTTGAACTTTCATACTGTCTCTGAGTCTCAACCTCTGTCATCCTGTCACATTTGGTGTCAGAAATGGGAAACGCCACCTGGAGGCTCAGGGCAGTATTTTTTTGTTTTGTTTTTGAGTTTTGAAGAAAAAAAAGAAAAGAAAAAAATGGGCAGAAGAAACAGGCAGCAGCGACAGCAGCATCAAAAGCTGCTGCCACCCCAGCTGGAGAGCCTGCCCAGAGGTGCCACCAGTGGACTGGTGTGGGCGCTGCGAGGTCTACGGCCACAACTGGGCAGGATGCTCCTACACCCTGGCCCAGGAGGAGGCAGATGATGACTGGGAGTTGTTTTTAAAAAGGCTAGCGGGAGAGTTTTGCCCCGGCTGTGGGGCAGATGGGCACACAGTGGCCATCTGCCCCACCCAAACAGAGGGGAGGAGAAGGAGGCAGAGAGGAAGGAAGACATAGGAGGAAGAGGAGTGGTGCACCCAATGCATGCAGTATGGGCATGAGGAGCACCACTGCCCGGAGGTGTTACAGGACACAGACCTGGAGTGGGAGGAGCCCGAACGTCCTGCGCCTGAGTGGGAGGAGCCCGAACGTCCTGCGCCTGAGTGGGAGGAGCCCAAATGTCCAGAGCCCAAGAGGGGGAAATCGGTGCGTCCAGAGCCCAAGAGGGGGGAGTCAGCGTCCAGAGCCCAAGAGGGGAAATCGGTGCGTCCACAGCCTTAGAGGGAGGAGTTGGTGCGTCCAGAGCCCAAGAGGGGAGTCGGTGTGTCCAGAGCCCAAGAGGGGAAGGCCGAACGTCCTCAGTCCAGGTATCCGCCAGCAGAGGGAGAGTTCCTGCTGGTTCCGCCTCCACAGCCGTGGGAGGACTGTGTGTCGCTCCCACCTCCACCAGCAGAGGGAGAGTACCTGCTGGTTTTGCCTCCATCTCCGCCACCAGCAGAGGGAGCACCAGAGAGCATCCCGAGAACCAGAGGGGGTGGAGCTGCCGTCCTGAGAGCCAGAAGAGGTGGAGCTGCCTTCCAGAGAGCCAGAAGAGGTGGAGCTGCCGTCCCGAGAGCCAGAGGGGTGGAGCTGCCGTCCCGAGAGCCAGAGGGGTGGAGCTGCCATCCCGAGAGCCAGAGGGGTGGAGCTGCCGTCCCGAGAGCCAGTGGGGGTGGAGCTGCCGTCCGAGAGCCAGAGGGAGTGGAGCCACGGACCACGAGCCAGAAGGGGAGGAGCCACGGACACGAGAGCCAGAAGGGGAGGAGCCACGGACCCGAGAGCCAGAAGGGGAGAAGGCTGAAGCTCCTCAGCAGCCCTTGCACATGCTGCTGAGAGGAGCTCAGGGAGACGCACCCGACTGCGACGGCAGGAGGTGCCAGCCCGACTTCAGAGACCGCTAGAATGGCCACAGCCACCACCACCAATGCCGGAGTGTCTGGAACCGTTGTCACTGGAGGAGCTGGAACTGCCATTGCCGGAGTGGCCGCCGTCTCCGCCTGCCGTTCCAGAGGGTCTGTCTGCTGTTCCTGAGTGTCCGCCATCTCCACCTGCTGTTCGTGAGGGGTCGCCATTCCTGCCTCGTCCACCAGAGGGAGATGAGCCGTTGTTCCTGCCTCCTCCACGAGAGGAGACGGCGGCGGCCGCCGTTCCGCCTCCGCCAGTAGAGGGAGACGGGCCGCCCGTTACCGCCTCCGCCAGTAGAGGGAGACAGGCCGCCGTTCCGCCTCCGCCACCAGAGGGAGACGGGCCTCCGTTCCGCCTCCGCCACCAGAGGGAGACGGGCCGCCGTTCCCACCTCCGCCACCAGAGGGAGACGAGCGCCGTTCCCGCCTCCGCCACCAGAGGGAGACGGGCCACCGTTCCCGCCTCCGCCACTAGAGGTGCCACCAGCATTGCTCCTGCTGGAGGGTCCAGGTTCCCTGCCAGCGTTCGGCGTGCTTGGAAGGTCTGGGGCCCCGCTATTGAAGAAAGCTTGGGGATCCGACATCAACCCCGCCCACCACTGCCTGCTGAAATAGCCCACCCAAGGAACATAAGGGGACTCTTGGGGAGGGCTTGGGTTCAAAGGGGGAGTTTGGCCGATTACGGCCTCCGTGACTTTATGCATGGGGAGGTGTGTGGCAGAGCAGGGCTCTGCCCTTGGAAATACTGGCAGGGATAGAGTTAAATTCTCCTCCTGCCCAGGTTGATTGTGTCAGGTGGGAGCAATCAACCAATTAATTATTCAAGAAGTCACCAGCCACCTGGTATAAAGGGAGGCCTCAGCCTCCCAGTGGGGAGTTGTAGAAGGAGAGGAAGAAAGAAAGAGTGTTTTTGTGTGTGCTGTTCTTTTATTTTTGAATCCAGTGAAGGCAATGCCCAGCCTGGAAGCCTTATTTTGTAAGTTTTGTTTTGTGCTTATTGTCTTATTTCTGTTTAAAACCTTTTTGTTTGGCCCTCGTGCCGGTTTATTTTGTATTTTTCATAAATTAAAAGCTTTATTTTTGAACTTTCATACTGTCTCTGAGTTTCAACTTCTGTCATCCTGTCACAGAGTACCTTTCAACCTTGCAGTTGTGGTAACATTCACTCTTATTTACGTCTTTCTCCTCAGCTCTCCATTTAATGAGCCCAGAGTGGGTCCTTTTATATGCTGTGGCTGGAGCCTTAATTACCTATTAATCAAATAATTACCTTGTTAGGGCTCCAGTGTAGTGATGGCTTTCTGCATGAGGTATTAATTATGTTATTAATTATAAGTTTTACATTATGTGTGTGTGTGTTTTTCTTTTATAGTTAAGTTGTTTTTAATCATTATGTTTAAATTGTGTGTGTATGTGTTTTGTTTCTTGTTTTAATATGCTGTATTGTGTAAGTTTTGAGTTCTTTAATTTCCCATCGGCAAAACCAGCTACGTGCAGTTTTGCATAGCCTAACACGACTGGAAGTCATAGATAAGTGTCGGAGCTAAACGCCAAAAGGCAGGAGAATAGCAGAGATAGTGTGAGATGGGGGAGGGAATGTGCAGTGATAGAGTGGAAACCCCTATCATTGGACAGAAGTAAGACAAATGGGAGTGGAATCAACAATTGCTTACAAAGGTATAAATGCCAAACATTGTAAAGTTTTGTCTTTTCATCTCTTTCGAATTGACTCCATGGATATCCGTGCTTTCTAATACAAACATATGCACTGAGCTGTACTGAGGCCTTGTCCAAAGTCAGTTTAAATCTCGTGCTTATATGATTGTATTGGAGGTATACCTTTCTTGTACATAAAGTGTTTTTGAATCAAAACCATTTGTCAGCTTAATTTCTTCACAACACCAGCCACATTCCCACAAGATTTATAGAGATGGGATTTAACCCCATCCACCCAACTACACATTACAAAAAGCTGGTCTCAAATAATAAATAATAATGACAGACATTTTTTGTCCGTCCGCACAAACATTAATAATAACAATATTAATACAAATGAAAACAATATTAATACATAAATAAATATACACAAGGGTGGGCACCCTGTCTCACGCTGTCATAATGTACCCATCATACAGTGTTTTACATATTGAAAGGAAAACCAACAGAGATGAAAATTGTATCCATTAGGATTGGCATTCATTCTCTAAATGACATCTTGATTTCATGGAATACAAACAAGTACAAAATGTAGTTGTGTTTTAGTACAGAATATTTCAACGACATTTCATAGATTGTTGCATAGACCTTATTTAACCTTATATAAAACTGAAAACAAACAACCATTAACCATCGCTGGGTCCTTGGCAAATAATAAGGGCGGGCATGAAGCTACAGTCTGTAGTATAGAGATTAGCACGTTTACCTAGCAAGTCAAAGATCAGTGGATTGAAAACTTATTTTATATTAATTATACTTTTATACTAACATCATTTATTAGTTTTTGTTAACATCCAAAATGCTAACAGTGTATTACATTTGATATATTAAATAGGTTAATGGTTATAGTAAAATGAAATGTCCTCACTTGAAAACTATCAACTATTATGTTTTAATTTTTTTTGAGAGAGAGAGATGGTACAGCTATGGCCACAACTTTTGCACCACTTACATTTTTTTGGATTGAGACAATTAAAAAAAGTCTAGATTATCATAATTTAGATGTTTTATTTAACATCATGTAATCAAAGAAACTACAGAACAATATTGCAAAAGTCTACCAGAAGCCACAATAGTTGTACAGTAGTATTTAAGGCATGTTGGATTTCGACATGTCACATTTTTAAATGTCGCAGTTTTTTGTTAAGTATGGAAAACTACAAAGCGGTATGTAATTCAGTATGTTAACGTAGCATTATTCCACAGTGAGTCGTCTCCACACTTCAGTAGACTCAAAATGATTTAATTATATAGAGAGATGCAAAACCTTTGTCCTTAGCTGTACTGCTAATTCACTGTATACTAATAGATAAATTACAACTGTACATGCAATACTGGCAAAATACAATGAACAAAGCCTCGATTTACGATGGTCGGTACTGTATAGCGAGATGTGTTTATATATTTGACCCATAATATTAAAGTTATAGTTTATTACATATGATTTAACTACTGCTTGGAACTTTTTGTCTAAACAAAATCTCCACAATGCACAAAACAGCATCTCCAAATCTCTGTCAGCCAAAAGGCTAAAATCTCCACAATGCACAAACAGCATCTCCAAATCTCTGTCAGCCAAAAGGCTAAAATCTCCACAATGCACAAACAGCATCTCCAAATCTCTGTCAGACAAAAGGCTAAAATCTGTTCATGTTCCACATCGAACAAGTTGAACGAGTCTGTCTGCCTCACAAAATTCCATCAACTTTGAATATTACTAACGGATGGTCAAAATTCCGTATTTTTAAAAAATGACATGCTTTTGGGATATTAATTTGTTAAGTTTGTTCATAGAATGATGTTTTCGCTAAGAGTAGTTACAAATGCATTTGAACTGTGGGCTAGGTTTTGACATGCACATGTGGTTTTATTAATTTCCGTACTTTTGTACTTGATAACATTAATTTAAATATCCAGTTGATGCCTATGATGAATACGTTTTCATATGTTTTGTGACTAATTTGAACCTATTCAAATGTTTCAACATAAACTAAATTAAGTTATTAATCAAATTACAATTAATCTTGTTACACAATTGATTTATTAAAATGGATATACTGTTACTTGATTGATTATTGTCTTGTTCAGAGTCATCTTAAAATAACATGCTGCTGATGTATTTATTTTCAAAAGGTCTTCTTTAGGTTGGGCTGCGAGTGCTGTCCTTTTTTCTTATGGTGGGGGTTTATTTCACAGTCTTGCACCAGGGCCCAGTAAATCATAGCGCCAATGCAAAATGAAAGGGGCGGAATAGTGCCGCGACACATTTACATTGAATTAATGATGTTTACGTATGTAAAGCAGCATGTTAACCACAGATTATGAGCTGCCATACATTCATGAGCTATTCACAAAGGTCTGACAAGGATTTTACGCAAGCAAAAATGACCCCAAAATTCCACCGACGGAATGCTGCCGTAAAGTGGACAGCACAGGCTGTGGAAGCTGTGTACAGATTTGGGGGTCTATACAGGACTTTAAGGCCCTGTATAGCCATAACGTGTTATACGACACTATGATTTATTGTGACTAATTGTAAGTAGACTAAGATAAAAGAAATATGCTAAAATAATTTAGTTTCAATTTAAAATATTATTGTTTTATTTGCAGGTCCTACAACAACGTGAAGCCTACAACACATCAGCATGGTTTGTTTTGTACTGTAGGATAGACTAAAAAAAAGCCTGCTAGGTATTCATTTGATTTTACTACTGTACTGTTTAAGCCTATTGTACATATCTATATTTTTACATAATGTACAAACACATTAATGTTATTTTAATATGCCATCGTATTTATTAGGCTATTAATATATATATATATATATATATATATATATATATATATATATATATATATATATATATATATATACAATATATATTTTTTTACTAAACGAACATAAATCATTGAAAACATACAAATATATGTATAGTACTTTAAGTGCCTTTTTCCATCCATCACAACTACATAACAGCCTACTAATTCAAATGGCATATAGATTGTATGTACTACATCTGCTTTCAGCACGGCAGTCTAGGAAAGATAACCCCACTCAACACAGAAGTAAATTGGTAAATGTCAAAAAAAAAAAAAATATATATATATATATATATATATATATTGTAACGGATGTAGCAGGACAGGGGGCCTGCAATATAAAAAAAAATGTTTTGTTTGTGTGTTTTGGTGGTGGTTGGCAGGGATGGGGTTAATTCCTCTCCCTGCCAAAAACATGTGAGAATGTGGCTGTTCCCAAACAGGGTAATTGGTTCTGATTGGGAACAGCCACAAACTATAAAAGAGAGCATTCAGCTCCATTAAGGAGAGATCACCAGGGAGCTGGTATGGAAGTTTTTGGTTGTTTTAAAAGATAAGGTAAACTGTTTGTGTTTTGTTATTATATGTCAGGTAAACAGCTTAGCTGTCCTGCACGTTAGACAGGGACCTGCATATGTGTAGTGAGTGCTCTACGTTTGAGCTAGGTTTTTGTTTTGTTTGTTTTGTAATAAAAGTGCACGAAAGTGCTTTATTGTACAGTTCTGTGTCTGGGTCTGTGTTTTAAAGGGCAAACAAGCCGACAATCGAGAGGCTACGTTACATATGGTGGCAGCGGTAAAAACGCGCCCTACTGACCCAGCACAGTAAAATAAATAAATTAATTAATTTAAAAAAAAAAAAATGGAAGAATTGCGAGAGATGGTCCGGGCAATGAAAGTGGCCACTGCTGTTCAGGAGGAACTGAACAGAAAATGGAGACAGGAGCGGGGACTTCCGGACCCAGAACCAACGGAGCTGCAGCTAATGTTCCAGCGATGGGTGAGATCAACGGAAGCCCCGCTGTCTCCAGCGCCCGAGGGAGAAGCAACAATCAAGGGGGAGGAGGTGAAGAAACTACTTCCTCCACAGCCCCAACCACCAGCCCCACAAACAACTCCGGCGCTGACTGGTGCGGTCCCTTGCCCCAACGTCGTGGTTCCCCTACCGGAATGCCCAGACCTCCCTCCGCTGGTCCTGACTCCCAGGTCGCAGCATTGCCAGGCACAGTTGCTTGCCTGGTCCCCTACTCCGCTCCTCCTGGACTTGCAGACATCACAAGCGTGAAGGTCAGACGTCAGCGTCGCTCCCCTTTCCCTCACTTTGTTCCCCTGAAGCTCCAGGCGTCGCTGTGTGGGTCCGCAGTCGCACACCTTTGCCTGTCACTGCCTGCTCCTGGTTGCCGCCCTGCACTCCAGTCGCCCTGGTCAAGCCGTCCGGGTTCCCCTCGCTGGTTCAGCGGTCCCTTCCGGAAGACGCCGGAGGGACCGACCCATCTCAAGCCCGCCCGCAGGAAGGGCGAGAATTAAAATTTGTGGACTTGAGGGTGGGTGGTTGTGTTTTAAGGGGAGGTGGCCTTGGAATGGCCGGTGTGTGTTACACAAGGGGGAGGATATGTAACGGATGTAGCAGGACAGGGGGCCTGCAATATAAAAAAAAATGTTTTGTTTGTGTGTTTTGGTGGTGGTTGGCAGGGACGGGGTTAATTCCTCTCCCTGCCAAAAACATGTGAGAATGTGGCTGTTCCCAAACAGGGTAATTGGTGCTGATTGGGAACAGCCACAAACTATAAAAGAGAGCATTCAGCTCCATTAAGGAGAGATCATCAGGGAGCTGGTATGGAAGTTTTTGGTTGTTTTAAAAGATAAGGTAAACTGTTTGTGTTTTGTTATAAACAGCTTAGCTGTCCTGCACGTTAGACAGGGACCTGCAAATGTGTAGTGAGTGCTCTACGTTTAAGCTAGGTTTTTGTTTTGTTTGTTTTGTAATAAAAGTGCACGAAAGTGCTTTATTGTACAGTTCTGGGTCTGTGTTTTAAAGGACAAACAAGCCGACAACCGAGATGAATGACGTTGAATAACGATGAATAACGAACTAACTAAACTAACAAATAAATAACTAAACAAATAAATAAATCAAGGTGGGCTTTCTTGAGTAATGGCTTCTTTCTTGCCACCCTACCATACAGGCCAGATTTGTGGAGTGCTTGGGATATTGTTGTCACATGCACAGTTTGACCAGTTTTGGCCATAAAAGCCTGTAGCTCTTGCAAAGTTGCCATTGGCCTCTTGGTAGCCTCTCTGATCAGTCTCCTTCTTGCTCGGTCATCCAGTTTGGAGGGACGGCCTGATCTAGGCAGGGTCTTGGTGGTGCCATACACCTTCCACTTCTTAATAATCGTCTTGACCGTGCTCCAAAGGGATATTCAAGGCCTTTGATATTTTTTATACCCATCCCCTGATCTGTGCCTTTCAACAACTTTGTCCCGGTGTTCTTTTGAAAGCACCTTGGTGCTCGTGGTTGAGTCTTTGCTTTGAAATGCACTACCCAGCAGAGGGAACCTACAGGAACTGCTGAATTTATCCTGAAATCATGTGAATCACTACAATTTAACACAGGTGGAGGCCACTTAACTTGGTGTGTGATTTTGAAGGCGATTGGTTACACCTGAGCTAATTTAGGATTGCTATTACAAGGGGGTGAACACTTATCCAACCAAGCTATTTCAGTTTTTATTTTTAATTAATTTTCTACAAATTTCTAGAATATTCTTTTCACTTGGAATTTGTGGGGTAGGATGTGTAGATAAATGAAAAAAAATGCATTTTAATTCCAGGCTATAAGGCAACAAAAGGTGAACATTTTGAAAGGGGTGTAGACTTTCTATAGGCACTGTATATTCTTTACAAAAACAACACAGGTCTGACCTACAATAACTCCAAACTGGAGTTGTAGTCCTACACATTATACATGTATGCAGTGTGGAGTACTGGTTAGGGCTCTGGACTGTTGACCGGAGGGACCTGGGTTCAATACCAGGACACTGCTGCTGTACCCTTGTGCAACGTATTGATCCAGTAAAACCCAACTGTATAAATGGGTACCAGAATGTGTATGTAAAATAACTGTATCTCTCTGTGGGGAAAAAAGAATCAGCGAATAAATAAATTATTATTATTATAAATAGGTGAGAGCACCATGGTACTAATTAGAATTTTTCCAATTGGTATTTTTGCTTTTAATTAGTTAGTAAATAAGGCCAAATTACCGGCACTTAGTAAATGAGGCCCTTTGTCTGAATAGGTGAAGAAAAACTAATCATGTGTATTATATATATAAACCTGTCAGTGTTTTACTTTTTGTGCTCTATAATAGAATATACAGGCTTTCTAGCTATAAATATATTCTCAAAACGGAAGGAAATTCTTTGCAAATAACTTTGTTAAATGCATCAGTTAGGGTTAATATTAAAATGACAAAACCAGTGTCTAGGGTGGCATCCACATTATTATTATTTATTTCTTAGCAAATGCCCTTATCCACGGTGACTTACTGTTGTCACAAAAATATCACAGTATAAAGTATCACATTACAAAATATCACATTATAAGATATCATATTACAGAATATCACATTACAAATAACAGCAGTTATAAAGTACAGTGCGATCAATAGGCAGGCAGTGTGGTCCAGTGGTTAAAGAAAAGGGCTTGTAACCAGGAGGTCCCTGGTTCAAATCCTACCGGCCACTGACTCATTGTGTAACCCTGAGTAAGTCACTTAACCGCCTTGTGCTCCGTCTTTCGGGTGAGATGTAATTGTAAGTGACTTTGCAGCTGATGCATCGTTCACACACCTAGTCTCTCTAAGACGCCTTGGATAAAGCGTCTGCTAAATAAACAAATAATAATAATAGAAAATAAGAAATACATTTCAAATAAGAGCAAAGTAAGGAATGCAGAAAAAACAAACATTTAAGAGCAAGTTTGACTAAGAGCAGTTAAACTAAAAAATATTTGTTTATATGAGTAAAGTTCATTAAGAGCACGTATTAAGACCAATAGATGGATAAGAACAATTTCAAATAAGAGCAATTACAGAAAACATGAATATGGGAAATCAAGTACAAGATATAGGAAATAGTTATAATTAAGAGCAGTATAAAAATACAGCAAGGTATGGAGCAGTTCAGTGCAAGTACAAGCTGATGCAAGTACTGGTACAATTGGGTGCAATATAGTCCAGTATAGTCGAGAGTTGTGAGGTTTCCAGATGCTGTCTGAACAGATGTGTCTTGAGGAGGCGCCGGAAGGTGGTCAGACACTGAGCAGTCCTGATATCCATGGGTCGTTCCACCACTGAGGGTCAAAGGTGGAGAAGGAGCGGGCTCTGGAAGCAGCGGAGCGGAGGGGAGGTACAGCTAATCTGCCAGTGGCGGAGGGAGAGAGAGGGGGTGTAGGGAGAAATGATAATCTGTAGATAGGAGGGAGCAGAAAGGTCGAGACAGCGATTGGCGAGTACAAGCGTTTTGAATTGGATGCAAGCAGTGCTAGGGAGCCAGTGGAGAGAGCGGAGCAGCGGTGTAGCATGGGAGAAACGAAGAAGGGAAAAGACAAGGTGGGTAGCAGAGTTTTGGATGAGCTGGAGAGGACGGACAGCAGAGGCAGGGAGGCCGACCAGGAGGGAGTTACAGTAATCAAGGCTGGACAGTACCAGGGCCCGAACTAGGAGCTGCGTGGAGTAGTCTGTGAGGAAGGGGTGAATTCTTCGTATGTTGCTCAGGAAGAAGTGACAGGAACGCGCCAGAGTAGAGAAGTAATGTTGTTGAAGCTGACACCTGGGATCCTTCAAGAAGCTGCTTGATGAGATTCTGGGATCAATAAGCTACTAACAACCAAACGAGCAAGATGGGCTGAATGGCCTCCTCTCGTTTGTAAACTTTCTTATGTTCTTATGTTCTTATGTGCTGAGAGTAGGAGAGGGAGGGGCCGAGAGGGAGGTTCTTGGTGGATGAGGAGGGAGAGAGGGTGGTGGATTCAAGAGGAATAGAGATAGAGAGATCAGCGGTGGGGAGGAAGGGGGTAAGAAAAGGAGGTCTGATTTGGAAAGGTTGAGTTGAAGATGATGCGAGTGCAACCAGGAGGAGATGGCTGAAAGGCAGGTAGAGATATGGGAGGAGGCACATGTTTGATCTGCATCATTTTGTGGGGTGGGGGTTGAGGAAATGCATGCAGGGCAACATAAGGGGAAGGAAGTGTATATGTATGCATAACAGAACGACTACCAATAGTCTATGTCCTAGCATAACTGGATTTGCAAGGGAGGAATGGGTGATGGACCAGCATTAGCATTCATATTAACATGGATAGGGGATGGGAGCTTTAAGAACAGGACACCCATGCGACAGATGTATGACACAATGTTATTGTCACCTTGTGACAGAGAAAGAATGAATCTTGATTATAAATCTCCTCCCGACCTGTGAGGGCGCCGTGTAAAGGGAACAGTGTGCCCCGGACTGGATGGTCTGACAATTCATTCCAGGGAAAGGTGGAAGTTGGCCATCTAGAAAGGGGTGGAGCCAGGGTACACCAAGTCATCACCCCAGATGGGAAGCAATATGGCAGCTGCGGATTGGAGGAAAAATGGTTGCACTCGCTAACCAAGGGGCGTGGCTGACGGTACAAAAGGGACGTGGCTAAACGATCTGTTCCAATGTTATAGTTACGGACGAACTGCTGACGGATAATAAAATAACCATAAGTGTTTAGTGTTTGTTTGTTTTGTCGTTTCTGATTGTACTCGTTTGTTCTTATTAGATGGCTAACATGTACCGAGCTGTCGCTAAGGCCAGCACCAACCCAGGCAACACTTCACCAGTGTTCACAGATAAATTGTATTTCATCACTTTCACGTTAGCACTTACTCTGGACTTGTGATCATGTTTGTGTCTTTGTGTGTGTTTATTATTTCATGACTGTAACCCGTGTATTTCCTGGGATTATTATTTACGGTCGCAACAACCTGGATTACAAATGGAACCCTGTGGCAGGGTGGCTGAGACGGAGACGTCAGGCAGAAGCAGGAAGGGAAAAATACTGACACCAGGTGCTGCAGTTAAAGTAAGAAAGACGCGGCTGCGCCGTTTTATTTTTAAATAACAAAAATAAATAAAAAGTTTGAACAGAAACAAATCTCGAACACAAAATAATAAATACAGGTCATACAGGTCAGGCTGGGCTGTAGCCTTCACTGTTCCTGTATCTTTTTAATTTATGTTTTTCTCTCGCTCGTTCCTCTCGCTCTCTCTCAACTCCTAACACACCCACCGCGAGCTGGAGAGCTGCAGGCTTTTATATTCAGGTGACCATCTCCCGATTAGCAACAAAATTAATCACTTAATTAAATTCGGGAGATGGCCACCTTTTGCACGAGTTTATTAATTTACTGTGGATGGGGCTACCCAGCCACGCTACTAAACAAAACAAATCGGCTACGCCGTCCTAAATACATAAACAAAACAATAACAAAACCTGCGGCGCCTCGCCGTCATAAGTATAATAAATAAACCATAATACTAATAATAATAATAATAATAAAATACAAAATAACACGGGGTGTGGTAGCAATTTAACTCCATAACACAATAATGTTTAGTTATATTATGAAAGTATTGAATAATCATGAAGTAAAAGGCGTTATGCAGCCTTAATCATGTAGCCCTGGCATGTGCTTCTGCTCACTGCAGCTGGTGGAGGGAGGGTGTGGGAACTTGCCTCAGTAAAACTGTACAAAATGTTTCTTACAAATGCCTAGATAAGGAGTGGTGCTCCGTTGGAGAATGAAGCAGCCTTTTGTTAGACAACCGCAGACTCCCGGAGCACCCCAACTTTCCACCTGTCCTTCTAGTTGTTATTGTGTTGCTATGGCACGTACACCACGGGCCTGTCTCCAATTGGTCTAAAGCACTCTTCCTTATCTTCTATATAACCTGACCTGACTCTGAGTAGAGAGACTGCTACTCTGGTTTATTCCTAACGACGGTGTTGAGAGCACTCTCATAGCTTGCAACCTATTAAATACTCTCTTTGATTCATCTGCCTGTGTCTCCAGTGTGGTTCCTGCTCTAAGTTGTGTTGAAACTTCCACGACAGGGGCGAGGGGGGAAATCCTGTTCTAAAATAAATAAACAAAACAATGTACAGGCCACCTCGCCCTGTTACAAACCCAATAAAGAATTGTTTGGACTGTGAACTTTGTTGTCTCTCATCTGTTACACATTACATTACTTCTACACCTGTGCACTGCAAACCACTTTGCCACACACCTGCAAAATGGAAGTGAATGAGGTACACTGTTATGAAACTGTGTTTACATGGGCGAGTGGAATGTGCTGTGTCATGTCAGTTTGAGAGTTTTGCAGTGTCATACTGGATGAGCAACACAATACAGTTTAATGGGAGGGACGGCCTCATCGTCACAATTGGGCTGTGACACCAGTATATTCTGTATTTGCCAGTGCTTTAGGACTATGTTGGCAGATAGTGCACACATGCGTTATCTGCAGAGAGTTGTACAGTATGTTGTTTGTCTTTACTGATGATGGCTGTCTGTGGTTGCTTGTGTTGCCTTGCCCTTCCACTGCTTGTAACGTCAGCATTTCCCTACTTTTGTCATTTTAGTATGAACACTAACTGATGCGTTAACAAAGTTTTTGCAAACAATATATATATATAGAGAGAGAGAGAGAGAGAGAGAGAGAGAGAAAGAGGTTTTTACAACAATAATTAATTAATCAAAAATAATTGATTAATCAAAAACTAATCTTTAAATTTGCAGAAGGTGCTTCTAACGACCTTGGCAAAGGGCAACTGGAATGTATTCCCAATATTTCACAATAGCTCAGAATGAAGAAAAAGACTGCAACTTGCAACATTTGTTCATCAGTGCTTTCTTTTCACAGCAGTACTAGAAGTTTATCGTATCGTTTTAGTCTCAAGTAAGTTTACTCAAGTAAGTTTTCTCAAGTAAGTGTTTCTTTCAAACAGTATCAGAAAATGAACAGTTATAGCTTCGCTAACCTAAATAAATTAAGTTTTTTCAAAGAATATATATATATATATATATATATATATATATATATATATATATATATATATATATATATATATATATATATATATATATATAGAACGATTGCGAACATCAGCTTCCAGATCTAGCACGCTTCTATTTTGCATAGATGCTTGCTGGAACGTTGAAGTGCTTAACTGTGAATTCAATTTTAAATCAATCCATGCATAAATACTGGCTTTTTCCTTAACATTCTAATCTACAACTAATCTGATAACATAAAAGCTAAAAAACATTGATACTTTCTGACGCTGGTCTAGAGACAAGGGAAATCATGTCTGTGACAGGACACCGTAATGAAGGCTCAATTCACAGCTACTGGACAGCAAACAACTGGAAAGACACGACTAGTTCACGATTCTGTCTTCAGCTGGATTCAACACCCTCCCTCAAAACCAGCCAGTCAAACTGCCAACCCTGCTTCAGTTCCTTCCGCACCAGTCAATCCACTCCCTGCCAGCTTGAATGACGCCCGCCTCCAACAACAAGTTTCGAGTCAGACTCAATACTACACAGACTTTTCAACATAAAAAATTATAATGAGTAAGACCCCAATAAATAAATATGTTAGCCAAAAATAATGATTTTAATAATAATAACATTTTCTCTACATGTATGTCGTTCTTCTATTCTAATTATGTTAGGGACTATTCCTCAGCAGAAGGTTACCTGGCGAAATATCAGAAGTTCAAGGTAAATATTTTCCTGCTGTCAGATCCCGCTTCTCTCTTTCAAACTGTCATCTCCCACACACACTCAAGTCCCTCCCCTTCCTCACTCATTGGTCCACCACTCCATATCTCTGACTGGTCGTGTCAGACCTGCTCCCACCCCCTCAGTGACACATTCACACACGGGCAGTCTTTCAGCTCTAAGTTACACAAGCCCCAAAACACACAGAGAATGCTAACAGATCTGAACAAGAATATTACAGCTTACAAACACACATCCCCTCTGGTGTTGACAAAGTTTCTGTTTCAGTTGTATGTTTGTCAGCACTCTCCTCCTCAACTGCAGAACCCCCAGCTTTTTGAAGCAACGTTGCATTCTTTGCTGACTGACAGAGTTCCAAGCGTGCTTTAGCAAGCACACAGTATCTAACAGAGACATTTTATTTACATCGCTTTTCTCTTTTCAGCCATGCTTGCTTTTCAGCCATGCTTGCTGTAAAGTAAGAATGCTTTCAAAAATAGACATGTTAATAGATTATATTTATCAATTAACTAAATGCAAAGTGAGTGAACACAAGAAAATCTAAATCAAATCCATATTTGGTGTGACCACCCTTTGCCTTCAAAACAGCATCAATTCTTCTGGGTACACTTGCACAAAGTCAGGGATTTTGTAGGCATATAGTCAGGTGTATGATTAAACAATTATACCAAAGAGGTGCTAATGATCATCAATTCAATATGTAGGTTGAAACACAATCATTAACTGAAACAGAAACAGCTGTGTAGGAGGAATAAAACTGGGTGAGGAACAGCCAAACTCAGCTAACAAGGTGAGGTTGCTGAAGACAGTTTACTGTCAAAAGTCATACACGATGGCAAGACTGAGCACAGCAACAAGACACAAGGTAGTTATACTGCATCAGCAAGGTCTCTCCCAGGCAGAAATTTCAAGGCAGACAGGGGTTTCCAGATGTGCTGTCCAAGCTCTTTTAAAGAAGCACAAAGAAACGGGCAACGTTGAGGACCGTGAGCGCAGTGGTTGGCCAAGGAAACTTACTGCAGCAGATGAAAGACACATCATGCTTACTTCCCTTCGCAATTGGAAGATGTCCAGCAGTGCCATCAGCTCAGAACTGCAGAAAACAGTGGGACCCTGGTACACCCATCTACTGTCCATAGAAGTCTGGTCAGAAGTGGCCTTCATGGAAGACTTGCGCCAAAAAGCCATACCTCTGACGTGGAAACAAGCCCAAGCGACTCAACTATGCACGAAAACACAGGAACTGGGGTGCAGAAAAATGGCAGCAGGTGCTCTGGACTGATGAGTCAAAATTTGAAATATTTGGCTGTAGCAGAATGCAGTTTGTTCGTCGAAGGGCTGGAGAGTGTACACGAATGAGTGTCTGCAGGCAACAGTGAAGCATGGTGGAGGTTCCTTGCAAGTTTGGGGCTGCATTTCTGCAAATGGAGTTGGGGATTTGGTCAGAATTAATGGTCTCCTCAATACTGAGAAGTACAGGCAGATACTTATCCATCATGCAATACCATCAGGGAGGCATCTGATTGGCCCCAAATTTATTCTGCATCATGACAACGACCCCAAACATACAGCTTAAAGTCATTAAGAACTATCTTCAGCGTAAAGAAGAACAAGGAGTCCTGGAAGTGATGGTATGGCCCCACAGAGCCCTGATCTCAACATCATCGAGTCTGTCTGGGATTACATGAAGAGAGAGAAGCAACTGAGGCTGCCTAAATCCACAGAAGAACTGTGGTTAGTTCTCCAAGATGTTTGGGCCAACCTACCTGCCGAGTTCCTTCAAAAACTGTGTGCAAGTGTACCTAGAAGAATTGATGCTTGATGCTGTTTTGAAGGCAAAGGGTGGTCACACCAAATATGGATTTGATTTAGATTTTTCTTCTGTTCACTCACTTTGCATTTAGTTAATTGATAAATATAATCTATTAACATGTCTATTTTTGAAAGCATTCTTACTTTACAGCATTTTTTCACACCTGCCTAAAACTTTTGCACAGTACTGTATATAATATATATATTTCTACAGAAAAAAATTAAAAAAAACATTTTAAATGTTTCTGTGGCAGACAGCGAATAAATCCTAGTCAACAATTTCCCTCCCGACGTGTGAGGGCACAGTATAAAAGGAACAGTGTGCTCCGGACTGGATGGTTTGGCAGTTCATTCCAGGGTCAGTTCGAAGTTGGTCATCCAGAAAGGGGGCGGAGTCACAATACCAGAAGTCATCGCCTTAATGCAGTAGGATTGGATTGGAGGGTATGTGATTGCACTCGCTACCGAAGGGGCCATGACTGAGGGTATATCAGGGGATGTGGTGAAGCAATCTGTTCCTCTGTTATGGTTACGTAACTACCTTGAGGAGGAAAGAGAAACCGTGAGGGTTTACTGTTGTCTTGTCTGTCCGTTTAACTTTTGTTATTTATCATTGTAGACGGCTAAATATCCGGGAGCTGTCGCTGTTAAAGCCAGCATCAAACCCAGACTGCACTGCACCACTGTTATCACTGTTTAGTGTAGTCACAACACCACTTGCACCCGAGCACTCACTGTTGGACTGGTGATCGTATAGGTGTTTTAAAGTGTGTGTGTAATATTATTATTTCAGGACTGAACCCCATGGTTTTGACTGGCTTTACACATCGCTGTGTATAGACAGTATTATTATTATTTAAGCAAATAATCCACTTTGCCACAGTTTCCCATTTATTTTCTTTAAAATAACTGAAACTCCCAAAAGCTGGACGCACTGGCTTGCATTTGAGTACCAATTACTGCTTTTTCTATGATTGCTGTGTTTTCACTGAAATGTGATCTTACAAAGTTGATGGGAAGTGAGGGATTTAAGAGCATTCAATAGATATTCTTCATTAACTGCTTCAATTAAATTGCCATTAAAAATCGAAGTCCCTTTACCTCAATCTGTGTGTTTAAGTGGTAATTATTGTTTTCTTGCTGAATTCAATTCTAATTGAAAACATTAGGAACATATTCATAACTAAGTCAGTATAAGTATTTTTGCTACAGAACTTTGACAGGCTCTGTATTATTACCAAGAGAAGGACAAATGTGGGCATTAAGTGGATTTTAGTTCTGCTCTGTTGGCATTTAGTTTTATTAGTCTGAATAAATGTGTGCATAGAAATTGAACTGAACTGGTGGCAGAGCCACAATTTGTTTTGGATATTGTTTGAACATATACCATTTATCTGTGTGATTGCATTTATAAGAACTGGAGATTACTAATTTAGATAATTAACCAGTATGTGTTGTTGTTTCAAGTGGTTTGTGTTCACTGTCAAAATCATCCAATGGGCTTTGCCCACACTTGTGTGATCCCATCTCTGATTTGACCAAAAGCAGCTGTTTTGCAGGAGCCTGCTAGAGGTAATTGAATATTGAACAGAGTGCTCCTCACTGGCCGCTGTCCGAGGTCCTGAACCTACCCGTTAGCCTCAGAAGGAACCATCATTCGTGCTGAAGCCAGCAGCCGTGCAGAAACTAAGGGACAGATATTCAAAACAGATGGAAGTTTTGCAAGGGCAGTTGCACAGGTTTTTTTCCCTTTCAATTCTGCCTTGAGTATAAAATTGTGCCTGATTTTTTAAACAGGCATTGCAGGAGAAAAAATCTTCTGCTCATTTTTTTAATCATGTTTTTTCTCAACTCTGGAAGTGACATTGTGAATAATGCAAGTCCACCAACAAGTGTGAAATTAAAAAAAAATATCACAATGTTGGGAGCTAATTTGTTGCATGTATTTGACTTCACTTAACAGAGGATGCTGATGTCCCAGGTACGTTTAGCATCTCAGTTTCAGATACTGTTCAAGTAAATACAGATGGTGGCACTGATGGTGTAGCTGTGCCCAGAGCGCTCCCAGTAATGGCATTGCCTCTGATACCTTCCACATCCTGTATGGGCACTGCTTGGGACACCCTTTCTCTGTTAACAACATTCGCTCTGAGGCAGGTCCTCCACCAGTGGATACAGTTTTTTCTTGAGCTCAAATTGATGACTGAAAATCCCTGGTTGGCTGGGGGGTGTATCTCATGAGCACCTCCCCGGCACGCCCTCCAGTCAATCCAGACCGCCCGATCAGCTCAGTGCCAGACAAACCTACCTGCTCAATTACTTCCCTAGCAATCTGTCTTCTTGCGTGTCCCAGCTACTTCCATAAAGGCACACATGCACCCAAGAATCAGCGACAGGGTCTCCCTGTCACAGTGCCCTTTCTGCGATTTTCAACACTTCAAGCCATTGTCTGACCTGGAACGCAAATATACTGCATCAGTTTGGTGTAGTCTGTTGTAATTCATTTCCTGTTTAGATTAATTTAAATGTATTCATTTCCACAGCCTTTCCACAGATGTTCCCACCTCTTTTGAGTTTTACAGACTTGTGAATATATGCAAGATATGCAGAGTTGCATAAAAGTTCCATAAATTCACAAAATCTTTAAATATCAGGCCCAAAGATGCACATGACCACCTTTTACAGATTAGTATTTTTACTGATGAAAATCACAATATTTTTGAAAAGCTTATTTTGTCTTAACAAATTATACTATTAATTCCCTGTGTTATCTGTGAATCTGGGGTTTTTTTCTGAGCTAGAACAGTGATAGGGGAAAAGGAAGAAGTCAGAGACTGAATCAGTCATACAAGCTATGGCCATGTCAGTCAACAATGTTACAACTGCACCTTGACTGATGGTTGATGGTATTTTCAGCAAGCTACTTGGTGCTTTGGTCTGTATGCTCCAGTTTTTGCATCAGAATCTGCTGCAAAGAGAAAAGACTTCTTATGTCCTCCAGCTTTGCACTGACCCTGAGTGTTTTAATCTGTAATCACAGTGAAGTTAACTGCAGCATGCCTTCACTACTCCAATTTAAAGCATTTTCACTTGTGGTTAATATAGGTAGTGACATGTGCTGCAAGCCAGGTACACTGCTAAGCGGTACATGTTAGCACTGTGGAGGGAAGTTGGTAGCTTAAGGTGCCTGAAATAAAAGTACCATAAAGACAACATAACTAATGATTCACCAGTTCCTGAGGCATAAGATAGTGATGCAAAGTCATCCTCGTGTGTGTGTGTGTGAATCACTGTTTACCCCATTCTGTCTATTCCCTGTTGGGAGAGAGGATTGAGTGCCCCTCTTCTCTTATCCACAGACACTCTTACATGCTTGTGAACTTGGCTCTTCACATATTACTTTGAAAAGCCTTAAGCTCTTACCTATATATCATTCTCAGGAACTGTAGGAGTTGCAGGGATGAACTAATAAACAGTCCAGAACTGTGCGGTTCAAACGGTACATATATTTACAATATATACAGTGGTGCGTCACAACAAACAAAACAAAAGAGAGTGGGACGAGAAGAAGCAAAAAACAGACGTTTGGTCTGTTACGGAGCTGGCTGCTCCGTGTTTGTCCGATGCAGACGTATCTTTCACCTCTAGCCCTGGTTACATGGGCTGTCCTTAGCGTTCCTGGTCACAGGAAAAAGGCTACTGGTTAAGATTCCTGTCTCATTCCTATATATAGTCATGCTCTCATCTGTCCCGTCTCAGACCTGAAGTTTGACCCAACAAGAAGCTCCTCCCTAGCTATCACAGTTTTCTTTATACTCCCAACCCCGCCCCATCAATCCCATACTCAACCACTCATTAACAAATTGGTTAATTACTTAACCTTGGGATTGATGTACGGAATCAGAAGCACCTGCGTAGCTGCCCTTATCAAAATGGCCACCACAACCAGACTCTAGAAGTAATGTCAGTTCCTTCTTGATAAGTGAGTTAGCCTCTTTAGCACCTCCATCTGTCGGGATGCCACATTTCACTCCTTCAATATACCTTCACCCTGTCACAGGAACATAATTGAAAATGATCATAATACTCTGCAGTGGGTCATTATCATTATCATTTATGACTTGTAATGTAGGTAAGCCCATACACAGAAAAACAACTGTAATTCACCTACTCATACCCCTAACATCTATTTCAGTGATAATGACTGTAAATCAAACCAGTTTGTAGATACCTCTCCAATCAAAATGATAAGATTCACTGGATGTTATTCCACCCTCTCAGAAAGTGTGTATATACATTGTATTTATTTTATTTTTAAGCACAAAAAGAAGTTAGGTTTGGTCTAGGTAAATATGCTGTTGTATTAACTACAGCAATATGTAAGTTAATCAAATGCATAAAGTAGAGGCAATCGGAATCTGGAGGAACATTTTTAAGTCCATATCTGCAGTGTTCTGTGTTTAGTATTTGTATTAATAATGGCTTATAAAAATGCAAATCAAGTAAACATAATCATATGTTTGAAAAAAGAAACAAGGACCAGGGGTCACAAATGGAGATTAGATAAAGGGGCATTCAGAACAGAAAATAGGAGGCACTTTTTTACACAGAGAATTGTGAGGGTCTGGAACCAGCTCCCCAGTAATGCTATTGAAGCTGACACCCTGGGATCTTTCAAGAAGCTGCTTGATGAGATTCTGGGATCAATAAGCTACTAACAACCAAACGAGCAAGATGGGCTGAATGGCCTCCTCTCGTTTGTAAACTTTCTTATGTTCTTATGTTCTTATATCAAACAATGTATGGGTTAAGTACTTCCAGTTTAATATAACAAAAACATCACATGAGATTTCTTATTGGGCCACATTTTCAAAGCCTTAACTCCAGTCTTTAATTAGCTCCTCCTTTTTGAAGGAGACAAAACATCTGTTAATTTAACAAAACTAGAACTAAACAACTAAGTTATATATTTCAGGACACTTTAGCAGTGTGTCTATGATAATTATGATGCTGGTGTATCTGCCGAAGATGGCGAATCTGTTGCATTATGTGACAAATAAGAGGTAAAAGACAACAGGTTACCATTCCACACATTTCCTCTCGGGTCACACAATAAATTGTGAAAATGTTACACTATCCCCTGTGGTGGGACATGAGTTTCCAGGGGAATAGAATTTCTCAGAAAACCACGTTAGAAAAGCACTCTGCAATGTGGTGCAATGGTATTGAGAAAGGCTCTGAAGAGAATAGCAGGATGTATCCAGGTCACCTAATTGTTGGGAGTGTAAAATGTGCTCCTTGATATTTAGCCACATCCCAGACCATATTTATGCAAAATAAATAAAAATAATAATGTTATTTTAAATTAGTTTATTTATTTCTCAAATTTTAAAAAGTTAGATTTTTAGTATTGTTTGATTTAAAAAAAAATAATAAAATATATTCAAAAGAAACATCAGGGCCTCACTGAGCTTACTAACAATGTGCATGTGTCCAGTCAATGCATATATATCAAAATTCATTCTATATATATCATAGTTCAATATATATATATATATATATATATATATATATATATATATATATATATATATATATATATATATACTGTACCGATAGCCAATGGTTATCTACCCATATCAGCCAATACCAATAGAATACCGATAATAATAGATAGTGCAGTGTGACAGAGAGTGAATGAATCCAAATCAACAATCTCCTTCTCGACCTGTGAGGGCACTGTACAACAGGAACTGTGTGCCTCGTGCTGAATGGTTAGGCAGTTCATTCCAGGGCAGTCGGAAGAGGGCGGTGTCACGGTGTCACGGTACCAGGAGTCCTCACCCTAGTGCGGTGGCGGTGGAGGAGGCGTGATTGAACTAGCTATCGGAGGGGCGGGACTTAGTAATAAACTAAGCTTTAGTAATAAACCGGACTTCACCGCACCTGCACTTAGAGCACACACTGTCGGACGTGTCTGTGTCTGTGTTGTGTGTCAGTGTTTTGTATTATTATTTCGGGACTGCAACCCCTTGGTTTATCCGCTGGCAATACCCACAGTTGGGTAGAGCCAGTATTATTATTAAATGGTCAAGGAGACCACAAAAGAATAAGAAAAATAACTTGAACCGTGACTTTTGTGTTTGTCGTTGTCTGGAGCACCTGCATCACCCCTACACCTACGCACTGCAACCCACACGTTCACAAGCAGGTAAGCCATTGAAAACTACTAGAGCAAGACTTATGGCCTATATTTAAACTGCTTTATAATTCTAGATGTTAAAAATGAACAGATATCATTTACTTGTTGTATTTATGACAAAAATGAACAGGTATTGTTTACTTGTTGCACTTCAGAAAATGATTACAAGGAATAACATAGTATTATATTGTGTGCTTGATAGCAATTTATACATTTGTTTTATCAATCAATCAATCAATCAATCAACCTTATTTAATATAGCACCTTTCACAAAAGGAATGCCTCAAAGCCCTTTACATGGCTGAAACAGAAAATACAAACAGGAAATACAATAATCACAGTAAATGAAAATACATGAGCAGGAGAGTAAATGCATAAATAAATAGATAAAACAGAAGTAAATAAAAACAAGATCAATAAAGGAATAAGAATGCAATGAAATGAAATGCATAAATAAGAAGATAAAACATATAAATAAAAACAAGATCAATGAAACAGTAAAACCAGGCGATAAAAGAAAACAATCATTTTAAGATAAAAAAAGATTATAAAATGTGTATTCAGTCTTATTTTAAAAAGCTGCAGCTGTTGGTGCTTCCCTTATAGGAATGGGCAAATCGTTCCATAATTTAGAGGCCCTGTAACTGAAATCTCTGTCACCAATACTAGTCTTTAAAATGTTGGGAATAATGAGCAGACCGACCTGGGATCAGAGAGGCTGCCTAGGAACATGTGGAATTAGAAGATCATTCAGGTAAGAGGAAGCCAGATCATGTAAAGCTTTGTAGGTTATGAGTAGAAGCTTAAAATCAGCCCGGAACCGAACTGGAAGCCAATGTAGCTGGAAGCTCAGATAGAAGAGAGTCATCCCCAATTTTAACATATTGTGACCTATTTGAGAGATAGGATTTAAACCAAGACAGAGCACTTCCAGACAGTCCTATGAGGTTCTCAAGGCATTCAATCAGAATTGAATGATCAATAGTGTCAAATGCTGCACTTAAATCTTAAATGTCCTGTTGATATGCAGTGCCTTTTAAACCTGTTTTACTGTGAAAAAATACTTTTAAACAGCGCATCTAAAATAAACTGCGCGTGTGAAAATAAATTAGTCCTGGCGAGCCTCAGATGCGCTGAATAAATGAACCGGAAAGGGTTAATAATGCTAGGCGGAGAGGGGTCAATGCAGGACTAATAGGCTTGTCACAAGCTGAAATATTAATTTTAATTTGATTCTCGGGCTGAACCCCGGAAGGGCAGGAAATTGATAACGGGGGACTGATATTACTTCAATGAAATGGTTTGGATGTAAAGTTTGAATACAAAGCTGAGGTTTGTGAGTTGCTTCACCAAATTACATACCAAGTAATGCTGTGCTTATGTTGGCAGGGGGTGGTTGATGCATGTAAAATTATTATGTCCTGCATTATTACAATAATTCTCTATGTTTTGTGTTAATATGAATGCAGAGTTACCCTAGAACTGTCGCGGTTATACGCATACCTAAAACCGCCACCAGCAGTCATTACGACGGTTACATTTTAAACAACAACAATATTAAAATGAAAGACAAACTATCGGATACAACTCAAAAGTCTTATTCAAGCACGTCATATCAAACATCTGCACAGCCGAAAAACACCATTAACAATTTAAATTAACAATTAAATATAAAAAAGGTTTATTTTCTAACTTACAACATATAAAGCACTACAGTACCTTGCGTAAGTATTTACCCCCCTTGGCTTTTCCACATTTTGTAGTGTTACAACCTGGAATTAAAATGGATTTAATTGGGATTTTTTATCACTGATCTACACAAAATAGTCCATAATGTCAAAGTGGGGAAAGAAATCTACATATTTTTCAAAAAACTGAAAAGTCTTGATTGCATATGTATTCACCCCCTTTGCTGTGACACCCCTAAATAAGCTCTGGTGCAACCAATTGCCTTCAGAAGTCAAATAATTAGTTGAATGGAGTCCACCTGTGTGCAATTAAAGTGTCACATGATCTCAGATTAAATACACATGTTTCTGGAAGGCCCCAGAGTTTCTTAGAGAGCATATCTAAACAAATAGCATCATGAAGACCAAGGAGCTATCAAGACAAGTCTGGGATAAAGTTCTGGAGAAGCACCAATCAGGGTTGGGTTATAAAAAATATCCCAAACTTTGAACATCCCCGAGACACCGTTGAATCCATTATTAAAAATGGAAAGAATATGGCACAACCGTGACTCTGCCTAGAAGGCCGTCTACCAAAACTCAGTGACCAGGTAAGGAGGGCATTAGTCAGAGAAGCAACCAAGAGGCCAGTGGTAACTCTGAAGGAGCTGGAGAGATCCACAGCTGAGATGGGAGAAACCGTCCATGGGACAACTATAACCGGACTCCACAAAGCTGGGCTTTATGGAAGAGTGGCGAGAGAAAGCCATTGCTGAAAAAACATATCAAATCCCGTTTGGATTTTGCGAAAGGCATGTGGGAGAAACAGCAAACATGTGGAAAAAGGTTCTCTGGTCTGATGAGACTAAAATTGAACTTTTGGCCTTAGTGCAAAAAGCTATGTGTGCTTTACAAAGCCAACACTGCTCAGCACCCTGAGAACACCATCCCACGGTGAAGCATGGTGGTGGCAGCATCATGTTATGGGGATGCTTTTCATCGACAGGGACTGGGAAACTGGTCAGGATTGAGGTCATGATGGATGGAGCCAAATACAGGGGAAATTCTAGAGGAAAACCTGTTTTAGTCTGCAAGAGACCTGGGACTGGGGTGGAGGTTCACCTTCCAGCAGGACAATGACCCTTAACACACAGCCAAAGCTACACTGGAGTGGTTTAAAACAAGAACCTGAATGTCTTAGAATGGCCCAGTCAAAGCCCAGACCTCGATCCGATTGAGAATCTGTACCAAGATTGCTGTTCACCAATGGTCCCCATCCAACTTGACAGAGCTTGAGCAATTTTGCCAAGAAGAATGGGCAAAAATTGCAGGATCCAGATGTGCAAAGCTGGTAGAGACTTACCCAAAAAGACTGACTGCTGTAATTGCTGCCAAGGTGCTTCTACCAAGTATTGACTCAGGGGTGAATACTTATGCAACCAACAAATGTCTTTTTTGTTTAATTAACTTTTGTGTCACAATAAAAAATATTTTGCACCTTCAAACTGTTAGGTATGTTGTGTAAATCAAATGGTAAAAATCCCAATTAAATCCATTTTAATTCCAGGTTGTAACACTACAAAATGTGGAAAAGTCCAAGTGGGATGAATACTTATGCAAGGCACTGTACTTCAAAAATTTAAAAACTATAATAAAATAAACATTTCAAAAGAAACGAGTGTGTAAACAGGTATATGTACATACAAAACTGTAAAATTATTTTTTAATTAAAAACAAAAGTAACAGGTTTTCTCCTGCGTCTGTCAATCAGTGCAGCATTGAGTCCAGGTTGAGCTGCAGCAGCCTGCTTGTGATAAAGAGACAAAGGATACATGCTGTAAATCTCCCTCCTGACCAGAAAGGGCACTGGGTAACGTTGGTAGTAGGCCTCCCCATAGACGTGTCGACTCGACAGTAGGCAGAAACAGGAAGTCGGCCATCTTGGTGGGGGCACGTAGCTGTCAGTACACGAGACGACTCACATGCGATCAGCGATTGGTTACACCGGGGTACTGGGCTGATTGCAGGGAGAAGCTGGGCAGTACAAAGAGGATGCATCTACGCAGGTAGGGCCCCTTGCACCGAGAACGTAACCTACGGCCGGAGCGCTGTTTGTTTTGTTTTGTAACTGCGCAAGCAAAACACCAGCACCACAACTCCCAGGGTTTAAAGACCACTGTTTCGTGTGGACGTGGATTGGGGATTTGTTGTATCTTTTTGTTTGGGTTTGCAAGCCCGCCGTGTACCCGATACCATCGCTGGTAGAGGGGCGGCCCTTTTTGTTATTTATTAATAAACACTGAAGTTTTGGGGAGAATTACTGTGTGGACAGTCCTTTTGTACAGCACACCACTCACATCACAATCACGCTGCTGCTTTGCAGTTTTCTGATTGAAATGTTTGTGCCGAAGCGCTGTGGCTACCTTCAAGATGAAATCTCTCCAACTGATATTTTCCCGATGCACTCCTTGTACAAAACTAAGGAATAGATGGCTGCCAGGTCCAGTACAGATAACAGGCTTGTAGATAAATAAAAACATGTATTGTAAAAGGCAGTCAAAATGAGATGGGCAGGATTATAACTTCCTTGTTTTTGCGATTGTGCCTTTCAAACGCTGTCAGGGTATTTAATACATGTATTTAGGAAAAGTCATAAACGGACAACTGCATAACTTTCAGTCACACAAAACCTCAAACCATCAATAATGTTAAGAGGGGTGTCAGTTAATCACAGTTATCTTCCGCAAAAAATGTGGTATTTCATTTGGCCAGTAAATCATAGCGGCATTTACAAAATAGAAGAAAGATTGGATCTCTGCAGGTTATGCCTTTGGGAATGTAAACCTACCGGACTATGAGGGTAGAAACTCAATTATGGAAAGAGAATGTACTAGACAGACACAAATCTATTTTACGTTAGTGTGAATTGAACATTTTTGCAGGTCACTTCATCTTTAAATACTTTAAAAACTCCAGAGGAAAGCAGTTGAGCAACTTCCTCAGCTCAATTTGATGAATGTCTGTGGAGACAGCAAGCAAGAGTACAGAATAAAACAATTGATTTACATCAATTAATAATACTAACATACACAACTAGGTCTCCGTTATTACAACAACACTGTTTTCAAGGACAACTTGAAGAAGGTTTATTGTGTAATGGGATGCTGTCAAGGAAAGCAGAGTCTATGAAAAACAGGATTGTAACTGCAGCAAAATGCATTTAATTGAGACAAACTGCATTTTAACTGCTGCAATTGTTATGGTTAATGCTTTCATTAGAGTACTAATGTATTGAATTTCATTATTTAATTACAAGTTTCCCATAGTAAAAACATAGCAAAGTGTCATTAAGCATGGGAAATCATCATAAAGCATAGGTAAGCATGGTAAATACCAGGAAGGTAATGTAAAGCATATTTAAAAAAAAAAAAACATAGCAAGCCAAGGTAAACTATGGTAAATTCTATGGTAAAAACTGAAAAGTGCACTTTTATAGGGATTGTACTACTGTATGGATTAACAAGGGTGGAAAAAGTTTTCAAAATGTTACTTGAGTAAAGTACTGTTACTTGGAAGTAAGCGTCAAAGTATCCTTCTAGAAAACTACTTGAGTAAAAGTACAAAGTATCATATCTTAAAAGTACTCAAGAAGCAGAAGTAAAAGTAGCCCTTAAATTCTACCCGTGGAAATCTGCCTGAAAAAACCCCATCCTGCAGCCCTCCAGTGCGTATTCACTTCTGATAGTATTGACCTTGTCCTGCTTGATGGAGGAACATCTCCTTTCTTATTGTACACACACTCTGAATGCAGTCTGTCAATGTCTGCTTCCTAGCTGTCCTTACTGTAGCTATTTCAATTTAGAATAGCAAATAAAGTGAATCAGTGGCTATAGCAAATACTCTGTGGTTTTATTCACAAGTTGTAAAACAAATGGATGCAGACTGAAATTCAATAACTTTATTTCAACGGATCACCAGCAACACAGACATGGTACCTGTTCTCTGACAGCACTTTAAATAAACTTTATGAACACAACAGCATGATTAAGTAAATACTGATATAGCTGGCTATACAAATATGCACTCAAATCATATTTTTTTAAAAAAGGTATCGATAATAAACATTTCACAAAGCAGGGTACGAACAGCTGCATGTAAGTAGAATATTTTAATTAAATATGGTTCTCTATTAAATTGTTATTTACGCCACAACTGGAAGTAGCGTACAGGGTCCACCGCTGAACAGAACAGACCGCGGATGTTTTTTGAGAAAACTGCATTACTCATGGAATACTGAGGTAAACGCTTAGCAACAAAAACTTGTTCTTCATAAAATCAAAATAAAACTATTAGAAAAACGTAATTTTTTAATTTTGTTTAATGTATCCATATTCTAATAGCATTTGAGCCCTCAGGAGCCTTCTCGTCTTCGGCTCAGGCATGTAGCTGCACGAAGCGGGGATTACCACACAATTAAGCCCGCTCCTTCGGGCTCAAATGCTTAATTTAAATCTCAAATCAGGAATTTAAATTTGAGTCACAACCTTTACAACAATTCTAGGATCAAATGTTAAAAATGTGAAATCCCGTTTTGAAACTGCTTGTAGATTCCTGTTACGGTAAATGTTGTGTTTGTTGATTGGTTATTTTAAAAATCTCTTGTTGGGCATCAACATACTATGTCATCATCAAAGTAAGCAGACACTGCGCATGCGGCTCTGCTTTACCCAATCAGAATCCTGGCCAGAGCGAGAGTCAGTGTGCTGATAGAACGAGTAAAGAGATGCTTCTGGGAAATGTAATGGAGTAAAAAGTACAATATTTTCTAAACAAACGTACTTGAGTAAAAGTACAAATATCTGAAAAATAAAGTACTTAAGTAAAGTACAGATCCAGAAAACAAATACTTAAGTAGTGTAACAAAGTATTTCTACTTAGTTACTTTCCACCCTGTGTATTAAATCCTCTCGACTCCAAAATGATTAATCTTTTACCTGTACATTGGAAAAATAATGTTTTTAACCATTACAAAAGACATACTGCAGTATTCTAAAGTACAATGAATATCACGGGTGTGGTCCTTTACATGGGATGATTTGATCTGGGAAAGCCACAGCTGGAATTGTTTTAAAGCATGTTACAGCACCAGGGAATCCACGTGGATTGGATGAGCCACTTACTGCCCGACTGTGTCCAGCGAAGACACTGCAGTGCTTGTTTTGAAAGGGCATCGTATCTACTATTTTGTGTACTGTCAATTCCCATTGCCTTGCAGTGCGGTTAAGTATAATGTTTAGACTACCATTTATTAAATATGAACATAATGAAAATATGATGATGAATAAGGAGAAATCTCAATTTAAAAAATCATGAGTTACCTTCAAGTAACCAACACATTCATTTTGAAAGCTATTTGTGAATAGTTGATTGGAAATCTAATCTGACCAAAAATAATGAAAATTAATAGAAAACAATTACTAGTTGCTAAACTAGAATAAATTCAGTAGGTCTTTGCAAAGTTTGTCAGTTATTGGAGGCAGTGTGGTCCAGTGGTTAAGGTCCAAGGCTTGCACCAGTTCAAATCCCACCTCTGCCACTGACTGATTCTCTGTGTGACCCTCAGCAAGTCAATTAACCTCCTTGTGCTCCATCCTGTGGATGAGATGTTAAATCAATGTCCTATTGTAAGTGACTCTGCATATAATGCACAGTTCACAGCATACCTCTGTAAAGTGCTTTGTGATGGTAGTCTACTATGAAAGGCGCTGTATAAAAATAAATATATTATTATCCTTACTATTGAGGCTTGCTCTTTAGTCACAGCTGTCTGCACTAACGTAAAGGCATTGTAGATATGTTAAGGAAACATATTATCTTTGGAGAGAGCTGTTATTTATTTAATAAGCTGTTCAATCAGCAGTATGTACAAGCTGTGGGCCAGTTTATAGTGGGAACACCCACAGTACTGGAGTCAAGGGGCTCTGAAAGGCAGCATGACATTTTCTGGAGGGAACAAAACAACAGTATAATACTAGCTAAGGTACAGCTTAACTGTAGGTAGGAGCAATTATTATGTTGTTCTCAGTACTCTTTGCTAGCTGTATACAATTCAAATGTTTCTTTCATCAAATTAGGGCACCTGGTATTTCTGAAATTACATAATTAGTGTATGGTTACCAGTTTAGTCTTCAAACAGATAGGAGAGAAGTTTACTTTATGCATTAAGGCCTGCTGCAAAGGCAATGGCCATGTGGTCAACAATGGGTCCAGGGCATGAGTTGCAATCTGAGTTTCGGAGATATTAACAGTTGTAAGGAAAGCAGAATTGAAACATTATACAAGCACCCCTCGAGGGATGATTATTGAATTAATTGGCACAGAATGGACAAGTTGATAACAGCTCTTTCTATTAGGCTGTTGACATTTTAATAACTAGCGGTAAGCACTGCAGTAACACAAGGATGTTCAAAACCCAGATTTGATGGCTGATTTGTATGCTCCTTTAATATTTTTTCACAGTTCTTATTTGCATTTACCTCTATGGGAGTTTTGCAGAAAACACAGTGGTTACCAAATGCAATTGGTATATGAGTATGCTGTAAACTTCAAGTCCCTCCCCATTGGACATTACCTGGCATTAAAGACTACTTGGATATTACATCAAAACAGTCCTTAATCCCTGATATTACGCAATGTGGAGGGGCTTACTGCTGTATACTTCAATGTTATATACTATTTCATAGTCATTTTCTTATTTTTTTACTGTTGTATTTGGTTTCTGTTTCAGTTTCCTAAAATGAGTTATATTAACGCTACAGAAAATATAGCTAAATCTCTTTATGGTGTTGTCATTTATTTAGAATGTTTTTAATTTAGTGTGCCCAATTATTTTACCCTGATTTTCTCCCCAATTTAGAATGTCCATTTATTTCTTTCCCCTCACTGAAGCGATTCCCCACACAGCTCAGGAGAACCGAAGGTCCCACGACCAAGCCAACTTCCTTTCTACACCCAGGAACTTGAGAGCAGATATGTGTGAGTTACTGGCTTCTGGAGGACAAGGGTCAGCCCTGCAGGTGTCCGTCTGAGCTCAATGGGTGCCTGGCCAGTAGGGTCTGCTGTGGGACAATGAGGAGAAACAGCTCCTGCGGTTTTGCCTCCCTAACCCGATGGGGCGCCAGAGTCAAGGCAATGCTCCCTCTGGAATCCTCAGTGAAGACCGGCGACTTAGCACAACCAGGGCGTGAACATGCGCTCCCTTGCACAACGAACAGCCAGGATGTGAACCTCGCTCCCCTTGCACTGCTTGCACAGCCAGGGCGTGAACCTGTGCTCCCCTTGCACAGCACAGCCAGGAAGTGAACCTGCGCTCCCCTTGCACAATGCACAGCCAGGATGTGAACCTGTGCTCCCCTTGCTGCGCACAGCCAGGGCGTGAACCTGCACTCCCATATATGCACAGTGTGTAATGTAGGCTTGATCAGCCACAGCGGCTTTATATTAATTAGTGCTAGCACCATCTAGTGCACAGTTGTGTATTGCCAGAAAAACAGGTAACTTGGTCCAAATGGCTAAATCAGACAACTTGAACTGAAGGGCAGCTCCTGAACTCCGGTGAAAGCACCTTAACAATCAGAATGATCACAACACAGTATCTGAGTCATTGCAACAACCCCCGAAATTGTACAAATATAAAAAGGAAATAAGAAGAATATATGTTAAGCTAATTACTTAAAGTCTAGCTGCAAATGCTTTACCAAATATACAGGACTGAGATTTATTCACACAGGGCCAAAGCCACTAAATGGAAACTACTTTTAATAACTACTATAATTGGCGAGAATGTAACCATTGACCCAAAGGTAAAGGCTTCATACCATATTGGCAAGTAAACAGATCCACCCAGGCTATCCACTGTGGCTTGTTATTATGAATACCTCTCTAAAGAGGTAAAGCTGCTTAATGTGAATTGCACTAGTTAACAAGGTTGTTCATGCTGTACAACGAAGGCATACATGGGTGCTGTGATAAGATATTAAAGAGGTTGTTATCGAGAGAGACGCTGTATGAAAAAGAAGATCTGTGTTGCAGTCATTAAGATGCCAGAATTCCTCTTATAGTACAGGCCAACTCAATGCAGTAATGACACTAGTTAAATGAATACGGATGTCTGTGCTTTGCTTGTAGGATTGTAGCATGAATGAGAGCTGTTTTATTAGTGAGGTATTGTATTCTGTAAGTCTGTGGACTTTAATGGGAGCTCTATTGTAGTTTGCCAGGCCTGCTGATTCATTCCTACTGTCTACCGTAATTGGGAGCTGTGGTTGGATTATTAAGTAGACCTCTTTTGTCTGCAAAGCCGTTTGCAGTGATGAAAACTTTAATAGTTACTAGGAGCCCTGTCTTTCTTTAAGACAGAGTACAGTAATGTGGTGGCTGTGCTGCAGTTGTTAGATGCATCTGTTTTGTTCAAGTTCAGTTACACAAAGTAAAGGTGCAACTCATTAAAAAAGAAGGGCTCTAGAGGCATTCTTATTGTCCTGGAGAGATTATTATAGACACCTGGATGCACAAGTGCATTGCAGTTAATATAGGCAATTCAATTATAATAGACAGCTACAGTACTTGAAGTTGCTACCACCACTCCCTGCATTTTAATGATATTAAACTATTTAGGATCTTGTCAAGGTACATGTGCTTTAATGCTGTGCTAACCAAGGTTTTAAAGTCAGTTTCCATGCCTCTTATCACTGCTCTCATGATTGTGTTATATATTTTTTGGCTCTTTTCCTGCATTTAATATATCAATTAGAAATATGCAGGAATTAAAGGTTGCTACTACAGTGTGACCCATGGAAAATGTCTCTGGTCAGCGGCAGGCACAGTACCTGATATGACAGTGCACAGCGGGTTACCTGTCAGTTGCCATGGAATCTTTTTTTTTAACATGTGTCAAAACCTCCCAAAGAGCCGCCATGTGGCTCGTTGTTGTTTAGAACTTAAATAAACCCTGGCAGGACACGAGTCGGTGTTGCTTCAAATCATGTGGCTCTGTCACCTGTCAAACAGTAACTGAAGCTAACTCTGCAGTCCCCAAAACAGATATATATATTGTTGGGAGAAAGAAATGGGGACAATCACATAAGACCTTAATGTAACAGAAATATAGGAGGCTGTGTGGTCCAGTGGTTAAAAAAGGGCTTGTAACCAGGATGTCCCCGGTTCAAATCCCACCTCAGCCACTGACTCATTGTGTGACCCTGAGCAAGTCACTTAACCTCCTTGTGCTCCGTCTTTCGGGTGACACGTAATTGTAAGTGACTCTGCAGCTGATGCATAGTTCACACACCCTAGTCTCTGTAAGTTGCCTTGGATAAAGGCGTCTGCTAAATAACAAATAATTAGCACACATTTTGGTATTTCTCTTTTTGGTGCACTTTTTAAATCCATTCATGTACCATTTGTCAGTGGTTTACACTGTTACTACTGGAATTTACAGTAGTAGTGTTATATCTATATGTTGGTGTATTTTGTCATTGCACTTAAATTTACTTGAATCAATTATTTTGAAAAATTAAGTTTCTATAGCAGTTTAACTAAAAACAAAAAAAACACTGTCAAATTATTAATGGAATAGAATGTTGGAAACAAGGGTTATTTTGAAACTAAATATGTGTATTTCTTTATGTATTGGTGCTGAGCATGTAGGAAAGTATTTTATACACAAAAAAGGTGTTTTCCTAAAATTGAAGTCTCAAATTGAAGTGGCCCCTCGACCACAGTCTGCACGAGTTTAGTAAGGATGCGTGACTGTCAGCTAGTTAAATAATCAGTAGCTGATCAGCCACGCATCCTCTAAAATTTTAAAATATAAAAACAACAACAAATAAGCGGCTTATAACTGAGCATAAACAAAAATACAAATAATAATAAATAAATATATAGGGGCGGGACACTCCGCCACACATGTCCCACCTTGTGCGCAGCACACATGGCCTTTTCGGCCACCTCCCCCCTTAGTCCCCAAAGTCCCGGCTAGCAGTCCCGGCCTAGGAACAGGGGCAGCAACGGGCCAAAGGTGGTGGCCACGGTGGGAAGTCCTCCTCCCACCCAAACAGCCGTAGCGTCCCAGTGGACCACGCACAGGCCGGCTCCTCGGGCCAAGGAAATTTTGGGGGTGGTCTCCAGACCTGCCCCCCCCTCTTCATGGCCGGCAGCTCCCCTCCGTGGGGCTCCGGCCACCCGTTCTCCTGCAGCAAAATTGCTGCAGGGGGAGCTGGTCTCCTGACCTCCCACCCCTTCTTCGTGGCCGGCAGCTCCCCTTCATGGGGCTCCAGCCACAGTATTTCCTGCCGCATGGTAGGACTGGTAGCGACCCCAGGCAAAACAGGACCCTCAGGAGGCGACGGCAGCAGCGGACCCTCGGGAGGCGACGGCAGCAGCAGCAGCAGACCCTCGGAGGCGACTGCAGCAGCAGGACCCTCGGGGAGGCGACGGCAGCAGCAGTGGACCCTCGGAGGCGACGGCAGCAGCAGCGGACCCTCGGGAGGCGAACTTCGGGAGGGTAGCCCCTGGCCATGGAGGCGGCAGTGGGAGCTCACTTCTCCCTCATACCCTGTAACTGGTGGCACTCCAGGGGATGCGGAGCAACAGGGAGCCCCAGGCGTGCGGAGCCACAGGCAGCCAGAGGCGTCGCGGAGCCACAGGCATCGACAGGCGATGCATGGCAGACATCCTTGGGCGGTCGCGAGGCAGGCATCCTTGGGTGGTGTGAGGCAGGGCAGGAGCAGTCCTTCCCATGACGGTGGAGGTGGAACCAGCAGGTATTCACTCTCTGCTGGTGGAGGTGGGAGGGCAAGCAGTCCTCCCACGGCGGCTGAGGCGGAACCAGCAGGCATTCACCCTCTGCTGGTGGAGGTGGGAGGGGCAAGCAGTCCTCCCACGTCGGTTGAGGCAGAACCAGCAGGCATTCACCCTCTGCTGGTTGAGCTGGGAGCAGTAAGCAGTCCTCCCACGGCGGTTGGCCCGGAACCAGCAGGCATTCACCCTCTGCTGGCGGAGGCAGAGGCAGCTCCTGCTGCTCTGCCCCTGGTGGTGGTGGAGACAGAGGCAGCTTCTGCTGCTCTGCCCCTGGTGGTGGTGGAGACAGAGGCAGCTCCTGCTACTCTGCTCCTGGCGGTGGTGGAGACAGAGGCAGCTCCTGCTGCTCTGCTCCTGGTGGTGGTGGAGACAGAGGCAGCTCCTGCTGCTCTGCTTCTAGTGCTGGAGACAGTGGCGAGGGCTCCTCACCCTCTGGCGTTGGAGATGTCGCGATGGCTCCTCTCCCTCTGGCGCTGGAGGCGGCAGCGGCGGCTCCTCTCCCTCTTGCGCTGGAGGCGGCAGCGGCTCCTCTCTCTGGCGCTGGAGGCGGCAGCGGCGGCTCCTCTCCCTCTGGCGCCGGAGGCGGCAGCGGCGGCTCCTCTCCCTCTGGCGCCCGGAGGCGGCAGCGGCGGCTCCTCTCTCTCTGGCGCTGGAGACGGCAGTGGCGGCTCCTCTCCCTCTGGCGCTGGAGGCGGCAGCGGCGGCTCCTCTCCCTCTGGCGCTGGAGACGGCAGCGACCACTCCTCTCCCTCTGGCTGGAGGCGGCAGCGACCGCTCCTCTCTCTCTGGCACTGGAGATGGCAGCGGGGACCCTCTCATATCCGCAGCCAGGTAGTTCAGCACCATGGCTGCGATGTCTGGGAGCGATGCTGGGTGGTTTTGCGGTTCCCAGGCCTCCCATCACTCCCCATCTATCGCCCACAGGAGGTTGACAGCAGGAGGGCCTCCACAATATCCCTCTCAGGCTCCGCCAGCCAGTCCCAGATCCCCTCTGAGGACAGTGGACCAGTCCGCCTCGGAGGATGCAGAGGCAGCTCCTGCTCCTTTCCCTCAGATGGTGGTGGTGGAGGTGAAACCAGCAGGTATTCTTCCCCTGCTAGTGGAGCCTTGGGCTGTGGACACTCGGCCTCCCCCCTCTTGGGCTGTGGACGGACCGACCCCTCATCCTCCTGTTCCTGCTCTGGGCCATCCTCCTTCCACATGGGCGCAGGATGTTCAGGCTCCTCCCTCACCTGCCATGGAGGGGTTGGTCGAGTGCTACGTGCCCGACCTCACCACCGGCGAAGCACCATTCCTCACCCCTCAGACAGGTGAGGCAGACGTCTAGCACAGCAGAGACCCGGCGGGACTTGCGACCAGCCCCGCGCTGTTGCTGATGCACTTGCTGCTGTTTCCTCCTTCCACTTCTTCCCATTATTTATTTGAAAAACGAACAAACAAAAAAAAACGTACTTTTCTGTCCTGGTCCGGCTCCTCGAGACGTTGTCTATCCCACTCTGACACCATATGTGGCAGGATGGCTTGCAGTGGTGAGGTGTGATGACGTCACAGACTAGGAAGTAACCGAACCAAAACAGTGGATTGGCGGGTGAAAGCTGAAACGCTACGGCGTTCAGCTGCTTTTATTAAATCATAATACAAAACAAAGGATTTAAACAAATAACAAAACAAAAAGGCGCATTGGCCAAACAAATAGAAACAAATAAGCGTGCTGGTTTTAACCCAGCACGATACCTAACAGTTTTATTTTATTTTCCTCGCTCTCTCCGCTCCCCGTACTCTCCTCTGTACACTTTCCTCGCAGCACGGACAGCTGCAGGTTCTTATACTCTGGCGGAGGGGTTAACTAGCTGTTAATTATCTTATTACCCCTCAGCCACAGTCTGCACGAGTTTAGTAAGGATGTGTGACTGTCAGCTAGTTAAACAATCAGTAGCTGATCAGCCACGCATCCTCACAATGTTTTTAAAATATAAAAACAACAACAAATACGCGGCGCTTTGAACTGCGCAGCAAACAAAAATACAAATAATAATAAATAAATATATAGGGGTGGGACACTCCGCCACAGACTTATACAAGGATTTTTACAGGAACTGGATAGAAAACAGAATTGATTTTGTCATGAACAAGATTTAGACACTTTTTTCTGTCAGGTTCATATTTTTTTTCTTGAGCCAGTAATAAGGCTGCACAGGTAAATTAAGGACATTTTTGCAAGAAGGTTTGACGCCTGACACTGGAACATCAATTACCTGTCTTCAAAGCTAGTGGGGAGGTGAAATCACTTCATTTTACCTGCCGCAGGCTGGGGTGGGGGTGGTTTCAGGACTTGCATATATGAAAAGAAATGATCGGAGTTGAACAGTACGGCATTGGTCATTACACAAAGCTAATTTAGAATAAAGTGTATTCTTTTGTGAATTGCAGCATTGTATCAGCCCTTGTCCTTTTAAAACTGTATTTTAACCACAGTATGTATAATTAATATCTGAGACACAATGTTGCACTGGAATCACAGAAGGAGGAAATTGCTTATTTTTGGAAAGCCTATATAAAATGTATATTTTACTTAATGTAAACATCAAAGGATAATATATATATATATATATATATATATATATATATATATATATATATATATATATATATATATATATACATACATATATATACAGTGCCTTGCAAAAGTATTCAGACCCTGACCAATTCTCTCATATTACTGAATTACAAATGGTACATTGAAATTTCGTTCTATTTGATATTTTATTTTAAAACACTGAAACTCAAAATCAATTATTGTAAGGTGACATTGGTTTTATGTTGGGAAATATTTTTAAGAAAAATAAAAACTGAAATATCTTGCTTGCATAAGTATTCAACCCCCACACATTAATATTTGGTAGAGCCACCTTCGCTGCAATAACAGCTTTAAGTCTTTTGGGGTAAATATGTACCAGCTTTGCACACAGTGTCGGAGTGATTTTGGCCCATTCTTCTTGGCAGATTTGCTCCAGGTTGTTCAGGTTGGTTGGACAACGCTTGTGGACCCAATTTTCAAATAGTGCCACAGATTTTCAATGGGATTGAGATCAGGACTTTGACTGGGCCACTGTAGGACATTCACCTTTTTGTTCTTGAGCCACTCCAATGTTGCTTTGGCCTTGTGCTTGGGATCATTGTCCTGCTGAAAGGTGAATTTCCTCCCAAGCTTCAGTTTTTAGCGGACTGAAGCAGGTTCTCTTGCAGTATTTCCCTGTTTTGCTCCATCCATTCTTCCTTCAATTTTAACAAGATGCCCAGTCCCTGCTGTTGACAAGCATCCCCACAGAATGATGCTGCCACCACCATACTTCACTGTAGGGATGGTGTGTCTTGAGGCATGGACAGTGTTAGGTTTGCGCCACACATAGCGCTTTGAGTTTTGGCCAAAAGCTCTATCTTGGTCTCATCTGACCACAAAACTTTTTCCCACATCACAGCTGGGTCACTCTCATGCTTTCTGGCAAACTCCAGATGTCCTTTCAGATGGTACTTTTTGAGTAACGGCTTCTTTCTTGCCACCCTCCCATACAGGCCAGTGTTATGCAGAGCTCTTGATATGGTTGACTGGTGCACCATTACTCCACTCCCAGCCACTGAACTCTGTAGCTCCTTCAAAGTGATTGTTGGCCTCTCTGTGGCTTCTCTCACAAGTCTCCTTCTTGTTTGAGCTGAGTTTTGAGGGACGGCCTTTTCTTGGCAGTGCCTGGGTGGTGTGATGCAGCTTCCACTTCCTGATTATTGATCCAACTGTGCTCACTGGGATATCCAAACACTTGGATATTATTTTATACCCTTTCCTAATCTATGCATTTGTATTACTTTATCTCTAACTTCTGTAGAATGCTCTTTGGTCTTCGTTTTCCTTCAGATTCACAGCCTGACCAATGATCCTTCAACAGTGGGGTTTTATCCAGAAAATGTGACAGCAACTTTAATGGTTCACAGGTGGAGGCCAATGGTAAGGTAATTGTGTCCTCGTTAGGGCAATTTCTTTCATCGGTGTAAACTGGGAGCTTCCACAGCACAGGGTTGAATACTTATGCAAGCAAGATATTTCAGTTTTTATTTTTCTTAAAAATATTTCCCAACATAAAACCAATGTCACCTTACAATAATTGATTTTGAGTTTCAGTGTTTTAAAATAAAATATCAAACAGAATGAAATTTCAATGTACGATTTGTAATTCAGTAATATGAGAGAATTGGTCAGGGTCTGAATACTTTTGTAAGGCACTGTATATATATATATATATATATATATATATATATATATCTATATATATCTATATATATATATATATATATATATATATATATATATATATATATATATATATATATATATATCTATATATCTATATATATATATATATATATATATCTATATATATATATATATATATATATATATATATATATATATATATATATATCTTTTGACTACAACTTACTATAAATTGTGTATTTTGCTATTTGTCTTAGTAAAAACTGGTTAAAGTTTACTAAATGTTTGTCCTTAAATCTGTTACTTTTATTAATGGTATAGGGTACAAAATCTGAAATCGATAATTCGGATCTTTTTGGGCAATGATTAAAAAAAAAAATCAAATATATTATTGTTTTAAGTGCATGATACATATTTAAATACTATATAGTACACATACATTTAGTCCCTTCTGTACTGGAAACATCAACATAATGTATTAATAATAATAATAATAATAATAATAATAATAATAATAATAATAATAATAATAATAATAATAAATGCATTAATTGCTTATTTGTTGACACGGACATAATATAATTTTGTTCAGCGCGGTTTTCTTTTGAAACTTCTCCAATCACATGAAAATAATTTGTTATTTTCCTCATCTTGATTTGACAAGTTTTCATACTGGAAACGAGTAGCCATCGCACTGATAAATCAGTGAAATTAGCAGGGTATGGAATTTGTAGTACATTAAGATTGAGCTATGAGAGTTTAGATCTGTTTTTTATGTTTTATACTTTCAAGAGTTTCTAGTGGCACACATGCGCCTAAGTGAAAATTTACGTTCGCACAAGCACATTTTTAGTCGCACATGCGACCAAATTAGTCTCACTGTAGAGTAGAGCCCTGTTGTTATGTTGTTTTGTTTCTGATTTAGTTCCTGAGAATAGTTGCCGCAGTTATTATTATTGAGGTGTACTTGCCGCTCGCTGTGTGTTATTGTTTGCTGTAAAACATTGATATCCCGTCAGTTAAGAAAAGGCTGAATGCAAAGGCTTGTTTTAACGTTGTCTTTATTACGCCAGCCAGAGACCCGCGCTTACAACTGTACTGTCATATTTTCTTTGAATTCTCAAATGAATAAATCGAAACGGTAGTAAAAAGAGATTGTTATTATTATTTATTTCTTAGCAGCCACCCTTACCCAGGGCGACTTACAATTGTTACAAGGTATCACATTATTTTTTACACATTATTTTTACATACAATTACCTGTTTTTATACAGTTGGCTTTTTACTGGAGCAATCTAGGTAAAGTACCTTGCTCAAGGGTACAGCAGCAGTGTCCCCACCTGGGATTGAACCCACGACCTCCGGGTCAAAAGTCCGAGCCCTAACCACTCCTCAACACTGCTGCCCCTAATTTAAAACCTGGGTTTCTGGGTACCCGTGCGACCTCTAATATATATATATTATTGTTTTGCTTTAGTAGTCTCATTGTCAATCAACAATACAGTAATAAATACTGTAGATGTACTTGTTTCTACATTTCTTATATATCCCATGATTGTAGCAGCCTTTTATATGTGAATAAAATACAATGTGTTTGTTAATACAGTACCCAAGAGAGGAAGGGTTAAACACACCCTAAACAGAAATAATCTAGTTAATAAAGAATGGCATACAGCCCATTCAAATCTAAAAGCTTCCTACAGTACCTGTTCTGTAGCTCTGTTACTTCCTACAGTACTGTTCTGTAGCTCAGGAGGCGATGCGCCCACCGCTCAGGTAGTGGTTACTTTGTAACGATCACTCTGCACAACTGAGAAGCAGTTGCACTGTCCTCCCTAAGGAGATACTACTGGCCCTATTCCTATAGTTAAATAAGTCAGCAAGAGTGACGGACAGCAAAAGCAGGGACGCCAGAGGTGTCAATTTCACGAACAACCAGTTTATTATTCTGAACAATAATGTCAACAAATGAAAATGAACAACTGAATTAAATGAATAATGATAAGACAGGAATTCAAATAATTGCAGGTAACAGATAAGAAGTAAGATGGTACAGATAAGTATGTAGGGACAAACAGAAGGCTGAACAGTTTCACAAAGTAGAAATGAATGGTGTCCGGAGGGTCTCCAATAAACCCACACTCACAAACACAACCCACACAGATAGACAAAAGATAGATAAATAGATACAGATGAAAACAGTGTCTTGTGGAAACAATTACATTTAACAGTCTCTATGGCAATGGTGGAGAATGACCGGTAGGCCCAACAAGTCCAGTAATAGCAGGGTAATTGAAATCCATACAAAGTAACAAAATAACAAAGTAACAGAAAAATACAGGAAACAAAGTATCAAATTAAAGTAGAAAAATCCAAACAAAAAGAAATGATCTCACCCACAAATAAGGCAGTCCAGCAAAGTGTCCCGAAATGATGGTGATTGTAGAAGGTTGAAAACATTGAGTACGCTTGAAATTGTTGAGACTGTCCAGTAGTGTTGAGTTGAATGGTGAACAGTTGTTTGGCAAAAATCAGGAGGATCAGGAAAAAATGGAGGCTGTCACACATAAAACAACAAACACTAAACAGACCTAGAAAACAGCTAAACTTAAACAAGTAACAGTGAAAACAAAAAGAGCAGTTTAGACAAAGCGCAGCAACAAAAGAAAATGAATGGATGCACTGGAATTATCTAAGGATGGTAATGGATTCACTGAAATTTAAGTAGAGAAAATGCTGTAGTTTAATGGATTCCTCTGAGAAAGGGAGTCAGTCTCCTGGCCTAGCCAGCCAGCTTTAAACAGGTATTGGCTTACAAGGAGCTCTGAGATTGGAGGGGTGAAAATCTGAATGAGCCAATGGGGAGAGAGGATGAACAGAGGGTAGTTGCAAGGAACTATGGGAAATGAAGTTTTAACCTGGCCAGGCTACTGACCCTAATTAAAGGGACAGGCGGGTGAGACTTACACCCACATTATGTAGCATGGGAATTGCTACAACTTACCAGAAAGAATATTATTGTTATTTTTACTGAAAAAGAATAAAAGCAAGCAAAAAAACACATCTTCAGCATAAGCATAGTTAGATGTGATAAGTCCACTAATGTGAATAATGGATTGTAAGACCTTGGTTAGCACGGCTTCAAACCCAATTGTGTGTCTTGTATGCTTCAAAACTGTTCTCCTGTAGTACTGAAAGATAAATGATGCAAGACAAGCTAATCAGGCTGAAGAGAAAGAAAACACATATCCTTCATCAAGCAGGGAGATCTGTTAATTAAAGCTTGGCTGCGGTGAGGCAATGAGATAACTCCAACTGCAGTCTTCGCATCCAGTGATCAATTAGAATGTTCTGTTTATTCTTGCTGGACTTGCAATGGTCTTTGTGAGAAAGCTGGTTCCACTAGAGCAGGGGCGGCTATCTCTGGTCCTGGAGAGTCACAATACAGCAGGTTTTATAGATAACCTTTAATCATCAATTTCTAAAGACTTGGAACAATTTCATTTTGACTAGTTAAGCAGTATTTTTTCAATTTAAGTAGTCATTTGTTAAATTAAGTAATTTAGAGATCATTTGAAACAAAAACCTGAGCATCCTGAAGCTCTCATGCACCAGAGCTGACCACTCCTGATTTAATTGAACAAATGAACTTGCTAAATTGACCAGCAACTTACACTCTTCAGAAACTGATGATTAAGGGTTACCTATAAAACCTGCTAAAACCTCTATACCCCTCGGAACCTGAGGGTCAGTGCCTCTATACACTCAGAGCTCCTGAAGGTCAGTGCTTCTATACCCCTCGGAGCGTGAAGGTCAGTGCCTCTATACCCCTCGGAACCTGAGGGTCAATGCCTCTATACCCCTTGGAGCACCTGAAGGTCAGTGCCTCTATACCCCTCGGAGCTCCTGAAGGTCAGTGCCTCTATACCCCTTGGAGCTCCTGAAGGTCAGTGCCTCTATACCCTCGGAGCTCCTGAAGGTCAGTGCCTCTATAACCCTCGGAGCTCCTGAAGGCCAGTGCCTCTATACCCCTCGGAGCTCCTGAAGGCCAGTGCCTCTATACCCCTTGGAGCTCCTGAAGGTCAGTGCCTCTATACCCCTCGGAGTTCCTGAAGGTCAGTGCCTCTATACCCCTCGGAGCTCCTGAAGGCCAGTGCCTCTATACCCCTTGGAGCTCCTGAAGGTCAGTGCCTCTATACCCCTCGGAGTTCCTGAAGGTCAGTGCCTCTATACCCCTCAGAGCTCCTGAAGGTCAGTGCCTCTATACACTCAGAGCTCCTGAAGGTCAGTGCCTCTATACCCCTCGGAGCTCCTGAAGGTCAATGCCTCTATACTCCTCGGAGCTCCTCAGTGGTTGTCAGTGAGGAGAAACAGTCCCTGCCAATGTTGCCTCCCTAACGAGCGGGAGCAACAGAGCCAATGCAATGCTCTCTGTGGAATCCCAAGCAAGGACCAGCAACTCTGCACACCCAGGACACAGACCTGCAGTCCCCTGACTCACCCTGCACACCACATGGCAGTGCCTTTACCAGTTGAGCCACTCGGGAAACCAATAAGATTATTTTCTATTGGTAATACCAAAAAAGGTGAAAAAAATAATGTGTGTTATAGTTGAGTGAAAAATCAGTTTAGATGTGATATCAGAAATACACATAAAACACCTCTCCTTTAATGACTTGTGGGGTGGTAAGGGCCCAAAGCCCATTCATTAATATACAATGGCTGGGCAATAGCTTCAGGGTGAAGTGGTAGGCAGGCAGGAGGATGTTTACAAAGGAAAGAGCTCTCAAGCTGCCATAGTCCTGTGTGGCACCACACCTGATTGTAGCCTGTGCCATTGTCCCTTTCATTTCATTAGCATTAAAAGTAAAGAGAATAAATGATACCAAGGAAGACCTCCTGTAAAACTCTCAAATATTGCACAAGTAGAATATTTTGTACACTTTTAAATGCAATAATTAATTAAGCAGCAGTGTTTATAGCACATATCAGGGTAGGCAGCCGGTAATTTGAATTTACCAGAAGGGATGTCTTAGTATAAGGATTAAAACATTAAAATGCTTTCCCACCACTGTGATGCTGAGAACCTATGGCAAAGGCTTAGCAAACTGATTAAAGTGTGGTTAAAGTCTTGCTAATAAGAGGGAACTTTATTTTTAATTGTTAATTACAGACATACCTTTGTATATGTATTTTTAAATATCAACTAGGAATATTTTGTTTTTAATATATTTTTTAAATAACTATTTTATATGGACATGCCGAGTTACGGGTACTGACGAGTATTCTGAACAATTATGACCTTTTTTTTCTCATTATTTGGAGAAAAATTTAAAAAATGCATTGAATCAGCTCTGGCACCAATAGGAAAGTGGCAACTGTCAATCAAATCTAGAAATAGAGTGCCAATCCAGGAGGGAAGGAGGAGGCACCAGTGCGACATATCTCTGACATAGTGGACTACGTGTCATTCTGTGTTGTGTGAGTGAAGAGGTCAGACAGACGGAAGGTTCAGCTCAGAATCAAACTCCTTTCAGAGATATATTACTTTCTCTTTGAAAAAGGGAATTCCTAACAACTTTTCTAAAATAATATACTTTATTAAAATACACTTAAAAAAAAAAAGTGTTGATATTGGGTAACTTGGGGATCTTCTTCAAGTGCTTGACCGTGCAACTAATTGTATTTTTTTTTTCAAAGAAAAATAAACAAGTAGTTTTTATTTTGGATTCCAGAAATGGTAACACTTTACAATAAGTGTCCCTAATTACACTGTATTTACATAGTAGTTACACAGTAACTACATCTGTAATTACACACAACTACAGTGTAATTATGTACTTAATGTGTAAATCCGATAATCACTATATGTAAGTACACAATCAATACAACATTTGTAACTACAATGTAACTACTTTTTTAAAAAAAAAATCATTGTGATTGTTACAAATGTACTTACATATAAATCTTACTGGTCCCAATTTTTCATTAAAAAAGCTAAATATGGTTTTAGAATGAGTAACTACAATTGTATAACAACTGTTACAGTGCATGGGTAATGTAAACTACAGAAACAACAGGGTCAATAGCACAGATACAATTGTATTCTCATTATGAACATTAAGGTTAATAGTTTTTTTTTTTAATTTGTAACTTCTTTGATTATTTAAGTCATGTTAGAGAGGTTATAGGGGAGTTTTCACTCCACTCAGGGATTCACAACTTTGGTCTTCCAGGTCCATAGTCCAGCAGGTTTTTATTTTTATTTTTTATACCTCTCTTTAAATCTCCACCTGCTTAAGAGCAAAAAAGTGGTTTCAACAAACAATAATTAGTTCAATTAGGTCATTTGGAGCTCACGTGGAACAAAAACCAGAAACCTCCCTGCCCTCCAGGAACAGGTTTGGGATTCCCTAAACTACATACTAAGCATGGATATCAGCACACCAAATCCAGACATTACAATGCAATTAAAAAAATTAAATACAAAATATGCCAATATGTGTACTGTACATGCACTATGTCCATACCATGTACTTACACAGGAACGGCTTACTACAGCTGTGTAAATACCATGTACTTACACGGTACTTACACAGGAACTGCCTACTTAATGTAAAGTGTAACTTCTTGGGTAACAGCTGAGTAAGTACTATGTACTTGCCTGGTACTTACTCAGGCACTGTGTACAATAACCCTTTCATGGCTCAAATGAGTTGCATTGCGTGTCTGCTAGTTTTCATTCAACCGAAGTCCTCAGTGACTTAATTAGCTGGATACATTAAACACATATCTAGGCCCCATAAAATTTTATATGCAACTGTACCTTGAATCAAATGCACATATTAAACCATCAACTGTAGAATACCATGTAAAAATGTTACATTGTGTAAATAATTATATCAATGAAGTAATTAAGAGCAGAAGTCAGAACAGAAACCAGCAGACACTGTGGCCCTCCTGGAACTGAGTTTGACACCGTTTTAATACATGCAGAGGTGACAGGAATGTAATGCATCTTAATAAGGTTGTAATATTAGAATCCATAAGATGTTAAAAGACAGAAAATGTGTCCAAATCTGTTTTATTGACAGAAAACAAAGATAACAGTCTTTCACAGCATCAAGTATATAAAATAAGCACAATTTTATGTAACTTCTCCCCCCCACACACATTTTGTAGTGTTACAACCTGGAATTAAAATGGATTTAATTGGGATTTTTACCATTTGATTTACACAACATACTTAACACTTTGAAGGTGCAAAATATTTTTTTATTGTGACACAAAAGTTAATTAAACAAAAAAAAGACATTTGTTGGTTGCATAAGTATTCACCCCCGAGTCAATACTTGGTAGAAGCACCTTTGGCAGCAATTATAGCTGTGCGTCTTTTTGGGTAAGTCTCTACCAACTTTGCACATCTGGATCCTGCAATTTTTGCCCATTCTTCTTGGCAAAATTGCTCAAGCTCTGTCAAGTTGGATGGGGACCATTGGTGAACAGCAATTTTCAAGTCTTTCCACAGATTCTCAATCGGATTGAGGTCTGGGCTTTGACTGGGCCATTCTAAGACATGCAGGATCTTGTTTTTAAACCACTCCATTGTAGCTTTGGCTGTGTGTTTAGGGTCATTGTCCTGTTGGAAGGTGAACCTCCGCCCCAGTCCCAGGTCTCTTGCAGACTGAAACAGGTTTTCCTCTAGAAGTTCCCTGTAATTGGCTCCATCCATCTTGCCCTCAATCCTGACCAGTTTCCCAGTCCCTGCTGATGAAAAGCATCCCCATAACATGATTCTGCCACCACCATGCTTCACTGTGGGGATGGTGTTCTCAGGGTGATGAGCAGTGTTGGCTTTGCGCCACACATAGCGTTTTGCGCTAAGGCCAAAAAGTTCAATTTTGGTCTCATCAGACCAGAGAACCTTTTTCCACATGTTTGCTGTGTCTCCCACATGCCTTTTGGCAACATCCAAACGGGATTTGATATGTTTTTTTTTCAGCAATGGCTTTCTTCTCGCCACTCTTCCAAAAAGCCCAGCTTTGTGGAGCGTCCGGGTTATAGTTGTCCCATGGACGGTTTCTCCCATCTCAGCTGTGGATCTCTCCAGCTCCTTCAGAGTTACCATTGGCCTCTTGGTTGCTTCTCTGACTAATGCCCTCCTTACCTGGTCACTGAGTTTTGGTGGACGGCCTTCTCTAGGCAGAGTCGCGGTTATGCCATATTCTTTCCATTTTTTTAATAATGGATTTAACAGAGCACCGGGGAATGTTCAAAGTTTGGGATATTTTGTTATAACCCAACCCTGATTGGTGCTTCTCCAGAACTTTATCCCGGACTTGTTTTGATAGCTCCTTGGTCTTCATGATGCTGTTTGTTTAGATATGCTCTCTAACAAACTCTGGGGCCTTCCAGAAACAGGTGTATTTAATCTGAGATCACGTGGCACTTTAATTGCACACAGGTGGACTCCATTCAACTAATTATGTGACTTCTGAAGGCAATTTGTTGCACCAGAGCTTATTTAGGGGTGTCACAGCAAAGCGGGTGAATACTTATGCAATCAAGACTTTTCAGTTTTTTATTTTTAAATAATTTTGAAAAATATGTAGATTTTTTTTCCCCACTTCGACATTATGGACTATTTTGTGTAGATCAGTGATAAAAAATCCTAATTAAATCCATTTTAATTCCAGGTTGTAACACTACAAAATGTGGAAAAGTCCAAGGGGGGTGAATACTTATGCAAGGCACTGTAACAATCCAGGCTTTTCTTTAAGTTACATTAAATTGAATATATTACTACAGGTCAGAAATACTCCTACCCCTACAGAGCCACAGCCATGAAGGTTTAATAGGCAACATAAAATGTGCAGGTTTTAAAGATGTGACATCGCAAAAGGAAAGAAAAAAAACAACACACTGCAATAATGACAGGGTTGATGTATTTCTAAATCTAAATTATACAGTATCTAGAGCCTATCAATTATCAAAATGTAATTATCTGCTGATATTACCAAACCATGAAAAATAAAATGTAGATCAGCACACACAAATATTAACTTCCAGGGATGGAAATAAGACTCCCATTGCATAGCAGTTGAAGCCATTTTGGGTTTTATAAGCTGCAGGCTCTCGTGTTTTTTGCTTCTTCAGTACAGTTTATACAAGGGCCTGCAGTTAGTAAAACCTGAAATTAACCAAACTGCTATGTATTAGGAGTCTTATTTCCATCCCTGACTTCACACACTTTTCACTTTTTCAGTTTGTAATTGGCAGAAGGTTTTTAGTAGCTTTCATTTCATTTATCTTTTGCTTTACTTCTGTGGTCATACATCTTGCACATCGTTCTGCGTAATCATAACGTTTTTCTTGCAGTGGTTTGAAACTGCCAATCTCTGACATAAAATGTGGTGCAGCTATCATTATTTCAGCTAACGGTGTTGCTAATGCCAGACAGAGTGTTTCGGTCAACTTTTACTCTTTTCAAAGCCTTCTGCATGCCGCCTTCAGATTTGAAAGTGTGAAGTACCATCTGGTATCTTTTTAGGACATCTTCTAGACTTGTTGCTAAATGTACAGAAAATAAAATACATTTAGTTACATGGATGTATGTGTAGGCTAAAATGTAAATAATGTTAATTGCAATCTATGATTTTGTAATGCAAGGGTTTTCAATCCAGTTCCTGGTGACCCACTGTCTCTTCTGTCTTTTCCCCAACTGAGCACTCAATTACTTCATCAAACCCTTAATTGAACTAATAACTTAGTAAATTAGACTTTTTATCCCCCCAGCTCTTAAACAGTCGGAGATATATTGAGTTCAATTAAGTATCTGAGTGTTCCATTGACCCAAAAACCAAAAGACAGTGGATCACCAGGAACAGGATTGAGAACCTGTTTAGTGTCTCATACATAGTGTTCCGCGTTTTCGGTTTTTACCTTTAAAAAAAAATTCTGGGAATTTTTCAGTTTATTTTACATATATTAAAATAGGGATAAAATCGTTAAAAAAATGTTTTTTAATTGAAACATCGGTAAAATTCGGGAGGAAAAAATCTCAGTATACACACTTTACACGTGGAATATGGTTTCTGATTAATAATGTCCCTGGCATGTATGATGAAGCACAATCTGTGCAAGTCGAAGCCACATTTTCCCAAGTTAGCTGGTACATTGCGAATGTTTGGGCAATCGCTGTGCTGATGGAAACAGTATCTACAGAAGGTATGAACATGACATCAGCACAAAACAAGTCAGGTTTATTTGCCTTGAAATCATAAAAATAAAATAATATTGACAGAACTGGACCAAGCCATCGGGAGATGTCAAAAACCACACTGGACATTTCTATCAATGCGTTCCATAAGTTTACCAACTAAAGCATCACCATTTTCTCTCAAATATTTATGATTAAGATTGTCGGTGTTAGGCAATGTTTAGCTGATGGACAGACAGTACTGTTGCACGAAGTCACCGATACATACCTTTCTGCAATAAACAGTGGCTGTCAAGCAAAGCACAGTGCTCTGACAAACTCATTAACACAGTCATTCTGCGCTCTCTTTTTATTAAAGCGCTTAAAAGCAGGATAAATAGATTGTTTGTCTCTGTTCACTTTCTTGTCGCTTATTTTCAGTATGTTCCTTTATTGTCAGCACGAACATGTACCTCAATGCAGCAGTATTTGCAGCGCTATGCATCCTCTGCCTCATCTGACCCACTTCTGCTATGTTTGCTTTTTGTATACTTCAAAACATTCATTTTCTTTTGAATATTCATAAACTGATTTATGTTTTCTCCCCATTCCTTATCCACTAAAAATATTATATTTTCGTGTATTTCAATTTAGTTTTTGATCAAGCTAGTAGTTACTACGCCCAGCAATTGCCACAATAATCAGACTTTGATTGGCCAACATAATCAGGTGATAGTGTGTTTGTGAAATGACAGAGAACCACAGTTGAACGATATTTGATTCTCTGACATCTAAACATTTGCTGTATCCTAGGATATAGTGTAGGGCTGCATCGGAGTCAAAATAAAACGGCATTTTAATCAAATTATTGTGTATTTCTTAGAAAATAGTACCGGGATAATACTGAATAACAGATACAAATAAGTTATAAATCAGTAAAAACCAATGTCCAGTTAGAAATCTTGTAATTTTTCAGTAAAATTCTGAATAAACCTGAAACGCGGAACACTACTCATACAATACAGCTACTCTTGCCAGTTGTGAAGATGTTGGTGATTTAAAGAGACAAAGATTGTGTGAGAAGTACGAGTGGACAAGTACAACGCAGTTAGAAGCAGTAAGGAGGAATTACATCTTTAAATTGAATCTGGAGTTGCTTTAATCAGAAAACATTGCAGCTTAAAGCCTTACAGCTGCGTGTATTTTTCTGATAACAAGCTGAAACTCGGAGCAGCTGATTCAAACTCTGCGGCGTTCTGAGACACGGGGGAGGGACGGAGCCCGCAGCACAAACAAACAAAAGGCAGGCAGCCTTCCCAGCGACAGCGTGTGGAAGCGACAACCACCAGAAATCCAGATATACAACAAATTTGAGCCACTTCAACATTTAGATGACCAAAACCAACATCAAGAGAATGAAAGAAACAACATCCAGGACCCTATAAACAGTGCTGGCCAGGCAATAAAAAGAAGGGAGGTCATGATTGTTGGGGACTCCATATTGAGAAACACAGCAAGTTCAGTTCGCAGTTTGGACCCCCTTACTACAACAGTGTGCTGCCTTCCAGGAGCCTCTGACAAGCACATCACTGATAATGTGGAAAAGCTCCTAGAACAAACAGGAGACGACCCGGTAGTAGTCGTAGTAGTCGTCCACATCGGTACAAACAACATTGGAAGAGACAGACCAAGATCCCTGCAAAACAAATTCAGAGAGCTAGGAAAGAAATTAAAAGACAAGACCAAAACTGTGGTATTTTCTGGGATACTGCTGGCACCTTGCAAAGGACCATATGAACAGCTGGAAATACAAAATCAAAATGCATGGCTGAAATCGTGGTGCACACAGGAAGGCTTCTCCTTTCTTGATCATTGGAGCACATTCTACAACAAGGATTATCTATACAGGTGGGACGGACTACACTTAATCAGAAAGGGAACCAATCTACTCGGAGAAAGGATCCTTGAGGAGGTCCAGAAGCATTTAAACTAGAAAGGAAGGGGGGAGAAAACAAAAAAACAGAAGGGAGACCACATCAAAACAAGGGCAACAACTCAGGTAAGACAACTATTAAATGTATTTATCTTAATGCTAGAAGTCTCAGAAACAAAATGTTAGAACTTGAAGCTACTGCACTAACAAGTAACTACGATGTGATAGGTGTTACAGAAACTTGGTTGTCTGAGAGTGATGGAGACGAATATAATATTACTGGGTACACACTGTATAGGAAGGACAGGCAGGACAGAAGAGGCGGAGGGGTAGCGCTATACATAAGAAATAGTCTTGAAGCCCAGGTGTTAAATCAGGACAAAGAAAACAATGCAGAATCAATATGGGTCAGAATAATGGACACAAATTCAAAGGGCATAATAATAGGCGCATGCTATAGACCGCCAAATTCAGACGCTGAGCAAAATAATCTGTTATACAATGACATTCGAAATTCGTGTAGAAAAGGAGAAGCCATACTAATGGGGGATTTCAACTTCCCCCATATAAAATGGGAAAACCTGATGGGGGGCACGACGGACGAAATTGAAATGGTGGAAATGACTGCTTCCTAAAACAATTTGTCAAGGCACCGACTAGAGGGGAGGCATGCCTTGATTTAGTCTTTTCAAATAATGAAGACAGAATAACTAAAACAGAGGTCAGAGAGCCATTGGCAAACTCAGACCACAACATGGTCTCATTTGAAGTATTTTTTAAAACCCCAAAAGTAATGACTAAAGCTAAGGTTTACAATTTTAGAAAAGCAAACTATGAAGGTATGAAACAGAGACTAACAGAAGTAGATTGGAGTAAAATAGAGAAAACATCCACAGAAAAAGAATGGCTGTTTTTTTAAAAATGTAGTACTAGAGGCGCAAAACAATTACATCCCAAAAGTAGACAAATCTAAATCTAAAACAAAATGGTTTAATAGATCAATTAAAAAAATTTCAGCGAAAAAAGGCACTTTACAGAGCGTGTAAAAGGGACCAAAAACAAAGTACACAGAAAGAGTACTTGGAACTGCAAACACAACTCAAAAAGGAAGTTAGAAAGGCCAAGAGAGAGAAATCAATATTGCTAAGGGGGCTAAAACCAATTCCAAAATGTTTTTCCGATATTATAACAGCAAGAGAACATGGAGGTCAAAGATCAAAGAGGAGGTTAAATGTCTGAGAGACACAAATGGCAAAATCATAGATGAAGAAAAAAAATAGCAAATATATTAAATGATTACTTTTCACAGGTTTTTACAAAGGAGGACACGGACAACATGCCCCACATGTCGACCTGTTCCTATCCAATTTTAAATAACTTTAGCATAACAGAGGCAGAAGTGTTAAAGGTACTTGGAGCTCTTAAAATAAACAAGTCCCCTGGGCTGGATGAGATCCTCCCAATAGTACTCAAAGAAATGAAAGAAGTTATTTACAAACCGCTAACCAAGATCATGCAACAGTCTCTTGACACAGGGGTTGTTCCGACAGACTGGAAAATAGCAAACGTAATACCGATCCACAAAAAGGGAGACAAAACCGAACCAGGTAACTACAGACCAATAAACCTGACTTCTATTTTATGTAAACTTATGGAAACTATAATAAGATTCAAAATGGAAAATTACCTATGTGGTAACAATATCCTGGGAGACAGTCAGCATGGTTTTAGGAAAGGGAGATCGTGTCTAACTAACCTACTTGACTTTTTTGAGGATGCAACATTGAAAATGGATAATTGGAAAGCATACAACATGGTTTATTTAGATTTCCAGAAAGCTTTTGACAAAGTCCCGCATAAAAGATTAATTCTCAAACTGAACGCAGTAGGGATTCAAGGAAATGCATGCACATGGATTAGGGAGTGGTTAACATGTAGAAAACAGAAAGTACTGATTAGAGGAGAAACCTCAAAATGGAGCGAGGTAACCAGTGGTGTACCACAGGGATCAGTATTAGGTCCTCTGCTATTCCTAATCTATATTAATCATTTAGATTCTGGTATAGTAAGCAAACTTGTTAAATTTGCAGACGACACAAAAATAGGAGGAGTGGCAAACACTGTTGCAGCAGCAAAGGTCATTCAAAATTATCTAGACAGCATTCAGAACTGGGCAGACACATGGCAAATGAAATTTAATAGAGAAAAGTATTGCATGCAGGCATACAAATGTGCATTATAAATATCATATGGGAGATACTGAAATTGAAGAAGGGAACTATAGAAAAGACCTAGGAGTTTATGTTGACTCAGAAATGTCTTCATCAAGACAACGTGGGGAAGGTATAAAAAAGGCCAACAAGATGCTCAGATATATTGTGAGGAGTGTTGAATTTAAATCAAGGAAAATAATTTTAAAACTTTACAATGCATTAGTAAGACCTCACCTAGAATATTGTGTTCATTTCTGGTCACCTCGTTACAAAAAGGATATTGCTGCTCTAGAAAGAGTGCAAAGAAGAGCAACCAGAATTATCCCGAGTTTAAAAGGCATGTCATATGCAGACAGGCTATAAGAATTGGAGGCACTTTTTTACACAGAGAATTGTGAGGGTCTGGAACCAACTCCCCAGTAATGTTGTTGAAGCTGACACCCTGGGATCCTTCAAGAAGCTGCTTGATGAGATTCTGGGATCAATAAGCTACTAACAACCAAACGAGCAAGATGGGCTGAATGGCTTCCTCTCGTTTGAAAACTTTCTTGTGTTCTTATGTTCTTATGTTCTTAGAACATCAGATGGATTGCAGCCCTCCATGACCAGGACTGTGCACGGCAGTTTATATGAGTACATTCATTTCTCCTCAACATGTATAAATAAGAAGTAGTTTTTGAATTGTGCAAACTGAAAAACAAAACGGAAAACCTTAGATAATTTATTTAAACACTCAATTCAATGCAGATTTCAAACTTAAGATAAATTAGAGAACTTGTTTTCAAGATTCTTACCCACATTTTTCAAAATATAACTTAAAAACACAAAAATGTTAAGTCTTTCACCCCTTACTCATCTGTTTATGTGTACATTATTTATTTTGAACAGCACTTTCCAAAAACAAACCAGTGTATTTTTTCAATGTTCTGTTTAGACCTATATCGACATCTCATTGATGACATTTTCCCAAAGTGCTGCTCCTTTTTCTTCTTTTTTGGGGATGATTTCATCTTATTGTATTTCTTGGGACCGTCATCAGATGATGAAGATGTGGAACTCGCATCACTTGAAGAGGATGTTCTTTAAATTTGAAAAATGCCATTTAGACTGTCCTCATTCTTCTGTTGTTTGGCACTTGGAGTACCTGTAGACATAATTTGAAACTGTAGCATATGCACCAATAAAATTAAAAAAAATGTGACACACCATGACATCTGAGTGTCATTTCAACTTCCCATCATGTCAGATTTTATGTATTAACTTTCTATGACACATTATCGGATCAGTGGTTCTGAAATTAAGGACTTTTTTGTTGTTTGTGTGTTTTAAGCAACCATCTTGACATTCAAAATCTCTGGATTTGTTAGAGCTTGGGACATGGTATTGGTGTAATTTTATTTTCTTCTTTTTTTTGGTTTAAAATACAGTGCTGTGAAAAAGTATTTGCCCCCTGTCTGATTTTCTGCATTTTTGCACATTTTTCACATTGTATTTGGTCAGATTCTTTTGTGGGTTGTAGTAGTATATAGAGGGAGTCTGAGAGAAAAAATGACACCAAAGTGTGGTGCTTCTTTCATTTGTTTGGTGTGCAAGGTAATCAAACATGCAATCTTCAGGTGTCATCCAGGAAGTCACAAAGAACCCTAGAACAACATCCAGGGATCTGCAGGCCTCTCTCGCCTCGGCTAAGGGCAGTGTTCATGGCAAAAATGGGATTCATGGCAGAGTAGCAAGGCGGAAACCATTGCTCACTAAGAAGAACATGAATGGTCATCTCAAGTTTGCCAAAAAGCACCTGGATGATCCTCAAGAGTTCTGGAACAATGTTCTATGGACAGATGAGTCAAAAGTGGAATTTTTTGCCCGACATGGGCCCCATTATGTCTGGCGAAAACCAAACACTGCATTCCACAGTAAGAACATACCAACAGTCAAGCATGGTGGTAGTAGTGTCATGGTTTGGGGATGCTTTGCAGGCCATCTGTCCGTGAGCTGAAGCTGAAGCGCAGCTGGGTCATGCAGCAAGACAATGATCGGAAACACATAAGCAAGTCTACATCAGAATGGTTGAAGAACAAGAATTTGAAGTTTTGGAATGGCCTAGTCAAAGTCCAGACCTAAACCCCATTGAGATGTTGTAGCAGGACCTGAAACGAGCAGTTCATGCTTGAAAACCCACAAATGTCACTGAGTTGAAGCAGTTCTGCATGGAGGAGTGGGCCAAAATTCCTCCACGGCACGGTGTGAGACTAATCAATAACTACAGGAAGTGTTTGGTTGCAGTTATTGCTGCTAAAGGTGCCGTAACCAGTCATTTAGTCTAAGGGGGCGATTACTTTTTCACACAGGGGCACTGGGTGTTGCATAACTTTCTTTAATAAATAAATGAAATATGTATCACATTTTTGTGTTATTTGTTCAATCAGGGTCCCTTTTATCTAATATTAGGTTTTGGTTGACGATAACATTCAGTGTCAAAGATATGCAAAAATGCAGAAAATCAGACAGGGGGCAAATACTTTTTCACGGCACTGTACATAAATGTACTAATTATTATCTTCCATAACTTCAAAAACTTAAATCATATATGTTTAAAACTAAAAGACACTGTGTAAAAACACTGTGGGCTGTACTGATAAAACATTTACACCCCATTAAATTTTCCACCTCTTTTAAAAAAAAAGACAAACTCCTTATGGTACCATATTAAAAAGAAATATTTAAAGTTATTTTAGTAAGCCTTAAATTAACATCCTAAAAGATGTATGCTTCACTTCCCACCTTCTGTGTAAAAGTTTTATGAATACGGCCCTGTGACATGTATGTTCTTTTGAGTTAAACATCAGAATGCAGGACTGTCGACAAAAGTCCTAATATGTTTTGCACATTGTTCTATTTTAGGTACTGTCCTATGAACTAAAATTACTGTAAAACATGAAGTATTTCATTTTGTTGGTTAACTATCCAAAAGTAAAAATAAGAATTAGTGTCACTTCCTGGAAACAGCTGTCAGGTGATCAGTGTGTCTACGCAGGAACTGACGCTCTTCTTGCAGCTCTTCAGTTTTCCTCTGCTTTACTTTAACTTTTTCCCGAAGCTATGCATTTTCCTGCCTCACACGCTGGTAAAGTGCTGGAGCGGCGGGTGCCTCGTCATCACAATCTGGTTCTTTCAACAGAAAACACCATAAAACATTTCCTTTAAATATAACAAACTACGCTGCTATTCTTAAAATACTTGTAAAATTGTAATTTGTAAAAAAAAGTAATCCCCCTGTAACAGGGTACTTGCTTGTGGGTGCATGTGTTCGCTGCTGAGTGACAGGCAGGAGATCAAGACAGAGGTTGAAGTTGACACGCCCCACAGGCGTACAGGTTTATTTACACACACACACAGTGAGAACAGCTTACGTGACACTACCAACCATGGTAGCTCACTGAGGACATACGGCCAGCTTACAAAAAAACAAAATAAACACAATACAAAAAACTATTGGGTCTTTGTGTGGGCTGCTTTTTCCATCTTTCTTTCTTTTTTTCGAAAGCATCCCACTCTCTCACTTTCTTGTTTTCTCTGCAAACAGCATCAGCACGCTCAACTCAAGAGAAGCTTGCTGTGCATTAGGCATTTCAGCCTTAAAGTAGTTTAAACAAAAGAACAATGACATTAGGTAAAAATTATGTTTTTCTTCCACAAAATAAACTCGGAATAACTACAATGTTACTTTTTGGGGTCTTTGTGCATACAAACAAAAAAGGTACTTAGGTCTATATTCATCAAGGGTTTTACACAAATTTGCTATTTCCGACATGTTTTCAAACTTCAGTAATATGCAAATTAAAGTTAACATGAGTATGTGGTCATCCTAAAACCGTCCAGAGGCGCCGCTGACGCCCGGGGAAACCCAGAGGCACCCGGGATGAATATTTAAACGCCCAGAGTGTACTAGCATGTCAGCCGCCCTATAAACTCATGACAAAACGTCATTATATAGTGAAAAGTAATGTTTACATCAATGGAATGCTATTGTGTAGCATGAGAAGTGCAATTATATACACAGCTAAAACACACCGGTCGTTCAAATATAGTCCAATGCCCCTCCAGCTGCCTCCAGTTCCCATTGATGCTAGGTGAAGCCTTTAGACGATTGGAGGCAGCTGGAGGGGCACGGGAAGAAACGTCCAGAGGAATATTTGAATGCCTGGGTTGTTTTAGCTGTGTTTGTTGTTATTATTATTATTATTATTATTATTATTATTATTATTATTATTATTATTATTATTATTTTTTGAAATAGAGACAAAGCAAGTATATTTCACTGTATTTAATAGCAAACTAGCAACCAAACAAAGAACATCAACTTCCTCTGTTCCTACTTCCTGCTCTACTCTGCTCAGTAATGTTTAAATCTACAGCACCAAACTAACCCTTTACTGCATAATAATAAATTAAAAAGAAGACGTAACATTCTATTCACCTCGTATATTGAATATCGAAGCAATGTTCTGATGAACGCCATGGGACTATAGCAATATATCTCCAAAAAATGCCCAACACATCCCAATTCCTGTTTTGGACCATATTGGGGGGAAAAAGAAATTCATAACAATACTGAGATCATTTAAACTATAGGCTTGAATAGAGATTGTGGCTGTCTAGCATCTGCAGCTATGTGTTTTGTAGCAGGGTCAAAAATGAACCTTTTTTATTATTTCAGTCTTTATTTTTTTTATAATTAATTGTGTTTGATTTATAATTCTGTAATTACCCTTAATAGTTTGTTTTTTTTACATTTTAAGACAGGATGACCATAATACAAACATACAAATAACAAAATAATAATAATAATAAGCCTCTGGGCTTTCCTGGGCGCCTCTGGGTTCTCCGGGCTTCTCAATGCCCAGAGTGTTCTACTGCCTTATAAACTAACTCACACTTTCTCTCTCTCTCTCTCTCTCTCTCTCTCTCTCTCTCTCTCTCTCTCTCTCTCTCTCAGGAAGAAGTAAGATTGCCAGTAATTTAAAGAGAAATACTGTATAACAAATTGTCGCTCATATGGTTTGAGTAGCAATGTAGATTGCATATCGTTTTACCTTCTCAACTAAACCTTCTATTATTACACAGCTTTTTTTTAATATAACGTTACTGACTAGTCAGAATGCCCTTTCTAGCTGATGATCTCAAATGGCTTTTATATGGGGGACACTGACAAAGGAATACAAAGAAGTTAATAAAGTGGTTGCAAAAGAAAGGCTTGCAATGTAAAGGAATACAGTGCAACCTTTGTGGGAAACATATGAAACTTGCCCATCATTCAGGACGTGATGACTACATATGGTAAGTACTTTTAATTACTGCATTGTTATCAGTAGTGTACTTGTTGTTAATGATAATTATAACACATACTTTATCATGTCTACTTTTTGTTTAACTTAAATTATTTAAGACCTTATGTACATTGTAGGATGTGTCGCCGAAGAACACACATTGCAAACCCTCATGCTCATCTGGTGTGGATCCATTTTTCAATATACTCTATCACACTTGAAGACTGGATGTGATTTATTTACAGGTATGTTTATGTACATTGGTTAATACTTGACTAATAGTTCTTGCTAAGTATGTTGTAATATATTAAATATCATTGTGATTAACATTAATTTATTGATTATTAACCTTGTCCTAATAAACATGTATTGACATAATATGAATGGGCCATATTTAGAGAGGGAAGAGGGGGTGGGGAGGGGCTGTGTGTGCACTGTAATACAGGGGTGAATTCAGTACATTATGACATATGCAGAGAGGCTGAAATGAGTGCCTTCCCGCACATTCTGTAACCATGGAAACTAAGTCTATGGGACGGGACTGGTTCCTACAAAAAAACGTTAATAACCGAAAGTTAATTATATCAGGATTACTAATAAGCGGCATCTACTGTATTATGTGAGACTGTAGCACAAGCTGCCAGCAGTTGCACCTTTTCACAATGTAATATAATAAACAATCAATCAATCTTTATTTTATATAGCGCCTTTCATAGTGAACCACAATCACAAAGCGCTTTACAGATGCAGTAACAACAAGAAAATCCATAATACTTTAAATACAGAGAAATGCATAATACATGATATACAGTAAAAAAAAAGCATAATACATTAAATAGAGTGGAAAGTGCATAATACATGATAATAACATAATACATGAAATAGTAGCAGCAACACAGCAGCTAATAGCAGATATCAGGCTTAAAGAGCATGGAAAGCAAGAGAGAACAGGTGGGTCTTGAGTGCTGATTTAAAGTGAGCGACGGTGGGAGTATCACGCACCAAAGCTGGGAGAGAGAATGTGTTGGATAGCTCAAGGGCAATGGATTTTGTGTTGTTACTATACTCTAATCGCAAAGTAAATAAGAAAATCAAATCACACACCATGGTGATCCCGGGAACGCAAAGTACTGCAAAGGACCACCGGGAGCCAAAGGAAATAGCAAAAATTGATTATTTGCGTGGATGTTAGATAGAAGCTTATAATTAATAACATTATACTGCCGAGAAAAGGTACTACCTGCCCAGCATACACACAAAACAAACAAGACAGAAAAAAAGAAAAAGGACACTGTTTCCCTAAGCCACTCAACTATCGTGGCTGACTTCTACTGTTATGTAAGACTATAACAGTAATAAATGCCCAAAACCACCGGGAAGGGAACTAAAAAGCAAAATTAGCTTACCCGCTCAAAGTAGTCCTATTTAAGGGACAGTTTGTGGTCTACACCGACTGCCCAATGGCAGCGGTGCACCGGCCGCCAAAGGCGGCCGGAGAAAAATTCAAATTAACACCTCTAAACAAATAGGGGTGCTAACAAGGACTGAACCTTAACTAAATTAACTGAAAACCCGGTCAAAAGACTGTAAATTAAATATTCAAAATGAAAGGGGAGGTGGTACAGAGCACGCCCCCTAGAGCCCACTGGTCGACAAAGGTGGCCATGTCGCCACCCGCTCAAAGTAGTCCTATTTAAGGCCTTAGTAGGCGGACTACACCGACTGCCCAGCGGCAGCCGGTGCGCGGGTCGCCCAAAGGCGGCCGGAGAAAAAATTCAGTTTAGCACCCCTAACATAGGGGTGCCAACAAGGACTAGGCCTTAACTAATAAACAGAAAAACCGGTCAAAAAGGACTGTAAATTAAATATTCAAAATGAAAGGGGAGGTGGTACAGAGCACGCCCCCTAGAGCCCACTGGTCGACAAAGGTGGCCATGTCGCCACCCGCTCAAAGTAGTAGTAGTAACAACAGGGGAAACACACGTCCAGTCACAGCTGAATCCAAAACAAACAACACACAGACCCAAAAGAAAAGCTTGTCCACACAGCTGCAGTGAGTGGCTTTTATTTAGTCCAAGATTGTTCATTGACTAACCGTAATTATCACTCAATTACCTACAGGTGCGTAGAATTCTAGTCCCACCCGCTACATGTCGAATCTGGTGAGTTTGAGCAACTCTGGCAGAAAGAAGAAGAAGAAGAAGAAGAAGAAGAAGAAGAAGAAGAAGAATCCCAGCAATAACAATAGGCTTCCCAGCATATGGCCTGGAAGCCTAATTAGAAAACAGAACCTATGCTAATACTTACGAAAAGTCCACTTTTTAAGCTCAGTTATAATTGCCCAAATGCAAAAACTTATACTATAACCCTATACTATAACCCTCTTTTCACTGGATTTGTATTGTATTTAAAAAGGGATGTGCCAAGCAATTGTCTGCGTTGTAAAACGCAGACCTTGTTTTCTCTCATTGTCTGCGTTGTAAAATGCAGACCTTGTTTTCTCTCAGTTTCTTTATTGTCTGCGTTGTAAAACGCAGACCTTGTTTTCTCTCGGTTTCTTTATTATTATTGTCTGCGTTGTAAAACGCAGACCTTGTTTTCTCGGTTTTTATTATTGTCTGCGTTGTAAAACGCAGACCTTGTTTTCTCTCGGTTTCTTTATTGTCTGTGTTGTAAAACGCAGACTTTGTTTTCTCTTTTTATTATTGTCTGTGTTGTAAAACGCAGACCTTGTTTTCTCTCGGTTTCTTTATTGTCTGTGTTGTAAAACGCAGACCTTGTTTTCTCTCGGTTTCTTTATTGTCTGCGTTGTAAAACGCAGACCTTGTTTTCTCTCGGTTTCTTTATTATTGTCTGCGTTGTAAAACGCAGACCTTGTTTTCTCTCGGTTTCTTTATTATTGTCTGCGTTGTAAAACACAGACCTTGTTTTCTCTCGGTTTCTTTATTATTATTATTATTATTATTATTATTATTCCATGTTTCAGACTAATTTTCCGCACGCATCTCCTCCTAGAACTTTGAACTGATCAGCTCAAAACTTTGCACAAGTATTGCACTCTATCTCATTTGAGATGCTATTACTTTTGGTGGCGATCGGACAGTTGGATTTGGGGGTAACAGGTCATGACCCCCAAAAATTAAACAGCTTATAACTCCTTATATGGGCAAGATAGGGTCATGTATAGAAACCTATTGGTTCTCTAAAAGTCCATGCGGGTTCCGTTGACCTATGACCTTCCCAGAGCAGAGTTGAAAAAACAACTAGAAACCTGTTTTTTGTGTTTTTTTGATGATGTCGGACAGGGTCCGACAATGGACCGCAAAGGGCTAATTAGCCTTAGAGACATAACCTGTCATTCATGGTCAAACTGGACAATTAACGGTTTTGACAGTATATAGCTCCTTACACACTGCAGTTAGTCATGTTTACGATAGAACCTGCATAGAAAACCAAGTATGCCATATCCAAAAATGACCTTGACCTTGACTTTTGACCTGTCGCGTTTTACAACGCAGACAAAGTTTCTTTTGAAACTTCCATTCTAGTTACTATTATTATTATTATTATTATTATTATTCCATGTTTCTGACTAAATTTCCGCACGCATCTCCTCCTAGAGCTTTGAACTGATCAACTCAAAACTTTGCACAAGTATTGCACTCTATCTCATTTGAGTTGCTATTACTTTTGGTGGCGATCGGACTGTTGGATTTGGGGTTAACAGGTCATGACCCCCAAAAATTAAACAGCTTATAACTCCTTATAGGGGCAAGATAGGGTCATAGTTACAATTGAACATGTATAGAAACCTATTGGTTCTCTAAAAGTCTACGTGGGTTCCATTGACCTATGACCTTCCCAGAGCCAGATATGGACATTTTGCTATTTCAAAAATGACCGCTAAATACTGGACAGCTTCTCCTCCTACAGTTTTCAACAGTTTTTAGCTCTTCCAGTATGTTTGAATTTAGTTGCTATTACATTTTATAGTGATCTGATTTGAAATGTGGGTGCAGTGCCCAGAAAAATGCCACATTCCAACTTTCTCTGTCTGCCCTCTGGTGGCCAAATCTTGTAACTGCAGATTTGACAGTATATTGCTCCTTAAACACTGCAGATAGTCATGTTTACTACTATATAAACTGTATAGTAAACCTCATTAAATAATGCAGATAGGCTCATATGTACTATTCGACATGTATAAGAAACAAACTAACAGCTTTCTAGAAATGTCTTTGACATTGAACTTTGACCTCTCATGGCCAAACTGGACATAGACTGTATTTACAGCTTCTATCTCGCTAAATACTGCAAATAAGACTGATATGTACTATTGGACATGTATAGGAAACCAACTAAGAGCTTTCTAAAAATGTCTTGGACTTTGACTTTTGACCTTTGACCTCTCATTCATGGTCAAACTGGACAAGACTGGATTTACAGCTTCTATCTCGCTAAATACTGCAGATAGGCTCATATGTACTATTGGACATGTATAGGAAACCAACTAAGAGCTTTCTAAAAATGTCTTGGACTTTGACCTTTGACCTCTCGTTCATGGTCAAACTGGACAAGACTGGATTTACAGCTTCTATCTCGCTAAATACTGCAGATAGGCTCAAAAGTACTATTGGACACTTATAGGAAACCAACTAAGAGCTTTCTAAATATGCCTTGGACTTTGACCATTGACCTCTCGTTATTGGTCAAACTGGACAATACACTATTTTGACATCTTAAAAAACCTTAGAGACATAACCTGTTGTTCATGGTCAAACTGGACAATTTACGGTTTTGACAGTATATAGCTCCTTACACACTGCAGATAGAGTCATCTTTACTATGGAACCTGTATAGAAAACCAAGTATGCCATATCCAAAAATGACCTTGATCTTGACTTTTGACCTGTCGCGTTTTACAACGCAGACGAAGTTTCTCCAGAAACTTCACTTCTAGTGTTATAAACTATTATCTGTAGAGTAGGTTGATTTTTACCCACACTTCCAGTTTAGTCCAGCCCAACTCTGGTGTTAAAATAAACTCCAAATGCTATCGAAGAAAGCCCCGAGTACCTCTGGCTATGTTGGAAAAGAAGAATTTTCAGCTGCCGTTGTGTTTATTGTTTCCTACAAACTTACCTTGGAAGCAAGAAACGGAACTGTGTTGCTGGTCGTGAGTACTGCTTGCATTCAAAAAAAAGTTTTGAAGGTATAATTTTGTTGCTTATTTGACATAAATAAGTGAAGAGGCATTTTGTTTTTTTGTTATTGCCACTACGCACTGTTTAATGCTCAGGCCTGCAATGTGTTATTTCTTTTATATTGGTGCACGTGTTCAGTACACGTGAGTACATGTGTGTGCATGTGTGTATGGGCCCACTGTAGTGCAAGAGTTTAATTATTTTGCATAGCAACGCATATTATTTAAGAGTAAATATATTATTTGTAATATTGATTGTATATTATTTTGTTTATATTTATTTTAATACCTAGCCTTTGTTTATTGTGTGTTTATGTTATTATTGAAAATACCTTATTATTGCCCATTTATTTGAGTGAATTGTTTGCTTATTTCTATTGGTGTGTGTTGTGTGAGTGGATACTGGGGTTAGCATTTAATAATAATTCCTATTAGGGGGTGCACGTGTATTTAGATTTCCCTTACATAGGTGGAGGCACCGCTTTAAAGAAACAGTACACCTATATTTCTAACAGACAAATTGTAATTTAAATAAGTATTGGGAACCCAGGCCTCGCCACTTACAGTGAGTTAGGTGTTGTTTACTCAATACACTATCAGGAGTGGGAGGGGCATTACATAAATGGAGGCCCCGCTGGGATGATTATTTGTCATTTTGTTAGAAAATAGAATGTCAGTATTCACCAAATAAGCCCTGTATTGAATGCCAGTGCAGCATGAACCAGTCAGCCAGTACCGCTGAGCGAGCACAACTGCTTAATTGGTGCAGTATTAGTGATTGGTATACCGGAAGGTACCAATATAGCATTTATTGAAGAAACCATGCACACTATTAAGGTGCTTGGACGCGTGAGAGTAAGAGGGAAAGCATTTAATGCCCTTACAAAGAGTTTAACCCTTTGCAGTCCATTTATTAATTGTGCGTCAGGCTCACCAGGTCTAATTTATTTTCACACTCGCAGTTAATTTTAGACGCGCTGTTTAAAAGTATTTTTTTCCACAGTCAAACGGGTTTAAATGGCCCTGCATATCAACAAAGCACTCACTAGGCATCTCCAGCCCCGCCCCACCCTTTCGTTCGCTATCGCTTTCACATATGCTAACAAATAAATAATAATAATAATAATAGTCGTACATACCGATCAATCATCTCCTGATGACTCGTTTTATCACCAAACTCCTCAATAATGCAATCCAAGTCATTATTTTATTGCTATAACATCTCGAAAAAGCTCTGCAAATGTCCGTGATAGTCTCTGTGCGCTGGATACAGTAACACCCAGCTTGTTTCCTTATGACCGCCCTATCTGATGCCAGGGGCAAGTATGACTATTCATGAGATACGCCTTTTTTTTTTTTTTATCGGCTTGGCTCGGCTCCTTTCGCTCCCACTCGGCCATTGAATGGTTTCTCGGCTTTTTCCGGAGAAAAACGACTTTTTGCGCTTTTGGATGATGTCGGACAGGGTCCGACAAAGGACCTGATAGGAATAATTGCAATGTCGGACCCAGTCCGACAATGGACCGCAAAGGGTTAATGGTATTGTGTGAGTGCTCTTGAATAGAGGACCCAGATCAGGTCCCCAATGAAGTACTGCCACCTGGTGATCTTGCAGCCTGGAAGTTAGTGGTGGCAGATGGAGCAACTATTGATACTGGTGAAGGTGTTCCAACCTCAAGCTTTCAGGAGAAGCTTACAAAGCTGCTTCAGGAAGAAGGGAAGACGTTGCGGGAGGCCCAGGCTCTATACCCAGCTAAAGCATTGCAAACCACGTCCCCTGAAGCCATAATTCGTGCAGTTGGAGACGTTTTAGAGAAAACGGCGAAATCACACAACGAGAATAATGCGTATCGGCGGTTACGAACATTCTCAGGAAGCATTCCTACTCCCTCGGGAGAGGAGAGTTTTGATAGTTGGATGGATCAAGCCCGTCTCATGGTTCAAGAGTGTGACTGCTCCAGCAGAGAGAAAAGGAAGAGAATCGGAGAGAGCTTGAAAGGACCTGCCTTGGAGATTATTCAAGCAGTGAGGGCCGCCAACCCTGATGCTAGCCCGATGGACTACCTGGAAGCACTTGAACACATGTTTGGAACCCCTGAGTCTGGTGAGGATATTTATTTTGCATTCAGATCATTAAGACAACTGCCTGAAGAAAAGCTGTCTGATTTTCTGAGGAGGCTAGAGAGGTCTTTAAAGAAAGTAGTGCTGAAAGGAGGCATTGCGTCAAGCCGCATTGATCTTGTGCGTGTTGAACAGCTTATACGAGGTGTTACTGAGTCTGAGCTGATGCTGATGCAGCTGAGATTAAGGGAAAGGAAGGATAACCCCCCTGCGTTCCTGACTCTCCTGAATGAAATCCGCGAAGAGGAGGAGCAAGAAGCTGCTCGTCATAAACTGAGCACCAGTGTAAAGCGGATACAAGTCAGAGATGACGAGAACCTGAAACAGAACTGAACTGAAAGCTCAAGTTAAAGAGTTGCAAACTGGGTTTGTTGCCATGATGACGCAGCACAAACAGTCAAAGGAATCAAGTGTTACTGGAAGTCAAGCTAAAAAGGTTAAGCCTGTTCCATTGCAGCCTGATAAAGACTGTGAGATACAAGCATTGAAGCGTCAGGTACAAGACCTGCAAAAGAAGGTCACTGTATTGAACATGACACCAGTACCATCAATTGTGGACGTGCAAATGCTGAGAACTGCTGGAGAGGCTCGTGCCCACAACAGCAGTAGGCCTCAGGCAGCTAAAGGGTCTGGGGATTACTTCTGCTATCGCTGCAGAGAAGATGGGCATATCGCCACCAAATGCAGCACACCTGAAAACCTTGCAAGGGTGAATCAAAAGCTCATTCGTTCCCTGCGTAAGATGAAAAGTGAACAGAGAGGACCAGGCAAGGAGCCTGCCGAGTCTCCTAATGCGAACTGCTCGGTCAGGGAGAATGCAATAGCCTTAAAGAAGAAATGCCACCTTCCCAAAGGACTGATAGGACCATCATCGGTGATCACAGTGAAGATTTGTGGACGACCATGCCGTGCTCTGTTAGATAGTGGTTCACAAGTGACCATTATCTTTGATAAGTGGTACTCTTGGTTTCTACCACACCTGCCCATTCACCCAGTCGAAGGATTGGCCATCTGGGGCCTGAGTGACACCAGCTATCCCTATAGAGGATACATAGTAGTAGATTTAGAATTTCCCAAAGATGTTGCAGGAATTCAAGAGACTATCTCTGTTTTGGCTTTGGTCTGCCCAGAACCACGTAGCCCTGAGCAGGTACCTGTCATAATTGGGACTAATGCTAGTATGTTTCAGCGTCTTGCCAAACTCTGTGAAGAGACAGCTGGCCCTGACTTTGTTACCTCTCTGCATATCCACCCTTTGTGTTCTCAAGCTTACCGAAAACAGCGGGAACCAAAGAGTAAACAGCAAGACGAATGCATCGGTCAAGTTAAGTGGTTGGGCTCGGGACCACTGACTATTGCGCCCAGAAACGAGTGTAATGTTATCTGTGGAGTCCGCAGTCCCCTGCCGTTGGAAAAGGGCATCTTTACGATTGAGACACCGCCTAACATAGCATTGCCAAAGGGGTTGTTAGTACAACCTGGAATCCTACCAGCCTCAGCCATTGATGTCAACAGGCTTACTGTTAGACTGAGGAATGAATCAATGAAAGAAACCACATTGCCTAGTGGGACCTTGCTGGCACACCTATACAAGATGGACAAAGTAGCTCAGGCTCAAAGACAGGACCAACAGATACCTGCCCTTGATCCCCAGCTGTTTGATTTTGGGACATCTCCCATTCCAGAGACGTGGAAGGAGAGCCTGAGCAGAAAACTGGCTGAACGAGCCAATGTATTCTCAACTCATGAGTGGGACGTGGGACTGGCTGCAGGAGTTGAACACCCCATCCGGCTCAGTGACTCAAGACCTTTCAGAGACAGGTCACGAAGGCTTGCCCCTGCCGATATTGAAGATATACGTCGGCATTTGCAAGAGTTGTTGGCAGCAGGCATTATTAAGGAGTCTCGTAGTCCATATGCCTCACCCATAGTTGTAGCCAGGAAGAAGAACGGATCAGTACGAATGTGCATAGACTATCTCACTTTGAACAGCAGGACCATACCAGACCAGTACACCATGCCGCGCATTGATGACGCATTGGACTGTTTGTCTGGTAGCAAGTGGTTTTCAGTACTAGATCTGCGCAGCGGATATTACCAGATACCTATGACAGAGGAAGACAAGGAGAAGATAGCGTTCATTTGTCCTCTTGGTTTCTACAAATTCGAACGTATGCTGCAGGGTATCACGGCTGCCCCAGCCACTTTTCAGCAGCTAATGGAGAAGGCCATGGGGGATATGAACCTTCTCCAAGTGTTAGTCTACCTTGATGACATAATTGTATTTGGTAAGACATTGGACGAACACGAAGAGTGACTTTTGAAAGTTCTTGATTGGCTGGAAGAATGCTGTCTGAAAGTGTCAATAGACAAGTGCCAATTCTGTCAGCCTCAGGTTAAATATGTTGGCCATATTGTCTCTGAACACGGTGTAGCAACTGACCCTGCAAAAGTTGAAGCTGTGGCCAATTGGGAGCAACCTAGGAACCTGCAGTCATTAAGATCCTTTCTGGGATTCTGTGGTTATTACCGTAGATTTGTGGCAAACTTCTCAGCCATTGTCAGACCATTGACAGAAGTTACCAGAGGCTATCCACCAGCCCAGCATGGAAAGAAGACCTCCAAAGACAGTGAAAAGGCCTACTTTAAAGAGTCAGAGCCCTTTGTAGACCGTTGGAATGATCAATGCACCGAAGCATTCCAGAAGATCATTCACTGCCTTACCAATGTACCGGTATTGGTTTTTGCTGACAATACTAAGCCTTACATCTTACATGTAGATGCTAGCATGAATGGGTTGGGTTCTGTATTAAACCAGGAATACCCTGAAGGATTGAGACCAGTAGCTTTTGCTAGCTGGAAGTTGTCCCTGTCCAAACAGCAATACCCAGTACACCAACTTGAGTTCTTGGCACTTAAATGGGCCGTCGTGGATAAATTTCACGATTATCTTTATGGAGCCAAGTTCACAGTGAGAACGGATAATAATCCTCTCACTTATGTTTTGACAACGGCAAAGTTGAACGCTACAGGTCATAGATGGCTTGCAGCTCTTGCCACCTATGATTTTAATATCCAGTACAGACCTGGACGAAACAACATCGATGCTGACTTACTGTTGCGAATATTGCATTCTAGTAATCTGACCAGTGAATGGACAGAAATCCCACCTTCAGGTATAAAAGCTGTATGCCAACGGGTGGAAGTAATTGAGTCTCCTGAATTCAACACACGTGTGGTGGATCAATTGGGAGCATCACCTATAGCTATACCCGACTGCTATGCATTTCCAGCTCTTCTGCAATTGAGCCCACTAGAACAACTGAGCAAAAAAGACCTGCGGGAAGCTCAGGAAGTGGACCCAGTGATTGGAGAGATTGGATGTGTTATTAAAAGTGGTCGAGGGCCACAGGCAGTGAAGCACAAACACCCCGACATCACCCTGTTACTGCATGAGTGGGATAAACTTGTGATGCAGAATAACCTGTTGTACTGAGTGACTAAAAGAACCCATGGGAAGGAAGTCCATCAGCTTGTACTGCCTAGCAGATATCGGATGATGGTTTTACAAGCAATGCATGATGAGTTGGGTCACCTGGGAGTGGAGAGAACTACGCAGCTCATAAAAGATCGGTTTTACTGGCCGAAGATGGAATCAGAAGTGGACCAATACATTAAGAACTGTGGAACATGTATCAGACGCAAGACATTACCCCATAGAGCCGCTCAACTGAACCAGATCAGTAGTGAAGGGCCTCTAGACCTTGTATGCATTGACTTTTTGTCCCTAGAACCTGACTCTAAGGGGATAGCCAACATCCTGGTCATCACTGATCATTTTACCCGGTATGCGCAGGCCTTTCCCACAAAAGACCAGAAGGCCACCACAGTTGCCAAAGTATTGTGGGAGAAATATTTTATCCATTATGGATTTCCTGCCCGAATCCATTCCGACCAGGGTCGCGATTTCGAGTCGGTTAATAAAGGAACTCTTAAGTATGCTGGGAATACGGAAGTCCAGAACTACTCTGCATCACCCTCAAGGGGACCCACAACCTGAGAGATTTAATTGGACTCTACTATCCATGTTAGGAAACCTTGACCCGTCCAAGAAGCAGAGATGGAGTCAACATGTCAGTCAGTTGGTGCACGCCTATAACTTCACCAAGAATGACGCTACAGGGTACTCCCCATACTATTTAATGTTTGGGAGAGAAGCTCGTCTTCCGGTGGACTGTGAATCGCACACAACATACGAGCAGTACGTCGCCAAGCTGAAATCTGAGTTGAAAGAAGCTTATCGGTTATCCACTAATGCTGCCTGCCAAAATCACTTGAGTAACAAAAGACGTTACGATCAGCATGTGCGTAACCAGACATTAGGTGATCGTGTACTTCTACACAACCTAGGGATACTAGGAAAGCATAAGTTGGAGGACAGATGGAAATCGGTACCACACGTAGTAGTGGAGAAGTTGCCTAACTTACCTGTGTACCGGGTCAAGCCTGAGAAAGGAATGGGTATTGTGAAGACAGTTCACAGAGATCACCTGTTACCCATTGGCTACCTAGTGAGGATGCCTGTCAATTCAGAAGTTAAAAAACCGTCACCTAGACCTGTCACCAGAACACAGGCCAAACAGTACCAGAAGAAGGAGGTGCCTAGGAATGTGACACATGAAGATGAAAGCTATGAAGAACAGGGAGACACTTCATCAGAGTCTGAAGATGGAGGAGTGTGCTACCATGACCATCCCACTTTAAATGAGAGCATCATCGAGCCCACTGGTTCTGACATGCACCCAGAGATTGGAACTGTCCCTGATGGAGCAGAGCTTGTCTTAGAAGATAGCAGTGCCAGCTCTTCCCAAGAGCTTGAAAGTTCTGACGGAGAGACTGCCTTGGAGGAAGAGGACGCCCAACACCCGACTGAAGACCCTGTGGTGGACACAGAGCCTAACAAGGGAGAAGTCTCTATATTGGCGGAGGGTGGGGATCCTCCAATTGAACGTCGTGCTAAGAGAGAAGTGAAGCCTGTCATCCGTTTAACCTATGATGAGCCAGGAAAACCTTCTGATGTGCCTTTGACCATAATACACTGGGGAATGGTCATTCAAATCAGTAGCAGCTATCCTGAAGTGCAATGTCAGAGTCAGTGCGCTACGTTATGGTGCAATCCATTAGCAAAGTGTCACAATTGTACCTGTAAAGACAACCATCTGGTAAAAAGTTAAGTCTGATGGGGACATCCAGACATTCTAGAAGGGGGAGGACGTAGCCCTGCTGCAAATTTGCGCTATTCCTTTAAATAAAAGTGTTTTATTTCTTGTAACATAGTTAGAATGCACCAGAATCACATTTACTAGCTTGCTACACCTAAACACAATTCTATTGGACAGGTTTCCCCTCTGAACCAATTAGCCAACAGGTAGTGGAATTTGGGGGTGGGACTTAGCGTTTTGATTGACTTTGTGCGAGAGAGAGAAGGAAGGTTTGAGAGAGTGTGAAGAAACAGATGCAATATGAGGGAATGAAAGAAACGTTTTATAGTAAAAGAAATATTATCTAAACGATATATTTTGTACTTTATTAACAGAGTATAAGAGGCTAATATATGTCAGTAAACCAAACGTTTTTAGTCACCATTTTATGGTATAGTTTTTTTTGTATTATTAATTTACTTTTCTGCTGGCGTCTGGAACTGCTGCTGAGACCCAGATAGCACTCGGGGTGACCAGGAGAAAGCCCCGAGTACCTCTGGCTACGTTGGAAAAGAAGAATTTTCAGCTGCCGTTGTGTTTATTGTGTCCTTCTACGAACTTACCTTGGAAGCAAGAAACGGAACTGTGTTGCTGGTCGTGAGTACTGCTTGCATTCAAAAGACCGTTTTCTGAAAGTATAATTTTGTTGCTTATTTGACATAAATAAGTGAAGAGGCATTTTGTTTTTTTGTTATTGCCACTACGTACCCGAGCGACGGCTCAGGCCTGCAATGTGTTATTTCTTTTATATTGGTGCACGTGTTCAGTACACGTGAGTACATGTGTGTGCATGTGTGTATGGGCCCACTGCAGTGCGAGAGTTTAATTATTTTGCATAGCAACGCATATTATTTAAGAGTAAATGTATTATTTGTAATATATTGATTGTATATTATTTTGCTTATATTTATTTTAATATCTAGCCTTTGTTTATTGTGTGTTTATGTTATTATTGAAAATACCTTATTATTGCCCATTTATTTGAGTGAATTGTTTGCTTATTTCTATTGGTGTGTGTTGTGTGAGTGGATACTGGGGTTAGCATTTAATAATAATTCCTATTAGGGGGTGCACGTGTATTTAGATTTCCCTTACATAGGTGGAGGCACCGCATTAAAGAAACAGTACACCTATATTTCTAACAGACAAATTGTAATTAGGCTTCCAGGCCAGAATGGCCGGGAAGCCTATTGTTGTTGTAAAGATTTTTATTATTATTATTATTATTATTATTATTATTATTATTATTATTGTTATTAGGCTTCCAGGCCAGAATGGCTGGAAGCCTATTGTTGTTGTAAAGATTTTTATTATTAGGCTTCCAGGCCAGAATGGCCGGGAAGCCTATTGTTGTTGTAAAGATTTTTATTATTATTATTATTATTATTATTATTATTATTTTTTTTTTTTTTTTTTCCTTCCTCCCAAATTACAAAAGCCTATAACTTTTAAACGGCTGCACGAAAACTCACGAAATTTGGCACGGACGTAGAGGACTATGGGATGTTGTGCCATGGTCAATATGGCGGCTTTTGGTCACATGGTGTGGCAGCCATCTTGGATTTAATGAAATTTTTGGGAAATTTTCAAATGTCTTCTTCCCAAGAACGGTACATAGTACAGCTGTGAAAATTTTTGTACATAGTGCGCTCCTGTCCAAGATTGATTTTACGTAAGAAAAAGTTGATCGGTAACATGGTGTGGAAACTATGTGCCATTTTGCGTAAAACGCTTAAACGACATCTCCTCATGAACCCTTTGGCCGATTGACGTGAATCTTGGGTATATGTTGTCTTTGTAGTGTCCTCTAAAAAAGTTATTCAGGAAAAGTTCCTACATGAACAAACATGGCTGCTATGAGCCAATCAATGTGGGTGATATGGCATTTTTACCCAAAACATACCCTGCAATGATACATTCCCACCACTAGGGACCTGTTGCCATGGAAATGTGAGCAAGGTCTAGGGAAGAAAAGGCAGCCATTTTTTGCTGGTGTCTGGGAAAAAAACTGTTTTACTAACTCGTATAACATTAAACACAGTAATTACACTGGAATGGCTAGTATTATATTACACATACACACTGTACAGTGTACAATGCCTCATAGTGTAACTAAGAACTTTTTTTTTTTAGGAACTGTTGCAGCTGCTTCAACGCTGGGAAAAGAAATGCAGCACGCGCGCGCACACACACACACACGCTCACTAAGTACGAGAAAAATGACTGTAATCTCTGCCCTAATGTTGTTTATTTATTTAAAATAACCTTGTGGTCATGCAGGCATATACAGAACTGTAGACATACTGAAACACACTAATTATTTGAAAAAAATACCGTGATCTCGTGCTGTATAGAAATGTGTTGTAATCATTTTTTTTTAAAACGCAGTTGTAACTGAACATTAGGCAAAAAAAAAAAACCGCATGTATTTTTAAACCACAACACAATCGTAAAACTAATATGTTTAATACATGCGCTTTACAAATCACACGAATACAGTTTGCTTAAAAATCGTCATATAATTATTTTTACAACACAGTCACAAATCCTAAATCAGCGGCACGGCGCTTTACAAATCACACGAATACAGTTTGTTTAAAAATCGTCATATAATTATTTTTACAACACAGTCACAAATCCTGAATCTGCTGCAAAAAAAGCCGCGCGTGTAAGCCATTGAAAAGACGCTTTGGAGCAGGGGGGGGTCGACTTTGCAAACGTATCATTCAGGTTATGAGTGCCATAGACAGAACTGTTCAAAATCGCCTCTATTAAATACAATTGTAAGGACTAAGCTCGCGTGGTTATTCACAGAGAATCCCTCCCAAAACAGCGGACATTTTAGTATAATAGGAGCGGATCAGCTTGTTCTGCTGTAATGTTATTTCTTTACTTAAAATAACCACGTGTAGCCAGGCAACCACAGGGAAACGTGCGTGTTGTAGTTATGTCGAGCTAGTAAATAAATACAAAATAATAATAAATAAAACTACAACGAGCAGAACTTCAAAAGCGCATCACGCTTTGGCTGTCCCTTTAGAACTGAAAAAGCCAAGAAAACCATTCAATGGCCGAGTGGGAGCGACAGGAGCCGAGAGAAGCCGAAAAAAGGGGCGTAGCTCATGAATAGTCATACGTGCCCCTGTGATTAGATAGGAGCGGTCAAAAGGAAACAAGCTGCCTGTGACTGAATCAGCGCACAGAGAATAACACGGACATTTGCAGAGCTTTTTTGAGATGTTATAGTAATAAAATAATGACTTGGATCTCATTATTGAGGAGTTTGGTGATAAAATGAGTAATTAGGAGATGATCGATCGGTATGTACGACTATTAGTATTATTATTATTTATTTCAAGCATATGTGAAAGCTGTAGCGAACGAAAGGGTGGAGCGGGGCCGGAGTTGCCAGTGAGTGCTTTGTTGATATGCAGGGCCATTTAAACCAGTTTGATTGTGGGGAAAAATACTTTTAAACAGCGCATCTAAAATTAAATGCGCGTGTGAAAATAAATTGGACCTGACGCGACTGATGCACTTAATAAATGTACTGCAGACGCAGTTGTAACTGAAAGGCAGGCAAAAAAAAAAAAAAGCACGTATTTTTCAACCACAACACAATCGTAATACTAATATGTTTAATACATGCGCTTAACAAATCACACGAATACAGTTTGCTTAAGAATCGTCATATAATTATTTTTACTGCTTGCAATTGCATCAACGCTGGGAAAAAAGCAGTTTGCGCACACACACACTCACTGTATGAGAAAAATTACTGTAATCTCTGCACTAATGTTGTTTGTTTATTTGAAAAAACCTTGTAGACATGCAAGCATATGCAGAACTGTAGACATACTGAAACATACTAATTATTTGAAAAAAATACCGTGATCTCGTGCTGTATACAAATGTTTTGTAATCATTTTTTTAAAAAAACGCTGTTGTAACTGTATAGCAGGAAAAATAAAAAAAACGCACTTATTTTTAAACCAGAACACAATAGTAATACTAATATGTTTAATACATGAGCTTTACAAGTCACACAAATACAGTTTTAAAATACATTATCTGCTATAATGTTAAAAGTATCCTCGTGGACATGCAGACAGAAGCCAAAAAAACAAAACACCTGCACTATTCTTTTTAACACTAGAACCGCCACGGTAGTCATTTTTGACGGTTTTCACTTTTAAAATTGAAATTACTATGCGTGTGTTAAAAATCCACGGTTGTCTGTTCTTGACTTTTCCTAAATACATGTATTGAATATACTGACGACGTTTGAAAGTCACAATTGCACAAATAAAAAAAAATTATGAGCACTTCTACCTAGAACCGCCCAAAGTAATCATTTTGACGGCTTGTTACAACACATGCTTTTATTATTAATATAACCTACAATACGCTATATGGCCCTATATGCCCTAATTTTGAAAATAAAGCCTTTTATATTTATTTTTTCATTTAAATACAATGTTTCTGCTATGCAAATGTTAGATATGATGTTTATAAATAAAACTTTTGAGTTGTATCTGATAGTTTGGGGGGGGACACTTTGCAAGCGTATCTTTAATTAACTGGTTATTTCATTTAAATAAAAGTATATACAGAACAGTTAAGAATCGCTTGCTCTATAACCGTGTTATTTTAAAATTGTAGCTGAACAGCTTCTATGCAGTACTCACCACCTTTGCCACAGCTCACTGCTTCAGAACATAATCTTATACCTATTTAACCTTATCTTGTAACCTGTAGTATCCCAGTATTAGAACAAAAAACGAACTATCACTGTGTTTTACATTAACAAGCAGAAAAAAACAAAGTTTTGCCTTTAACTACGGGGTGGTACAAGGTTGCCCTCTTGTGGCAAACTGTACAACAGTCTCTGGAGACAAAGACTGCTTTGGAAAATCTCACCACAGGAGGCTGCTTATGACCATGAAAAGCATATACTGCTTAATACTATTATCGCATCTAACAGTAAATTATATAATGGTTAAAAAAAATAATGTGCCCAGTTTATTTTTTAACAGTGTAAAATTGACATTTTTATATTATTATTTGAATTTTTTTTCCATAAAATTACTATAATCTCAGGGTGTACAGAAAATTGACAGCCGGGATATTTCAAATATGCAACTGAAACTTCCACAGCGCGAATTGCACTCCCACAACGAATCGCAGGTAGTTATCAAAATGAATACTAAATCGACATTTATAAAATACTAACCGTTGTCCTGCAAAAAACACACACGATAAAATGATGCTTTCCAATTAACAACATATTTGTACGATTTCCATTTTCACGAGTCTCTGACCGTATCTTGTTCTGCTGTAAAGGCCTGGAAGCCTTCAAGTTGCCTGCAACTTCTAGTTATTATTATTATTATTAGGCTTCCAGGCCAGAATGGCTGGAAGCCTATTGTTGTTGTAAAGATTTTTATTATTATTAGGCTTCCAGGCCAGAATGGCTGGAAGCCTATTGTTGTTGTTAAGATTTTTATTATTATTAGGCTTCCTGGCCAGAATGGCCGGGAAGCCTATTGTTGTTGTAAAGATTTTTATTATTATTATTTTTTTTTCCTTCCTCCCAAATTACAAAAGCCTATAACTTTTAAACGGCTGCACGAAAACTCACGAAATTTGGCACGGACGTAGAGGACTATGGAATGTTGTGCCATGGTCAATATGACGGCTTTTGGTCACATGGTGTGGCAGCCATCTTGGATTTAATGAAATTTTTGGGAAATTTTCAAATGTCTTCTTCTCAAGAACGGTATATAGTACAGCTGTGAAAATTTTTGTACATAGTGCGCTCCTGTCCAAGATTGATTTTACGTAAGAAAAAAGTTGATCGGTAACATGGTGTGGAAAATATGTGCCATTTTGCGTAAAACGCTTAAACGACATCTCCTCATGAACCCTTTGGCCAATTGACGTGAATCTTGGGTATATGTTATCTTTGTAGTGTCCTCTAAAAAAGTTATTCAGGAAAAGTTCCTACATGAACAAACATGGCTGCTATGAGCCAATCAATGTGGGTGATATGGCATTTTTGCCCAAAACATACCCTGCAATGATACATTCCCACCACTAGGGACCTGTTGCCATGGAAACGTGAGCAAGGTCTAGGGAAGAAAAGGCAGCCATTTTTTTGCTGGTGTCTGGAAAAAACTGTTTTACTAACTCGTATAACATTAAACACAGTAATTACACTGGAATGGCTAGTATTATATTACACATACACACTGTACAGTGTACAATGCCTCATAGTGTAACTAAGAACTTTTTTTTAGGAACTGTTGCAGCTGCTTCAACGCTGGGAAAAGAAATGCAGCACGCACACACACACACACACACACACGCTCACTAAGTACGAGAAAAATGACTGTAATCTCTGCCCTAATGTTGTTTATTTATTTAAAATAACCTTGTGGACATGCAGGCATATACAGAACTGTAGACATACTGAAACACACTAATTATTTGAAAAAATACCGTGATCTCGTGCTGTATAGAAATGTGTTGTAATCATTTTTTTTAAACGCAGTTGTAACTGAACAGCAGGAAAAAAAAACGCACGTATTTTTAAACCACAACACAATCGTAATACTAATATGTTTAATACATGCGCTTTACAAATCACACGAATACAGTTTGCTTAAAAATCGTCATATAATTATTTTTACAACACAGTCACAAATCCTGAATCTGCGCGGCGCTTTACAAATCACACGAATACAGTTTGTTTAAAAATCGTCATATAATTATTTTACAACACAGTCACAAATCCTGAATCTGCTGCAAAAAGCCGCGTGTAAGCCATTGAAAAGACCTTTGGAGGGAGGGAGCGCGGCGGGGGGGTCGACTTTGCAAACGTATCATTCAGGTTATGAGTGCCTGTGGCAGGGCGGAAGCCCTACACATGGGAAATATGTAGTTTTATTGTATATTTTTGCATTATTTGTTGTAAATGGATTTAATTAATTGTTTAACTGATGTTGCGCTCTGCCGTGGACGATTACCTGTCTGTGTGGAGCAGCAGCTGAAAGCAATGAGCTGTTCCAGCAGGCAGGTGGGCGTGTCTCGGCAGAGCGTTAGTATAAAAACATAGAGGTCACTGTGATCGGGGCTGCTGCAAGGCCTGCCGTTTTCACGGCACCTTTTGATTTAGAGTTTGTTGTATTGTGTTTTATTTTGAGTGTTTGTACAGTCATGTATCGTCCTCTGTGCGCTACCATCGCTGGTAGCGTCACATGACATTATTGTTTACTTTTTGTCCATGTTTATTGATTAAATCCCGTGCGCCTGTGTCGGCGTATCAACGTCAATCTCTCTGCCTCAGTCTCTTCTGTGTTCTCCTCGGCAGCCTGAGGCAAATATATCAGGACTTTACCACAACTTGGTGTCAGAAGTGGGATTGCTGTATCCTGCGCAATGGAAAATCGACCCGCGACAGAGAGACATTGAGGAGCAAACCCCTGAATTTTTTGGGGGGGGAGCAGGAGCAAGCCAACGACCACCAGCTTCAACCCGAGCGTCAGAGAGGTGGAGCTTCGTGTCCGAAGGACTGAGAGGGAGGAGTGTCCAGCCCGAATGCCCGAGCGGCAGGAGCCCTGTCCAATGAGGGAGGTGCGTCCTGCCGAGCGTCGGAAGAGAGAGGAGGAGCTCCGGCCCCCAGAGCCTGAGGAGGCGGGCCAACCACTGGAGGAGTTTCTGCCTTCAGTCCAGCCGTTGCTGCTGAAGCCGTCACTCACGCTCTCTGATCGCCATGGGACAAACACGCAGGAGTGTTGCTGCCTTTGGTCCAGCCAGTAGCTGCCGGAGCCATCACTCCCGTGCTGTGTTTTACTTAACAAAGGTTTGAAAGACTTGACCGCCGAGGGGCTGCCCTCTGCAGAGGAGCCCCAGAAGGGACACGGGTTTAGGGGTCACCATGGGGTTAGACGGGCACCCCAGGATTAAAAGCCCAGAGAGAAAATAATGGTGACGGTGGGGGTAAATGTAATAATTTTGATAATTAATAGTTGTGATTAATGATAATGTTTAGAAATATAATTATAGTGACGCTGATGGATTTGATGCTTGAGTGGAAGCTAACGTTGGAGCCTGGCGTGTGTTGATTGGTGTTGCTGGCTCCAATGTTCCCTCCCACCCACCCTTGTGATTTGTTTGTGTGTTTAAAAAAGAAAAGAAAAGAAAAAAAATGTCGAATGGACCCCTACGGGTTCCATTCTGAGCGGGAGGATATGTGGCAGGGCGGAAGCCCTACACATGGGAAATATGTAGTTTTATTGTATATTTTTGCATTATTTGTTGTAAATGGATTTAATTAATTGTTTAACTGATGTTGCGCTCTGCCGTGGACGATTACCTGTCTGTGTGGAGCAGCAGCTGAAAGCAATGAGCTGTTCCAGCAGGCAGGTGGGCGTGTCTCGGCAGAGCGTTAGTATAAAAACATAGAGGTCACTGTGATCGGGGCTGCTGCAAGGCCTGCCGTTTTCACGGCACCTTTTGATTTAGAGTTTGTTGTATTGTGTTTTATTTTGAGTGTTTGTACAGTCATGTATCGTCCTCTGTGCGCTACCATCGCTGGTAGCGTCACATGACATTATTGTTTACTTTTTGTCCATGTTTATTGATTAAATCCCGTGCGCCTGTGTCGGCGTATCAACGTCAATCTCTCTACCTCAGTCTCTTCTGTGTTCTCCTCGGCAGCCTGAGGCAAATATATCAGGACTTTACCACAGTGCCATAGACAGAACTGTTCAAAATCGCTTCCTCTATTAAATACAATTGTAAGGACTAAGCTCGCGTGGTTATTCACAGAGAATCCCTCCCCAAAACAGCGGACATTTTAGTATAATAGGAGCGGATCAGCTTGTTCTGCTGTAATGTTATTTCTTTACTTAAAATAACCACGTGTAGCCAGGCAACCACAGGGAAACGTGCGTGTTGTAGTTATGTCGAGCTAGTAAATAAATACAAAATAATAATAAATAAAACTACAACGAGCAGAACTTCAAAAGCGCATCACGCTTTGGCTGTCCCTTTAGAACTGAAAAAAGCCAAGAAAACCATTCAATGGCCGAGTGGGAGCGACAGGAGCCGAGAGAAGCCGAAAAAAGGGCGTAGCTCATGAATAGTCATACGTGCCCCGTGATTAGATAGGAGCGGTCAAAAGGAAACAAGCTGCCTGTGACTGAATCACCCCACAGAGAATAACACGGACATTTGCAGAGCTTTTTTGAGATGTTATAGTAATAAAATAATGACTTGGATCTCATTATTGAGGAGTTTGGTGATAAAATGAGTGATTAGGAGATGATCGATCGGTATGTACGACTATTAGTATTATTATTATTTATTTCAAGCATATGTGAAAGCTGTAGCGAACGAAAGGGTGGGTGGGCGGGCCGGAGTTGCCAGTGAGTGCTTTGTTGATATGCAGGGCCATTTAAACCAGTTTGATTGTGGGAAAAATACTTTTAAACAGCGCATCTAAAATTAAATGCGCGTGTGAAAATAAATTGGACCTGACGCGCCTGATGCACTTAATAAATGTACTGCAGACGCAGTTGTAACTGAAAGGCAGGCAAAAAAAAAAAAAAGCACGTATTTTTAAACCACAACACAATCGTAATACTAATATGTTTAATACATGCGCTTAACAAATCACACGAATACAGTTTGCTTAAGAATCGTCATATAATTATTTTTACAACACAGGCACAAATCCTGAATCTGCTGCAAAAAGCGCGCGTGTAAGCTATTGAAAAGACGCTTTGGAGGGAGCTGGGGGTCGACTTTGCAAACGTATCATTCAGGTTATGAGTGCCATAGACACAACTGTTCAAAATCGCTTGCTCTATTAAATACAATTGTAAGGACTAAGCTCGCATGGTTATTCACAGAGAATCCCTCCCAAAACAGCGGGCATTTTAGTATAATAGGAGCGGATCAGCTTGTTCTGCTGTAATGTTATTTCTTTACTTAAAATAACCACGTGGACATACGAGTGTAGCCAGGCAACCACAGGGAAACATGCGTGTTGTAGTTATGTCGAGCTAGTAAATAAATAAAAATAATAATAAATAAAACTACAACGAGCAGAACTTCAAAAGCGCATCACGCTTTGGCTGTCCCTTTAGAACTGCAGTGCTCTCTGACACTCGTGCTGTCAGACAACGTAAACGTGAAGCAGGCAGCAGTGATGTACTAAGCCTGCCATGTACTTGTGTATTTATGTTTTTGTCTTTTAAATATAACAGGTATGTGCCTCACACTACACTATAAAAAGACACAATAAATCGTCATATAATTATTTTTACTGTTTGCAATTGCATCAACGCTGGGAAAAAGCAGCGCACGCACACACACACTCACTATGAGAAAAATGACTGTAATCTCTGCACTAATGTTGTTAGTTTATTTGAAACAACCTTGTAGACATGCAATCATATGTAGAACTGTAGACATACTGAAACACACTAATTATTTGAAAAAAATACCGTGATCTCGTGCTGTATACAAATGTTTTGTAATCATTTTTTTTTTTTAAACGCTGTTGTAACTGTATAGCAGGAAAAATAAAAAAACGCACTTATTTTCAAACCAGAACACAATAGTAATACTAATATGTTTCATACATGAGCTTTACAAGTCACACCAATACAGTTTGTTTAAAAATCAGGGTGGGGGGGGTGGGACTTTGAAGTGTATCTTTCATTAACTGGTTATTTCAGTTAATTACATACCAGCTGACCAGCTTCTCTGCTATAATGTTAAAAGTAACCTCGTGGACATGCAGGCAGAAGCCAATAAAAACAAAACACCTGCACTATTCTTTTTAACACTAGAACCGCCACAGTAGTCATTTTTGACGGTTTTCACTTTTAAAATTGAAATTACTATGCGTGTGTTAAAGATCCACGGTTGTCTGTTCTTGACTTTTCCTAAATACATGTATTGAATATACTGACGACGTTTGAAAGTCACAATTGCACAAATAAAAAAGTTATGAGCACTTCTACCTAGAACCGCCAAAAGTAGTCATTTTGACGGCTTGTTACAACACATGCTTTTATTATTAATATAACCTACAATATATGGCCCTATATGCTAATTTTGAAAATAAAGCCTTTTATATTTATTTTTTCATTTAAATACGATGTTTCTGCTATGCAAATGTTAGATATGATGTTTATAAATAAAACTTTTGAGTTGTATCTGATAGTTGGGGGGCACTTTGCAAGCGTATCTTTAATTAACTGGTTATTTCATTTAAATAAAAGTATATACAGAACGGTTAAGAATCGCTTGCTCTATAACCGTGTTATTTTATAATTGTAGCTGACCAGCTTCTATGCAGTACTCACCACCTTTGCCACAGCTCACTGCTTCAGCCATAATCTTATACCTATTTAACCTTATCTTGTTACCTGTAGTATCCCACTATTAGAACAAAAACGAAATATCACTGTGTTTTACATTAACAAGCAGAAAAAACAAAGTTTGGCCTTTAACTATGGGGTGGTACAAGGTTGCCCTCTTGTGGCGAACTGTACAACAGTCTCTGGAGACAAAGACTGCTTTGGAAAATCTCACCACAGGAGGCCGCTTATGACCATGAAAAGCATATACTGCTTAATACTATTATCGCATCTAACAGTAAATTATATAATGGTTAAAAAATACTGTGCCCAGTTTATTTTTTAACAGTGTAAAATTGACATTTTTATATTATTATTTGAATTTTTTTCATAAAATTACTATAATCTCGGGTGTACAGAAAATTGACAGCCGGGTATTTCAAATATGCAACTGAAAGTTCCACAGCGAATTGCACTCCCACAACGAATCGCAGGTAGTTATCAAAAGGAATACTAAATCGACATTTATAAAATACTAACCGTTGTCCTGCAAAAAACACACGCGATAAAATGATGCTTTCCAGTTAACAACATGTTCGTACGATTTCCATTTTCACGAGTCTCTGACCGTATCTTGTTCTGCTGTAAAGGCCTGGAAGCCTTCAAGTTGCCTGCAACTTCTAGTTATTATTATTATTTTTTTTTTTCCTTCCTCCCAAATTACAAAAGCCTATAACTTTTAAACGGCTGCACCAAAACTCACGAAATTTGGCACGGACGTAGAGGACTATGGGATGTTGTGCCATGGTCAATATGGCGGCTTTTGGTCACATGGTGTGGCAGCCATCTTGGATTTAATGAAATTTTTGGGAAATTTTCAAATGTCTTCTTCTCAAGAACGGTACATAGTACAGCTGTGAAAATTTTTGTACATAGTGCGCTCCTGTCCATGATTGATTTTACGTAAGAAAAAAGTTGATCGGTCACATGGTGTGGAAACTATGTGCCATTTTGTGTAAAACGCTTAAACGACATCTCCTCATGAACCCTTTGGCCGATTGACGTGAATCTTGGGTATATGTTATCTTTGTAGTGTCCTCTAAAAAAGTTATTCAGGAAAAGTTCCTACATGAACAAACATGGCTGCCATGAGCCAATCAATGTGGGTGATATGGCATTTTTGCCCAAAACATACCCTGCAATGATACATTCCCACCACTAGGGACCTGTTGCCATGGAAACGTGAGCAAGGTCTAGGGAAGAAAAGGCAGCCATTTTTTTGCTGGTGTCTGGTAAGAACTGTTAAATTAACTCGTGTAACTTTAAACACAGTAATTACACTGGAATGGCTAGTATTATGTTACACATACACACTGTACAGTGTACAATGCCTCATACTGTAACTAAGAACTTTTTTTTTTTAGGAACTATTGCAGCTGCTTCAACGCTGGGAAAAGAAATGCAGCAGCACACACACACACACACACACACGCTCACTAAGTACGAGAAAAATGACTGTAATCTCTGCCCTAATGTTGTTTATTTATTTAAAATAACCTTGTGGACATGCAGGCATATACAGAACTGTAGACATACTGAAACACACTAATTATTTGAAAAAAATACCGTGATCTCGTGCTGTATAGAAATGTGTTGTAATTATTTTTTTTTTTTAAACGCAGTTGTAACTGAACAGCAGGAAAAAAAAAAAAAAAAAACGCACGTATTTTTAAACCACAACACAATCGTAATACTAATATGTTTAATACATGCGCTTTACAAATCACACGAATACAGTTTGTTTAAAAATCGTCATATAATTATTTTTACAACACAGTCACAAATCCTGAATCTGCTGCAAAAAAAGCCGCGCGTGTAAGCCATTGAAAAGACGCTTTGGAGGGAGGGGGGGGGTCGACTTTGCAAACGTATCATTCAGGTTATGAGTGCCATAGACAGAACTGTTCAAAATCGCTTCCTCTATTAAATACAATTGTAAGGACTAAGCTCGAGTGGTTATTCACAGAGAATCCCTCCCCAAAACAGCGGACATTTTAGTATAATAGGAGCGGATCAGCTTGTTCTGCTGTAATGTTATTTCTTTACTTAAAATAACCACGTGTAGCCAGGCAACCACAGGGAAACGTGCGTGTTGTAGTTATGTCGAGCTAGTAAATAAATACAAAATAATAATAAATAAAACTACAACGAGCAGAACTTCAAAAGCGCATCACGTTCTGGCTGTCCCTTTAGAACTGAAAAAGCCAAGAAAACCATTCAATGGCCGAGTGGGGCGACAGGAGCGAGAGAAGCCGAAAAAAGGGCGTAGCTCATGAATAGTCATCGTGCCCCGTGATTAGATAGGAGCGGTCAAAAGGAAACAAGCTGCCTGTGACTGAATCAGCGCACAGAGAATAACACGGACATTTGCAGAGCTTTTTTGAGATGTTATAGTAATAAAATAATGACTTGGATCTCATTATTGAGGAGTTTGGTGATAAAATGAGTGATTAGGAGATGATCGATCGGTATGTACGACTATTAGTATTATTATTATTTATTTGAAGCATATGTGAAAGCTGTAGCGAACGAAAGGGTGGGGCGGGGCCGGAGTTGCCAGTATTCTTTTTAAAACTAGAACCGCCATGGTAGTCATTTTTGACGGTTTTCACTTTTAAAATTGAAATTACTATGCGTGTGTTAAAAATCCACGGTTGTCTGTTCTTGACTTTTCCTAAATACATGTATTGAATATACTGACGACGTTTGAAAGTCACAATTGCAAAAATAAAAAAAAAATTATGAGCACTTCTACCTAGAACCGCCAAAAGTAGTCATTTTGACGGCTTGTTACAACACAGGCTTTTATTATTAATATAATCTACAATGCGCTATATGGCCCTATATGCGCTAATTTTGAAAATAAAGCCTTTTATATTTATTTTTTCATTTAAATACGATGTTTCTGCTATGCAAATGTTAGATATGATTTTTATAAATAAAACTTTTGAGTTGTATCTGATAGTTTGGGGGGGGCACTTTGCAAGCATATCTTTAATTAACTGGTTATTTCATTTAAATAAAAGTATATACAAAACGGTTAAGAATCGCTTGCTCTATAACCGTGTTATTTTATAATTGTAGCTGACCAGCTTCTATGCAGTACTCACCACCTTTTCCACAGCTCACTGCTTCAGCCATAATCTTATACCTATTTAACCTTATCTTGTTACCTGTAGCATCCCACTATTAGAACAAAAAACGAAATATCACTGTGTTTTACATTAACAAGCAGAAAAAAACAAAGTTTGGCCTTTAACTATGGGGTGGTACAAGGTTGCCCTCTTGTGGCGAACTGTACAACAGTCTCTGGAGACAAAGACTGCTTTGGAAAATCTCACCACAGGAGGCCGCTTATGACCATGAAAAGCATATACTGCTTAATACTATTATCGTATCAAACAGTAAATTATATAATGGTTAAAAAATACTGTGCCCAGTTTATTTTTAACAGTGTAAAATTGACATTTTTATATTATTATGTGAATTTTTTTTTCATAAAATTACTATAATCTCGGGGTGTACAGAAAATTGACAGCCGGGGTATTTCAAATATGCAACTGAAAGTTCCACAGCGCGAAATCCACTCCCACAACGAATCACAGGTAGTTATCAAAATGAATACTAAATCGACATTTATAAAACACTAACCGTTATCCTGCAAAAAACACACACGTTAAAATGATGCTTTCCAATTCGTATGATTTCCATTTTCACAAGTCTCAAACTGTATCTTTTTCTGCTGTAAAGGCCTGGAAGCCTTAAAGTTGCCTGCAACTTCTAGTTTAAATAAGTATTGGGAACCAAGGCCTTGCCACTTACAGTGAGTTAGGTGTTGTTTACTCAATACACTAACAGGAGTGGGAGGGGCGTTACATAAATATAACAAATGTATGTATCACAAATGCAGTTTCTAAGAAAACTCAAGTCACTTATTTTTGCACAATTTATAAATTTAGCCCCAAATGTTGGTAAAGTTTGACAGGCTTATACTTTTAATTATAAAGTTCAATATATACATAAGTAACCCTCCAGATTTAATAGGAGGAGTGGGAGACGGTAATCACCAATATACAGAGGGAGTCAACCTGTTTTTATCACAGTTTGAATTGACATATATTTACTTCATGCCCTCTTTCCTTGTCTGCTTTTTCCACTTGCTGTAGTGCAGCGGTGCCCAATCATGGAAACTACAGAAGCTAGAGTGAAAGAGACCCAGCATTGCCCAACCGTGTTCTAATGCAGGTCTAAACTAACATTAAGCACAGCGCTTATCTGTGGGAAGCTTGTTAAATTGCTCATATAAGGAAAGGCCACAGCTAAATCTCTGCCAACACCAGGTGCTGGTGTAGATCCCTATTGAGGGGGAAATACAAGCCTGCAAAATCAATTTGCCATCACTTTACACCCATGTGATTAGGTGGCCTTAGTTAGACTCATGGGGTATAACTAAGGACAATTTACAATAGATTGCAATAGATTACTGGTTTGCAGTCTGCTTTATATAGTAACACCAGAACCACAAAGGTTCTCAAATGGAAAAGTTCTTTACTCAAGGTGGTCTGAGCATGAGCAGCAACGCGCCTGGGAGCTTGACTGAATGTGTGAGGAAGAAAACCTTTTAATCCGGTTTGTTATTTTATGAGCATACTCTGTCTACAAGGAGAAGCTTTTAAAGACTGGGAATGTATCGTGCGATTTCAAAGACATTTTGTTAGAAGTTATAAAAGGCTCCTAATCCTTATAGCTTGCTGCTCTCACGGGATTCTTCGGTTGTAACATGACTTAAAGGGTAAAGCTACATTTGACGTGCTGGTAGTATTTTAGGCAACACTATTCCTGTTTTCTGACAGTAGATACTCAAGTTTTTATTCACACGGCTGAAACTTCACAAATAAAGATACTGGACACATGTACGCATAAACTACATAGCCCATAACCAGTCCTAAGGTACAGCCATAATGATATTTTGAGAGACATGTGAACTAAATAAGTAAATACGGTCAGCTACAGTCTCTTTCTGTGGTTTTTGTTTCTGTATTGAACAGGGTGAGTCTCAGACTATTTCACTTTTTTGTATGAAAGCCTAGTGTGTGCACATGCATTTCATGTATGACATGTACCTGTAACCTTTATGGTTAAACAGTTATAGCCACAAATCTAACAACAGTAAAAAACAGGTGAAAATAGCTTGGACCCTAAAGGGTTCGTACACCTTAGCTAGGGCCCCATATTGAAAAGAATTTTGCGCTCAAGGGGCCATGTACCCGTCTAACTACCTGAATTAAGCACAGTTTTCCAATTGCTATATTCAACCAACCCCAATTAACCACATAATAGGACTTGCGTCTAGTCCTTTCCTAAGTACCAAAGTGCACAATTTGGTTGATGTTCCCAGAGTTAAGTGTCTTAATTGCAATATTTAAACCAAAATGTGTTAGTTTTCTTTCCTTTTATTTCTTTCCAGAGGTGGATGGGCAAGAACCATGTTTAACTCCTGGGGAAGTAATTTAAAGGAATAGACTTCATATTGGTCCATTGGTGAACATTGTAATATCCATTTTAACTACAGGCAAAAAAGAGAGATGCATCTTTTAGTTAGCGTATTTAAAATGCATTATTTTGCTGAACTAGGCTGTAGTTTGGGGTTTAATAGAATATAGAGAGAGACAGATATAGATAGAGATAGATAGGTAGATATCTATATATCGATATATATTTATATATCTCTATATCTATATATATACAGTGCCTTGCATAAGTATTCACCCCCCTTGGACTTTTCCACATTTTGCAGTGTTACAACCTCGAATTATAATGGATTTAATTGGGATTTTTACCATTTGATTTACACAACATACTTAACACTTTGAAGGTGCAAAATATTTTTTATTGTGACACAAAAGTTAATTAAACAAAAAAAAGACATTTGTTGGTTGCATAAGTATTCACCCCCGAGTCAATACTTGGTAGAAGCACCTTTGGCGGCAATTACAGCTGTGAGTCTTTTTGGGTAAGTCTCTACCAGCTTTGCACATCTGGATCCTGTAGTTTTTGCCCATTCTTCTTGGCAAAATTGCTCAAGCTCTGTCAAGTTGGATGGGGACCGTTGGTGAACAGCAATTTTCAAATCTTGCCACAGATTTTCAATCGGATTGAGGTCTGGTCTTTGACTGGGCCATTCTAAGACATTCAGGTTCTTGGTTTTAAACCACTCCAGTGTAGCTTTGGCTGTGTGTTTAGGGTCATTGTCCTGCTGGAAGGTGAACCTCCACCCCAGTCCCAGGTCTCTTGCAGACTGAAACAGGTTTTCCTCTAGAATTTCCCTGTATTTGGCTCCATCCATCATGACCTCAATCCTGACCAGTTTCCCAGTCCCTGCCGATGAAAAGCATCCCCATAACATGATGCTGCCACCACCATGCTTCACCGTGGGGATGGTGTTCTCAGGGTGCTGAGCAGTGTTGGCTTTGTGCCACACAGCTTTTTGCACTAAGGCCAAAAAGTTCAATTTTAGTCTCATCAGACCAGAGAACCTTTTTCCACATGTTTGCTGTTTCTCCCACATGCCTTTTGGCAAAATCCAAACAGGATTTGATATGTTTTTTTTTCAGCAATGGCTTTCTTCTCGCCACTCTTCCATAAAGCCCAGCTTTGTGGAGCGTCCGGGTTATAGTTGTCCCATGGACGGTTTCTCCCATCTCAGCTGTGGATCTCTCCAGCTCCTTCAGAGTTACCATTGGCCTCTTGGTTGCTTCTCTGACTAATGACCTCCTTACCTGGTCACTGAGTTTTGGTGGACGACCTTCTCTAGGCAGAGTCGCGGTTGTGCCATATGCTTTCCATTTTTTAATAATGGATTTAACGGTGCTCCGGGGGATGTTCAAAGTTTGGGATATTTTTTTATAACCCAACCCTGATTGGTGCTTCTCCAGAACTTTATCCCGGACTTGTTTTGATAGCTCCTTGGTCTTCATGATGCTGTTTGTTTAGATATGCTCTCTAAGAAACTCTGGGGCCTTCCAGAAACAGGTGTATTTAATCTGAGATCATGTGACACTTTAATTGCACACAGGTGGACTCCATTCAAATAATTATGTTACTTCTGAAGGCAATTGGTTGTACCAGAGTTTATTTAGGGGTGTCACAGCAAAGGGGGTGAATACTTATGCAATCAAGACTTTTCAGTTTTTTATTTTTAAATAATTTTGAAAAATATGTAGATTTTTTTCCCCACTTCGACATTATGGACTATTTTGTGTAGATCAGTGACAAAAAATCCTAATTAAATCCATTTTAATTCCAGGTTGTAACACTACAAAATGTGGAAAAGTCCAAGGGGGGTGAATAATTATGCAAGGCACTGTATATGGAGATGGAGATGGAGATGGAATTTTAATATAAGTGGTGGATTTGTATGGCCAGCCAGATGAGGCCCAGAGTAATGCTACAAGTGTTTTGAAAGTGCATTGATATATACTTTTTTTCTTATTTTAACAGTTTATGAATGTCAACATACATAAATATGACTCATTTTGAATGTTCCAATGCAGTTGACCCCAAAGTTGCTAGCACTTTGTAAAAAAGTATGATTTAACAAATATATTTATACAAAAACGCATACTATATTGGTACATCATTCTTTGTATTATTAATAACACTAACAGACTCTCTTCTTACCTTTAGTATATCTTGTTGTAATGCCTCCTCGGGACCCAAGACAGGAGAAAGCGCCTACAGTAAATGGCACTGGATCAAAATCAGTAGTCCAACTATGCGATGTAATCAGAGGAGAAAAGGCACACAGACCAGAATAAAAAGTCATAAAATGTTTATTAGGGACAGAGACACTAAAAGTAGGAGGGTCAATCCAAGTAGGATAGTAAAATTTATATAAAATCAGCTAATTACTACAATAGTACTGGTACAGAAAACATAAGCATAAAAAAGCAGATCAGGGCTGATATATAAATAGTTTTACCAAAAAGGCAAGACAAGTAGTTTACTGGGTGAGTGTGACAGAGAGCGAATGAATCCTAGTCAACAACCTCCCTCCCGATCTGTGAGGGCACGGTATAACAGGAACAGTGTGCCCCGGTCTGGATGGTTTGGCAGTTCATTCCAGGATCAGTTGGAAGTCGGCCATCCAGAAAGGGGGCGGAGTCTCAATACCAGAAGTCATCGCCTTAATGCGGTAGGCGATGTGTCAGTCATGGATTGGAGGATACGAGATTGCACTCGCTACCAAAGATGGCATGACTGAGGGTATATCAGGGGATGTGGTGAAGCAATCTGTTCCTTTGTTATGGTTACAGAAAGACCTGTAAAGGATGTACAAACGAAAAAGTACCGTAATTGTTTAGTGTTGTCTTATTTGTCCATTTCACTGTTACCATGTGTTATTCTAGACGGCTAAATATCCGTAAGCTGCACTACTTCACTTTGCCACAGTGAGTTATCCCCTGCTAGCACAGTATAGGTGTTTTTAATTACCACGCAAGTAGTAAATATGGATTTATAGCAATTGCAAAGTCCTTCACAGGATATTATCATTAAAAAACTTCCCACTAAACACAATACATAAAATAGGCTAAAATCAGGGGTGTTTCTCTACAAGAAAGAACAGAAACTAAAATAAACTCCAACAAACCTACCTCTAATCTACAGAACAACAGGTTGTCGGGGGTTACACTGTATACCAAGTCTGTGGGTCACTTTAAAAGCAGCCGGCCACAGTAAATGTAAACTTGCTTAGTTTTGAACAGTACATTTCACTAGACACTTCCCTTAGGGATTTACTCTCAAAAGCCAGCTATGGCTATAGCAAACCAATTACTAAAGACATCTCCAAATTGGATTACACACGCCCTCTCAATTCCAATATTAGTTTGCCTGCTATTCGTAGATCTCACAAAGGCAGGTTTACAATCTTTCACTCGCAAAAATATAACAGCTGTAGGATTCTTTTGTGAAGAAAGTTACACAACACTAGTGCCGACAACATAACGGAGACAACCAACACAGGTACCGCAGCCCGCTCTACATTCCATTACATGTCACTGCATGTGAACCCAGCCTTTAAAAACATCCAGGTGAGGCGAATCAACGTACTTGATAGGAGGATGGGAAAGGAAGGACAATCGGGGGCCGTCCTAAAACAAAAACATGAATTACAAAAAAAATAAACAAACGTAGTGGTGACACGCCACACTGTGGTAGTCCTTTTCCAAACTTTCTCATACTATCCTGGCTCTTGTGCTATCCAGTCTATAATGGTGATTACAGCAATCCTGATTAAAGTTTTCAGCTCCAGTGTAATTTACAATAATACATCAGAGAATTCTACAGGAGAATGTCAGGCCACCCATCCGTGAGCTGAAGCGCAGTTGGGTCATGCAGCAAGACAATGATCCGAAACACACAAGCAATGGTTGAAGAACAAGAAATTTAAAGTTTTGGAATGGCCTAGTCAAAGTCCAGACCTAAACCCCATTGAAATGTTGTGGCATGACCTAAAGCGAGCAGTTAATGCTCGAAAACCCACAAATGTCACTGAGTTGAAGCAGTTCTGCATGGAGGAGTGGGCCAAAATTCCTCCACCGCGCTGTGAGAGACTAATCAATAACTACAGGAAGTGTTTGGTTGCAGTTATTGCTGCTAAAGGTGGCGTAACCAGTTATTGAGTCTAAGGGGGCGATTACTTTTTCACACGGGGGCATTGGGTGTTGCATAACTTTCTTTAATAAATAAATGAAATATGTATCAAATGTATGTGTTATTTGTTCACTCAAGGACCCTTTTATCTAATATTAGGTTTTATTAGTGTCAAAAATATGCAAATATGCAGAAAATCAGATGGGCAAATACTTTTCCACGGCACTGTATGTCATGCATACAGAACACAGAATAATTTGTTTCTAATCATTCCTGTCACATATCCATGAGCTTGTAGCTTGTCCACATGCGGTTGAGTGTAGCGATACATGATCCTGTGGACCTGTCGATACAGTACACAAAAAAACTTAATACATTCTTATATTAGTTTGCTATGATTCAGCCGTCCAGTCTTCATCTGTGATTCTCTGTAAACAAACTGGTGTTTATTACCTTAATAAACTCAAATGCCTCCACAATTTTTCCTGCCTTCATAAACTTGAGGTGGATGAGTAAAGCATGGTTTGAATCTGCATTGATCAGGGTTCTAGTAAAGATCTATATGCTATTTTATCTCTTGGATATTTTTTGGCCTGTTGTCCATAGTTATCTGTGTGGGATCACCATAGCAACCACAATGTATATATAACAACCAATGCACTTAAAGCCTGCATTCATATTATAATTAAAAAATGTACACAAGAAAAATTTTATATGATTTACGTTTAATATAAATATATCAATGCAGTTAAATGTGCACATTTGTGTTTTGCTTTTTTGTTGCTGTATATAATAAATTACATATAAGGAATCAAACGATCATAGATGGGATTTGCCAATATTCTACTACATCTTATTCTGTACAGATGTCATCCAGTCGATAGAAAATATGGGACAATTCAAATGCACTTTTTATGTTAAATAGTAGTTCCTGGAGTCAATGCAATTGATATGAACAGCAGTGGTTCTTCCTGAGTTGTTTTTAAATGTTTTTACAGGCATAAACTAAAGTGACTAATAGGAACTGTTGGACGTTGACTTTCAGAACCTTGACCTATATGACAGAGCAGGCTGCTCTGCGTCATCCAGTTCTGGTAGGAAAGGTTTAATCCCTGCAGACTCCTCACATTCACGCTCCAGGGTTGCTATATAAAGAAGGCATTATTTTGAGTTAGGGAGTCTACTTGTGCAGAGCTCCAGCACTGATCGGAGCTGTGCCCTTGCCACTGGTCAAAAAGGTGCTGACACTCAAGGACAGACAAGGTCTGGGGATGAATAATCCTGGTGAAGCTGTTTTCTTTTCATTTGAGGGGAAAGTGTTTTCTTTGTAGTTTATGTTGTTTCCAAGCCTCAGCTGTGAGGCACACAATGTTGGTATTGAACATTTCTGTTTTGTGTGGGACTTTTACAATAAAAGCTCTTTAGAACATTCTAATCTTGAATCTTTAATTCAATCACTGTTACTGTAAGAGACTGTGGCAGATGCATTCAATTATAATTATTGAAACAGTGACCATGATATGATTAATTGGATATCCTCTGAGTTGGATGTGTGGGTTTTTACACCTGACAATCACAAAGGCTTTTGCAGAATCACTTTTATCTTAATAATCTCTTCAGTTATTTAACTGTCTGTTGTAATTATTACAGGAATTTCCAGATTTCAGTATCTGTATTAGCCTAATATAAACATATACTGATTGATGCTGTGATAATAACCACATTGTCTCCTACTGCCATAGCAATGCAGAACACCGGTCAGTTTTCTGAGGTGGTAGGGGTTGCTACTAGCACGTTGTGCTTTTTTTCTAATTCATAGAGGGTTTACTGGCATTTTAGTTTCAACATTGTAACAGTGCTTCATGAAACAGTCTGATGCCAGTAAATGGCTTTTACATTCTTTATTATGCTAAAAGGCATGCAACAGAAATGTGTACATTCTGTTACTGTTCTTGTGTACAGTACATGTACATTAGCTGCATTTTGAGTGATGTATACAAAGAGGTTTAAGCAGTGCTGGGATACATAGGAACATGTGAACATACACTGCTTGCAATGCATTCAGAGGAATGTGTTCTTAGTCGTTCATCTCTCCTTCTCTATCTGTTTCACAAAGGTAATAAAATGGAGAGGACTTAATTTCATTTTCCAGCTAATACAAAAGGAAATCATTTTTGAATATTCATGCACATTTTTAGCAAATGACATTTTACATTTTTGAAAATGATAAACCCATGTTTGCTTCATGTTTACTTTCAAACATACAGAATGACAACAGGCCAAAAAGGATAAACAGGTTTATTTCAAGAGGATTGTAATTTCCCAGCTGAAAATCATGCTAATAAATGGATTACAGTAATGATTTACTTTAGGGTAATTTTGGGTAAAACAATTCAATGTCTGAATGCCTAATTGCAAAGTATACACCAGGTGTAGCTGGTGAATTGTATGGCAGAGGAAAGGAGTTACAGTTTAGAAGAAAACTTAAATTTCTTTACAAGCAAATTTAAACAAGAAAGGAAATCTCTTGTTGGTTCATGCAGAAGATTGAATTGAAGGGTCGGAGAAAAGCCTGAGAAAATAAGCCACTGACAAGAAAAAGCTGACCTTTCTTATTGCCAGTCATGCAGAGGGGCTGGCTGCCTCACTGTTCACACTCACAAGCTGCTAACATCCCCCCTTCAGCTGTTCACTGTTTTAATGAGACAACTGGCATAATTAGTCCTTATTGTTGCTTGCAGGTTATTTTGGTCATTAACATTAGTTTTAATGAGAGAAGCCTGGCATCCTTTCTAAGTGTTGTTTTACATTCTAACCATAAGAGTAATACGTTATTGACATCAATGAGCCTGCTGGGTATACCAATTTTACAAAAATGTTATTAGCTAATATACATGGGCATCCGCAGATAGGTGCCCCCCTACCTCTAATTAGACTACCTCTAATTTTATTATTATTTATTTCTTAGCAGACGCCCTTACCCAGGTCGACTTACAATTGTTACAAGATATCACATTATTTTTACATACAATTACCCATTTATACAATTGGGTTTTTACTGGCGCAATCTGGGTAACGTACCTTGCTCAAGGCAGCAGTGTCCGCCACCTGGGATTGAACCAACGAACCTCCAGTCAAGACCCCAGAGCCCTAACCACTACTCCATACTGCTGTCTCAGAGAGACATCCTCCCTCTCTTACGTGTCAAGATGAGTTATACAGTGTTTTCTTCCAACTTTTTGCCTCTCCTTTACTAATTAATTTCACAATTAACAGTTTCTCTGTTTTAATTTAGAAACCAAAACACATTAAACAGTGCTCCGGGTCATTTTAAAAGGGGAGTTACATTTAAACACGACGAAAACACAGATGCTGGCAAGTAAATGAATCCTGAGATGAATATTGTGTTAATTTAAGGTAGGGCTAAGGAAAGGTCACGAATGCGTGATGAATCATTACCATCATGCTAATTTGCATATGTTTTGGGTCATGTTTTGTATCATTTAAGGCAATTCTGACAGCGCGCGTGGAGAAGATGCCAGCACCCAGAGTGTTTTTTAAACCTCATTCCGTTTATAATAACTTCCTCGATCACACATGTACCAGCAGAGGATGTTGAATTGATCACAACAAGCAATCATATCCCGTATATGCGAAAAAGACACACTGAAAAAAAACACCACTCTACAGCAAGCAGTTCTCAGAAATCCTGCTACGATGTCAACACGAAATGTGCTGCCTAAAAAGTGGTCCAAAACGATGGACTGAATGGGCTAACACTGCTTAAAACACAGAGTAACTATGAGGCACACAGATATAGAGAACATTTCTGAATTCCTAAAAACTGATTTCTTGTAGGAAATCTGTGTGCTGACTGACCCTTACTCATGAATGCTTTTATTGCTTATAATTCATTATATCTTAATATTTTGTCAGAAGACATGCATTTTTTTGTTTTGTTTCAAAGACTAGATGTAAAGATTGTGGGAGCTGCACGAGCTAAAGCTGGGAGAGAGCTCCAGAGAGTCGGGGCCATGAAGCTAAAAGAGCGCTCTCAAAGTGTGGCGCGCTTGTGAGTTGTGAGCCGATGAGTGAAATTATAATGGGAGTTGTGAGCCGGCGAAAACTAAATACTATTTACTGTTTACTCTTATTAAGTGGAAGCTTAGTGCACACTCAGCTCTGTTTAAATTAACTTTATAGTTCTTGTTGTTAAGAGTGGTGCGAGAACTGAAAAAAAAAACATGAATAGATACCGTCGCTAAATATACAAAACATTTATTATTTTCATAATTAAATATATATAAAAAAATAACTACACATTCCCTCTAAGGTGTCTGTGGTGCCACCAGCGCCAACAGAGGATGCTGATGTCCCCGGTAAGGTTATCATCTCAGTTTCAGATACTGGTCCAGTAAATACAGATGCTGGCACTGATGGTGTAGCTGTGCCCGGAGCACTCCCAGCCTCTATGGGAATTGCTTGGGACGCCCCTTCTCTGTTAAAGTGATCGGCTCTGAGGCATGTGCACTACCAGTGGATATGGCAGATTTTCGAATCAGTGAAGTTTTTCTTACACTCAAATTTCAAATCATAATATCTTTATATATATATATATATATATATATATATATATATATATATATATATATATATATATATATATAGTGGGGTTAAGTTCAATCAATCTGCCTGCCGTTTTGGATTTTATATCTGATTGGTAGGCTGATTTTTTCTACAAGTTTTGTGTTATTCTGACCGGTAGTTTTTGAGCTGTAACACTTTTAAAAACGGGTGGTTTTTCGTAAGTTTGGTGCCGGGAGAGCGTTTTTTATTATTCAACTGTAGGTAAAAAAAACTACTGGACAGTTACTACTACCATTTAGCAATTTACTGCATCTAAGAAGTCTTTGGTGCCTTTTGTGGGTGGGGAGCTTTAAAAATGTGTGTTCTAATATAACAAAAATGAATGCTACACATGCGCAGTTGTACGATTTGGTAACGGTTTTTGTGTAGTTCTAACTGGACCTGTAACAATACAATAACAATAAAAATCAAAAACACTCACCCATATAACCACAAAAGCCAGAAGAACTTCCAAAGAAATCGTTTGTGTTTATTTCTAATCTAAAACAAATAGCTATGCACTTTGATGCTCTAGTGTAAACAACATGGAATGTATAGAACGACATTACCAAAATAATAATCTTTGGAGAGTTTCTGTGATGTCATCATAAACTAGGAGACCTTTAGTTTACAGTCACAGAACCTGTAACTCACTGAAGTACATATTTTATTTTTTATAATACCTGGATATTAGTATATGTTAAAAAAGACAATATAATGGTGTATTTGCTTAGGTCACAGGTCAAATCTAATTGTCTAGAGGAATATGTATTTTGTTTTTGTAATTAAATTTAACATGAATGTTTACATAACTAGTCACATAATAAATGCTCCACCAAGACTGCCCAGATGGACATTACACTGGATTTTTTTTTTTTTTAATCTGTGCTGGACTGTAGCTATCATGCTTCATGCACTATGCAATATGGCATTGACACATATCTATCCAAGACCATTGGTTTACCAAATGCATTTGAATATGTATCTCACTCAGTAAAATTATTTTATTTTATTTTTTTCTAGAACAGTGCCAAGGAGAATGAGGACCAAACTGTGCTTCTCTGTCTTGTTATTGTCATATGAGTTCCTAAGAACAGCTGACGGCAGAATATTCTGCATATCAATAAACACACCCAGGTAATGTCCTTCTGAGCAGTCGTGGTGGAGCATTTGTCATATGATTAGTCATTGCTGATGTCATTACTGATGTCATGTATGATATCATATCTGATGTGATGCATAGGCATAACAGGGGTGAGTTAAGGTTGCAACCTTAACGTCCCATTTCCTGACTTTTGTGACTTTGCATTATCTGGGGAGTGGCTGACAGCAAGGCAAAAGACAAAACTCCCCAGACAGGAACTGATTACTCAAGAACACGATTACTCAGTCTCTATATATTAAAAAGCATTATCATTATATGAGTTCATATGAACACTTTGACCCATTGTTTCACCTCATATGCATTCATTGGGTGTAGTCTGAGTTGCGATTCATTTCCTGTTTGGATTCATTTAATCTATTAATTTCCGCAGTCTTGCGATATTAACAATTTTCCTGCAACTCTTGAATTTCACAGACTTGTGAATATATGCAAGATATTCACAATGCAAGCATACATTTTCGTCTAAAAACAGATTTAAATGAACCCTTTGTGGTTCTATGTCGGACCTGGTCCGACATTACAATTTTCCCTTTCCGATCCGATGTCGGATCCTGTCCGACATCATCAAAAAGACGTAAAGCACAGGTCTCTAGTCGTTTTTTCTTCGGAAAAAGCCGAGAAAACCATTCAATGGCCGTGAGACCAATAGGAGCCGAGAAAAGCTGGAAAAAAGGGGCGGATCTGAGCAATAGCCCTGGCACCACAGAGATAACACAGCCATAAAACAAACAAGATAGCTGCTTCTGCATCCAGTGCTCAAAGAATATCACGGACATTTGCAGAGCTTTTTGAGATTGTTATAGTAATAAAATAATAATGAGTTGGATCGTATTATTGAGGTGCCTTTTAAACCTGTTTTACTGTGGAAAAAATACTTTTAAATAGCGCGTGTAAAATAAACTGCACGTGTGAAAATAAATTGGACCTGACACGCCTAAGACGTGCTGAATAAATGGACCGCAAAGGGTTAAGAGCTAATAATACAAATGGGGATGGAAGTGGCCTTTGCTAATGTTAAACCAAATGGAGAAAGCGCATAGTTGCAAAATTACTAAACAAGTCCATTGTGGTCCGCTGCGGGGCAGGCAGCGACTGGATAGACTGGGTGCCGGGCTGATCACAGGGAGGAGTTTGGTAGTACAAAGGGGATGCAGTTATGTGAGCACTGCCCCTTATGTTGACTGTACTGAAGCGTCGGAGCGCTGTGTTTGATTTGTTTTGTTTGCCTGTATTGCAGAGGATTAGAGACAAGGGAGCTGCAGCCACGGAGCCAGCACAGAAACCCAGAGCACTACGACCACTGCACATCGCATCGCATCGCATCGCATCGCATCGCATCGCATCGCATCGCATCGCATCGCATCGCATCGCATCGCATCGCATCGCATCGCATCGCATCGCATCGCATCGCATCGCATCGCATCGCATCGCATCGCATCGCATCGCATCGCATCGCATCGCATCGCATCACATCACATCGCAGCACATCACATCGCAGCACTGCACTGCACTGCACAATCCAGCACCACCATTCTTGGAGCACTTTTCCCGTGCACAAAGGTGGACGTTTGGGAGTATTGTGGATAACTGTATTACTGTGGATTATTGTTTGGGACTGAAATCCGCCATGTGTACTTCCTCCATACCATTGCTGGTATAGGGGTGGATTATTATTATTTAACATTTAATAAACCCAGACGTTTTTGAACTGCATTTGAACTGGTTGGACATTGACAGCCCTCTACTGACTTTATGTCTTCATAATTTAAAAAGTAAAACATGTATACAAAATGATCAACACTTTATCAATAAAAACATTCTTCTAAGATAGATGGTGGTTTTAAATTGAAAGGTCAAAGTTTTAAGCGTACAAGCAAGCCAAAAACACACCTCACTGTGGGCAGTGAGAGTCCTTCCTCCTGATATATAGACTCTTGGTTTAAATGTTGATACATTATAGACACCTTCAACAGCAAATAGTGTAAATCTTGGTTTTGATATCTCAGAGTAAAGGAAATAAATACATTTTTTTCACCGTTCTGTATGTCCTACATTCAAGGGCCTACACGGTCCGAATGCTCAGACATTGGGTGCTTTCACAGAGATCATTCTGCACAGAATCTGACCAGTTTAGCCAATGATCTTCTAAGAATGATCTCCGTTAACACACCCATTAGCTAAATTGGTCAGATTCTGCACAAAATCTGCGCAGAATGATCTCCTTGAACGCACCCTGTCTACTTTTCAATGATTATACGCTCATTTCACTCATCATTACTGACATTTTGACTGACAGTGTGTGACGGATTGAAACAAATATAAACTCCATCACTGTAACAGTAAACAAACAATGGGACTCACAAACGCTATCTCATTGTTAAATTGGTTTTAAACAGGGTTGTGTAAAATAATTATTTAAACAAAGAAAAGCATTGCAGTGGCAAAATAATGACATGAAAATAACTTATCTGGGTATCCTGTGTTCCGGGGTGCTGTTGTGTTGGTAACCAAGCCTGTAAAAAAAAGAGAGAAAATAAAGCCGGTCTTAATTTTGTTTTTCTTTCCCTGTAAACGTGGTGCTTGGTGTCCATTGTGCAGAGTAGGTGCACATATTCTGATCAATGGATATATTCAAGCACGAGCAAATTATTTAAGACATATTGCTTTAGTATTACAGTGTAAATTTGGGTTAGTTATTTTAAAACAATACTTAATGTCATGAAATGTGTCTGTGCTGTTCAAAGCAGCAGAGCGCAGCCATGGTAAGGTTCATGCGCGCGCAGTACGCATCCTGATATAGACGCGGGCATGCACAATACAAGTCTATGGGGAACATATTAAATGGAAATTATTTTTGCATTTGTACTGTGATAGATATGGGAAATTGATTTGAGAATTGATAAACAGACATTGTGCTGTGACAATACTGGTAGTTAAAATAAGTTTATGTGAATTATAAATTACATTGAACTATTTCAGGTTATTGAAATGGTTTAGCCCAGGGGAGGAGTTATGGGGCTAGAAGGTATATATGCTAGGAGTAGCTCATTTCGGGGAGAGGTTGGCTGTATATAGCTGTGGAAGTTGAGTAGCAGGGTCCTTTAAAAAAAAAAAATATATATATATATATATATATATATATAATGTTCTGTCTTTAGAAAATAAGAACAAAAAGTATAGTTTAAGTATACTGAATACTAGGCATACTGCCTTGTTCAGTTTGATTTTTTTTAATTTTTTATTTTATGTTATATATCTGTTGTCATTTTTTTTTTATTTGCCTATTTTTGTCCTGCTCATAGTTTCAACCGAGGCTGAATAAATCCCTCATTATTTTGCACTGAAACAAGTCTGATGTCTACTTCTTGCCCTGGTACACCACTTGATCACATACCTTTACAGAGTGTTTTTAAATCAATCACGAAAATACTACAAGCAAAAAGAAAAATAAATTGTGCATTGTTTGTCTTTCTCAATACTATACTTAATGTGTATTTTTTTACTTAAATTAATATTTTTTTTAACAGTTTAAAAATGCTAAATTGTTTTTTTTAAAGGGAAATAAAACTAAGTATTGTGATTTTTTATTATGTTTGTCACAGAATTTTACTTCTTAAAAATGCAGACAGATTGTGCTTGATTGATTTTAATATTCAATCTTGCTCTTAATTGTATTATTACTTGTACTGTGATACTTGAAATGTATTTGCTTACAATTCTAAGTTGCCCTGGAAAAGGGCGTCTGCTAAGAAATAAATAATAATAATAATAATAATAATAATTATACGACAAGCTGAAAACTGCAAAATTCATGAGCATCACAGAACACTCTGAGCAGAACTCTCCATAGACAGAATCGCCTATGGAGAGTTATTTTAATGAAATTATATGTCTGCTACTTACAATACAAATGTAATTTATGTTATGATGAATCAATATTTTAACAGTCAAACTGAAATATATTTTGTATTTGTGTTGGCTTGATGTTTCTACCATCCTTTGTAATGCCCTTCAAATAATGAGTTTGACACATTAAAAGTCAAAGTTAAATTACATTAAGAAATAATGTAGACCTCTGTAGGGTATAACATTATGGACTCTGATGGCTTTTAATATTAATTTGTAATATTTCAAAGTACTGTGTAATAGTTTGTAACAAACTACCGTTTATAAAAGTCAGGAAATTCATTAAAAAAATGTTATGGTTTTAGCTTTGAATCCACAAAATTTAGAAAATTCATTACAAAAATTACAATTAAATTAACTTCAATGGTGTAGTCAGGAAATGCTATAGCACACTTAGCACATATGTGCTTTTAGCAGAGTTACTGAGATGTGATGATCAGGGTAGCATTCAATGATAAGGGGGCCGTGGGAATGGCAGGGGTAAGAATAAGGAAACGCTTCAGTAAACAGATAAGGGGAGCTGCGGAAATCTTAGTGAAATCTTTTGCTCTACAATGAAAAGTAACCAATAATGGCCAGGTATCCCTATCAAAGAATCAAAGATGTAAAAAGCACAATAAAGGTATCAGTAGAAAGTTTGACATGCCTCAAGTTGCCACAGTTTACCACAGTACTGGGCAGATTTGCCATGGGACCCACTGTATAGTTTACTTGTGGCATAAACAAGATATTTCAAGAAAAACCAGAACATAAGAGATGTCTGCCTAAGGGCTCGTTTGTACCTCACCCGTGATAGAAATATCGTATGGTTTTTCATGGCATATTCTCTATATTCTCTGTACCCTTAAAGCGTGTACCCATTGACTTGTGCCCCAGCACCTCTCTTCCCACAAGCGTGTTTTATGGCGCCATTGTTCTATGTGGTATACCTTACTGATGTATTTTATGCTTCCACTATGGCAGAGTGTTGCAGGGAGGACTGTTAATGGTTACACTCTAGTGCACCAGACAAACATGGAAAGAAGACATGCTTGAGCTGTATCTTTAAAAATTCACCAGGATGTTACAAATAACAAATGAGAAGCACAATGATTCTAAACCACGGTAAGAATACATCAGTTAACATAACAATGACATTGCAAACCCATCGTTAAAATTCTGTACTTCTAGGTATGAAGTAATAATGGTTTATTGTATCTGGTATGTTACAGTATATCTCTTGGCACTGCATAAGAAAATTCAAACTTTATTCTGTCCATATCTTAACCAGCAGGTTTATAATATGACACAGAAAACTGGGGCTTGCAATTTATAATTAATTTTAACATCACCAGGATATGGTGTTCAGGTCTTCAGGATTCTGTTTCAATGTTTTATACAGAGCACAATAATGTACATCTCAATCCCCGTGTCACAAACAGCCTAATCTCTTTGAAAGAGTAACCCATCAATCCACGCTTGCTTTAGCAGTTAAGTCTATTACGGATAAAATAAGATGAATTAGATTATGTCTTATACAGTGTTAGTCCAGATAGGTTTTATACAGTGCCTGCGCTAGGATTTACTGGACCCTGGTGCAAGACTGTGAAGTGGATCCCCCTCCCCAAAAACAAAACAATTAAAACAACAAAATGTTCCATGCCAGGAAGGCGGAACGGTTTCACCAAGTCAGGTTGTTCAGTTCTGCTCGGTCTCACAAAATGACGCCTTTAGGTTCACATCTCCCAACAGAGCAATCACATGACTTTAACACTAACCTATTGTCAGAGCGCTTATTGCGTCCCGCCTCCAGATAAACAATCTGTCAGCTGTGATTTGCGAATTTCAGTTTTAATTGACAGTCCACCAACACTACCTGGCCACGGGTTCTTTTTTTCTTTTTCTAATCGCAGTAGATTTACGTCTATGTTAAAATGGGCTCAGAAAAAAAAAATATTGACTCAGGGCTGAGCCCCGCAAAGGCTGGGACCAGGAGCAGTTGCACCCCCACAAAGGCTCATAACTTTCAGCATTGTGCTTTTAAAGCAGGCAAAGCTAGGCACTTTCCTTAAAGTTCATACCAGGAAGTGGCTCAATTATACATAAAATCAGCAACAAAACTGCTTACATCCCCATTAGTCCAGTTACTTGACGCTGTACTGCATTTGTATGTGGAAGTTTTGTAGAATTGCTGGACACTTTTGGATACAGCAGAGCTGTCTGTACCTGCATGTATTGAACAGAGCTGTCTGCACCTGCATGTATTGGACAGAGCTGTCTCTACCTGCATGTATTGAACAGAGCTGTCTGCACCTGCATGTATTGAACAGAGCTGTCTGTACTGTATTGAACAGAGCTGTCTGCACCTGCATGTATTGAACAGAGCTGTCTGTACCTGCATGTATTGAACAGAACTGTCTGCACCTGCATGTATTGAACAGAGCTGTCTGCACCCGCATGTATTGAACAGAGCTGTCTGTACTGTATTGAACAGAGCTGTCTGCACCCGCATGTATTGAACAGAGCTGTCTGTACCTGCATGTATTGAACAGAGCTGTCTGTACCTACATGTATTGAACAGAGCTGTCTGTACCTGCATGTATTGAACAGAGCTGTCTGTACCTGCATGTATTGAACAGAGCTGTCTGTACTGTATTGAACAGAGCTGTCTGCACCTGCATGTATTGAACAGAGCTGTCTGTACCTGCATGTATTGAACAGACCTGTCTGTACCTGCATGTATTGAACAGAGCTGTCTGCTCCTGCATGTATTGAACAGAGCTGTCTGCACCTGCATGTATTGAACAGAGCTGTCTGTACCTGCATGTATTGAACAGAGCTGTCTGCACCTGCATGTATTGAACAGAGCTGTCTGCACCTGCATGTATTGAACAGAGCTGTCTGTACCTGCATGTATTGAACAGAGCTGTCTGTACCTGCATGTATTGAACAGAGCTGTCTGCACCTGCATGTATTGAACAGAGCTGTCTGCACCTGCATGTATTGAACAGAGCTGTCTGTACCTGCATGTATTGAACAGAGCTGTCTGTACCTGCATGTATTGAACAGAGCTGTCTGCACCTGCATGTATTGAACAGAGCTGTCTGTACTGTATTGAACAGAGCTGTCTGCACCTGCATGTATTGATCAGAGCTGTCTGCACCTGCATGTATTGAACAGAGCTGTCTGTACCTGCATGTATTGAACAGAGCTGTCTGCATCTGCATGTATTGAACAGAGCTGTCTGTACTGTAATGAACAGAGCTGTCTGCACCTGCATGTATTGAACAGAGCTGTCTGTACCTGCATGTATTGAACAGAGCTGTATGTACCTGCATGTATTGAACAGAGCTGTCTGCACCTGCATGTATTGAACAGAGCTGTCTGCACCTGCATGTATTGAACAGAGCTGTCTGTACCTGCATGTATTGAACAGAGCTGTCTGCACCTGCATGTATTGAACAGAGCTGTCTGTACCTGCATGTATTGAACAGAGCTGTCTGTACTGTATTGAACAGAGCTGTCTGTACTGTATTGAACAGAGCTGTCTGCACCTGCATGTATTGAACAGAGCTGTCTGTACCTGCATGTATTGAACAGAGCTGTCTGCACCTGCATGTATTGAACAGAGCTGTCTGTACCTGCATGTATTGAACAGAGCTGTCTGTACTGTATTGAACAGAGCTGTCTGTACCTGCATGTATTGAACAGAGCTGTCTGTACCTGCATGTATTGAACAGAGCTGTCTGCACCTGCATGTATTGAACAGAGCTGTCTGTACCTGCATGTATTGAACAGAGCTGTCTGCACCTGCATGTATTGAACAGAGCTGTCTGTACCTGCATGTATTGAACAGAGCTGTCTGCACCTGCATGTATTGAACAGAGCTGTCTGTACTGTATTGAACAGAGCTGTCCTTACTGTATTGAACAGAGCTGTCTGTACTCTATTGAACAGAGCTGTCTCTGCACCTGCATGGATTGACTCTGCCCCTATGCTGAAGTTGATGGTTAATACTGATCCCCTGGTGAAATAACTCTTGTGAGAAATTTGGAAAGGAAGCTGGAAGTTGTTGAAGAAGGTGAGTGACAGTGTAATAAGTCGCTCTTGCTGCCTGTCCTGCTGTGTTGATTCAGTGTACAGAGTGTTCGGTCTTAAGGCAAGGCGAGCAAGGTTGTAACGGTCACTAACTTTGGTGCAGTAACCATACAGCGATCAAGACAATTACAAATTTGCAAACCAGTGAATGAAAAAATGGCATTTATTACACAGCCCCAACCAACCCGACTACAGAAAAGACTGCAACCTCGAGCTAACCCTCCAAAAACAACAAACAAAAAAAAACATAGTTAATTCAAATTAATAGACACAATAATAATCATAATATAATTAATGCAACGAAAATAATTACAAAGCAACCCTCTAATAGTATAGTTTAGACATAAACAATTACTATATTCTAAACTCCAATACTACAGAATAATGTCCAATAAACTGTAGTCAACCATCACTATAGCAATTTTTATACCCAGGGCAGATCACACAGCGGTGAACACAAAATAGTACATCAATTTCAGTTACATTAACATAGAAAGAACTAATAACAAAATAATAGAGTTCAGAAAAGAAAAAAGAAAACAAATCCAGGGATTAGTCAAAAAAAAAAAAAAATTAAGTCTCTGAAGAAAACATCCAAGAAAAAAAAATACAAAGTCCAGCAACAAAACGGCAAGAAAAAAGGTAGCTCTCACCCAGTCCAATTTGGTCTTCAAATCCATGGGGTTAATTCCTCCTTGGTGGTATTTATTTAAAATGCTGCAACTCTCGTTGTACAATCCCCATACGTAGCGGCGACTGTTTACACCATCGCATTTCAAAAGAACCGAAAATAGAACCACTTGAAAGCTGGCGAAACAAAAATATCAAGGAACCTGTACGCATTTTATCTTGATACTATGGAACAGCAAAACAGTTAGCAAAGCTGTGTCTGAAGTACAATGTCTAAGCTAGCCCAAAAATAATCCTACCAGGGAAACTGCGGCTAGCAACAATAGACAGGTAATGACACAGACTAACCAAATATAATAAATACCTCAACCAAGTCCGAAAAAAAGAAACGGTCAGTAACTAGAGAGATTCCAAACAAAAGACAGCCCTTCCCCTCACTGTTTTCTCTCCCTTTTAAACCTCCCGGCTCCCAGGAAGCAAGACGGTTTTCAACTACCACAAGCCGGTAGGGTCAAAATGCACAAAAGCATTAAAAAAAGCAAAACCAGAATAAGTACGGGAACCACCCAAGGCAATACAATAAACAATACCCAACATGTTTATTTTATAAAACGGAAATGAGAATGTTATATAATTAATAAAACAGTTATTTATGTATTTATTTTTAGTGTCCTAGAACAAGGTAGAGGGAATAAAAAAAACTAATGAGCTAGCTAGCCTGGCCAAGCATACTGCCTTGCAATTAAGCAAAAGGCAAATGAAGCGTTTCTTGCTTCATATTGGGTGGCAGGTGCCACATATCCCCCTCACTGGAAGTGAATTGAATTGATCTCCCGAAATAAGGTTTCAAGTTAACCACGTTTAATCTATCAATTTTGTTAAGAGGATCACCCCACTGAATCTTATAATTAACCAAGCCCATTTTTTTAACCACAATTGCAGGCCCAGACCATTTGGCTGCCAACTTAGCAGAAAACTTCACGGAGGCATCGGACAATGGGTGCATTCTAACCCATACCTGGTCACCCTCTGCATACTGCATATGCCTTCGCCGAGCATTGTAGTTTTTCCTCTGACGGACCTGAGCTAATTGAACTCTTTGGCTAACTTCCTTGGCAATATTTTGTTGTCTTTCTAACAGGGCATATTGTGAAGTGTTGGGATTCGGAGCTACAGCAATCAACCGATCAAGTGGGCCTTTAAGAGTGTGTCCCACTGCCAGCTCAGCAGGCGTAAAACCAGTGGTTTCCTGTCTGGCGGTGTTTATGGCAAACCTTAGCTCCGGTATCCACTGGTCCCAACGCTGGTGATCATTTTCCACATAAGAAGCCATCATAGTCTTAAGGGTCCTATTGACGCGCTCAGTTAAATTTGTTTGGGGGTGGTAACTAGTGGTAAGCTTCCTCACCGCTCCCCAGGTCTTGCAAACATCCACAATTAATTGGCTGGTAAATTGTGGACCTCGATCTGACAACAGGTAACGTGGGGTTCCCCACCTGCTGAATATTTCCTTAGTGAGAACTTGTACAATCTTTGATGTCTTGCTGTCTCTAAGGGGAAATAGCTCGACCCACTTGGAGTAGTAATCCACGATCACGAGTAAAAAGGTATTACCTTTTTTACTACGTGGGAAAGGCCCCATTAAATCCACTCCAAGCATCTCACTCACCTCTGACACTGTCGTAGACTGGAGGAACCCAGCAGGTTTTTGATTCCCTGGTTTAAACTTCTGGCATATTTCGCACTCTTTAAGGTGTTTCCAGGTATCTTTTCGAATCGAAGGCCACCAGGCAACCTCCAACATCCGACGTAGCGTCTTGTATCGTCCCAGATGACCCCCCAAAGGATTATAATGAAAATACAGAAGGAAGGAAGGTTGCAGAGAGACTGGGACCACCAGTTGAAACTTATGTCCTCCCTGAGGAATGGGAACCCTTCTATAAATCAAATCCTGCTGGACCACAAAAGCAATTCTGTGGGTGTCTAATGCAGGCATGGTCTCAGTTCTAACACGAATTTCAGCAATGGTGGGGTCTGTGGATTGAGCAGCCGTGATTTCATCCAGAGACGATGGAAGATCCATGCTTTTACTCGCTTTTAGGTCTACATAGACAGACACAGTGGAGTCGCCGGAAACAGGACCTCGAGAAAGTGCATCGGGTGCCTGGTTAAGGCTTCCTTTGCGGTACATCACCTTGAAGGTAAACTGTTGCAAACGTAACGTCCATCTCGTCAATCTAGAAGAGGCTTTGGGGGTGTTGAATGCCCAAGACAGCGCGACATGATCAGTGATGACATCAAAGGGCATCCCTTCCAGATAATGTCGCCATTTTTCCACAGCCCAAACCACCCCCAGGCACTCTTTTTCCGAGGTGGAGTAATTTTTTTCAGGCTTAGTGAGCAGCCGAGAAGCATAGGCTATGACATGCTCCCCTGTCTCGTCACTCTGGGCAAGCACAGCTCCCAATCCCACTTCGCTGGTATCCGTATAAACCAGGAAGGTGCAGTTCAGATCTAATTGGGGGAGGGCACAGGGGAAGCTTGTAAAGCCTCTTGAAGTTGCTCAAAACTGGCCTGGCACTCATCAGTCCAATCCCAGGTAACCCCTTTCTTTTTTAAGTGATTGAGGGGTGCGGCAATATCAGCAAACCTGGAGATAAATTTATGGTACCAGCCGGCAAGCCCTAGGAACCGTTGTACTTCTTTAAGGTTAGTTGGAATGGGATAACACTGTATAGCTTTTAGCTTTTCCGGGTCAGCTGTTACTCCTTCTTTGGAAACAATATGACCTAAAAACTTCAATGATTTTTTGAAGAAGTGACACTTTGATAAGTTCAGTGTAAGGTTAGCTTCATGTAATTTACGAAACACTTCAGCCATATAGCGTTGCTAAAGTCTAAATAATAACCGACTACAAGGGATCTTTTCTTAGCGAAAACTTTGTTTTATTTTTCCTTTGTAATTGTCACGAACTGTGTCGAACACCTGTATAAAGTATCAAACAACAAAATATAATTGTTGAAACTGAGCTCTTAGTTTGTGCAGAAAAAAACACACGTGGAATTCTTTCTCTCTGTCTTGTTAACTTCTTCCTGTCTGTTCTATTTCCTTTAAAGCAAAGGCTTTTGGTCATTGTAGTCATTCAATAAACTCGAACTTCTTAACAGAACCTTAAAAATAGTTACAACACGCTCCGGCCCCATGAACTTGGTTCATCCCTAGTTTAGATTTCCAGAGGGTACAAAAGCTGGATTGGGCGTCTCAACAGAGTCCCTGAAGACAAGCGAAGGGAACAGGATCTGACTTGTCCATCACGTCCAGGAAACAGTTCCATGACTCTTCCAGTTCTCCACATCTGCCTTGGCAGCTTGTCCTCGCTGATAAGAACTACATCACCCACGCTCAGCATGGTAGGTTATTTCCACCTCTGGGACATCTCTTCCCTGCTAGGATTAGGTGGCTGATCGACAGATGGAAACTTCTGAGGTGGTAATGAGGTGAGTCGTTGTCCAACTAGGAAATGTGCTGGTGTCAGTGGTTGTGGTTCGCCAACCTCATTGTGAACAAAGGTCAACGGTCTGGAATTTAGAATTGACTCTACTTCAATCAGAATGGTGCTCAGCTCTTCAAAGTTCAGAGAGGCCTTCCCAGGATTTTCTTTAAGCAGGTCTTCACAGATCTGACTAATCTCTCCCAGAATCCACCCCACCACGCTGCATGCTCCACAATGAACTTCCAAACAATGCCTTTCTCAGAAAAAAATTCTGAAGATTAGGATCTTTCATTGTCTTCCATAGCTCGCTCAGATCCAGATCAGCTCTCTTAAAGGACTTCGCATTGTCAGAGTAGATTGTCTTACACAGTCCCCGTCTAGCTATAAATCTTCTCAAAGCCAACAGGAAATTTTCTGTAGTCTGGTCAGAAACAAGCTCTAAATGTATTGCCCTAGTCACAGCACAAGTGAACAAAGCAATGTACGCCTTTCTTGTGGATGCATTCACCTTCATGTACAGTGGTCCCGCAAAGTCCACGCCTGTAACCTCAAATGGTGGTGCTTCTGTAATTCTGTCTCTTGGTAAGGGAGCCGTCACCTGCTGTCCAGGTTTAACACTGAGCCTTCTGCATATTAAGCATTTGGAGATGATGGGTTTAGTCAGTTGTCTTGCTCTTATAATCCAGAATCTCTCTCTAAGCTGTACTAAAGTGTCTCGCAGGCCTGAATGCATCACCCTTTCATGTTGATGTTGCACTAACATTTCAGAAAATCTGTGTTTTGGTGGTAATATCCATGGATGTTGTTGTCTAACACTGAAATCTGATTTCTGCAGTCGTCCTCCGATACTCAGTAGTCCATGTTCATCTAAGAATGGCTTCAACTCTCTGATCTTGGAGTCCTTGTTTACAGACTGCCCTGCCTTTAGTAGCTTCAGCTCCTTACTAAAACTCTGGTGTTGCGTTACTTGAATCCAATAAATTTCAGCTTCAAACAGTTCTTCTGTAGACAGCTCTCCTTGTTTTTTTTTTCTTGTGCGTACATTGTGGATAAATCTTTTCATCCATGCTGTGATACAAAACACAGTTCTTATTTTGCTATATTTCTCCAACTCCAGTACCGGTGTTATTGAATCTTCATCACTGCTACTGAGTTGTACAGTGACCTGGTACTGCGCCTTGAGCTCTGCGTTTATTTTTTCAGCAGGAGCTTCTTCATCTTGAAGAGGTTTCATACATTCGTCCAAAGAAGTCAACCACGTGGGTCCCTTCCACCAAAGCGTGCTTTCCTTCAAGCTGGCTATCGTTTGTCCTCGAGTGGGGAGATCTGCAGGATTATGCTTCCCGCTGCAATGTGACCAGGATGATGGTTCAGTCAGTGACTGGATTTCTGTCACTCTGTTAGCTACAAACGGCTTCCATTTCTGTGCTGTACTGCATATCCAGTACAAAACTATCATCGAGTCTGTCCACATATGCAGTTGGGTCTGCTCCATCTGTAGAGGCTTGGTCAAAGAGCTCCCCAGTCTGGCTCCTATCAGTGCACCTAACAGTTCAAGGCGAGGAAGCGTGATTTTCTTCAGAGGGGCCACTCTGGATTTCGATGCAACCAGGCTTGTAATCACCTTCCCATCACTAGCTTCACACTGTAAATAGGCCACTGCGCTGTACGCTGTTTCACTTGCATCACAGAACACATGCAACTGCCGGACGGGACTGATTCCCCCCTTCGTTCCTGCACAATACCATCTTGGTATGGACAAGTGGTGTAAATGTGGCAGCTCTAGACACCATCGTTGCCATCTGTCAGACAAGTCTGGTGGAAGCTCTTCATCCCAGTCCAATCCTCTTTCCCACATTTCTTGGAAGAGACATTTTACACGAATAGTAAAAGGAGTTAAAAAGCCAATTGGATCAAAAATTCGTGCTGCAGATTGCAGAACGCTTCTCTTAGTGTTCCTTCATCCCTTCATGAAGTCAAGAAGAGGTCGCAGGTCAAACACGAAATCGTCCGATTCTGGCCTCCACACTAAGCCTAACACTTTCAGCACTGTTCCATGAATTTTCAACTCCGTGGTCTGGTCAACTGCGTTCTCCTGCCAGCGTGTTCTCAGCTCCGGCGAATTTGTCATCCACTTACAAAGTGTCATGCCGGCTGTGAGCAACATTTCCTTAGCCATGTTAGTAATGTATTGAGCTTCTTCCTCACCTTCTGAGCTTGCAATGAAGTCGTCGACGTAAAGTGACTCCCTTAACATCTCAACAACTTGTGGATGTGACACTTCATATTGTTTCAGATGATGTCGAATGGTAGCCGCCAACAAAAATGGGCTAGGTGAAGCTCCAAACAGCACTCTGGTCATTCGCAAAACACGTAGTTTCCTTTCGTCGTGTTTAACTGGAGGACCATCTGTCCAAAGGAATCCTACTGCATCTCGATCCTTTTCAGCCAGGGATATCTGCAAAAAAGCCTTTGTGATGTCTGCCATGAAAGCAATTCTATGCTGTCGAAATTTAATCAAGATGCCTAATAACTCGGGATTCAAATTGGGTCCAGTTAACAAACAATCATTTAACGATGAGCATCCATCTTCGTGTGACGATGCATCGAACACGACTCTCAGTTTTGTTGTAGCCTTATCTTCTCTCACGACTGCGTGATGAGGTAAATAGTATGTCACATTTTTGGTGGCTTCGTTTAACATATCATCTGCAGCCACTTCCTCCGCCATGTCTTGTTCAAGATATTCTTGAATCACTCCATTGTACCTGTCGTACACGTCTGTCCTGAACCTTCTCAGTAGGCTGTCAAACCTTTTCTTCGCAATCCTGTAATTGTCTGGTAGGTCTGGTCTCTCATGTCGCCATGGCAACTCAACTTCATATCTGCCTTCCTTATATCTCACTGTCTTTTCAAAGTTCTGCAGTGCATCTGTATCAACTTCTGATTTCCCATCTCGCGCTCCAGCAATGCCAAGCGACTCCAGCTCCCAAAACGCATCAGTTGTTTTGAAACAAGAGTTTCTTCATCCAGGCTGACATGCATAATCCCAACACTTGAAGCACCTGTCATCATACTGGAGATTGGAACTGGTCCTTGTACAGCCCATCCAAACATGCTCTCAAGAGCAACCAGAGCCCCTGCCAGCCTCTCCACCCTGCCGGACACAACCTGCCAATAATGATCTCCACCGATGAGCACTGCTAGTTCAGAATCTTGTTCATTTTCTTCAGGAAAATCTGCTAGCTGCAGCCCTTTCTCTTCTAGCTCTTGTCTTAAGTGCTCACCTGGTACCTTCATCACGGCTGTGCAGACCTGTGGAGTCTCTAACGCCTCTATTTCCACTTTCTGCTGTCTGTCCCAGATGTTCTTAAGGATCAGTTTAACTGTTTTGCGTTGAGTCATTACTGGAGCATCTGAGCCAAATGTGTGCAGGTTGAGCGTCTCTTCTCTTACCACTGGGAGCTTCAGGGCTTTGGCGACGTCCTTACGTATAAAGCTTCTCTGACTGCCTCCATCTAGCAGGCAACGCACAACCCTTCTGCTGGCAGGGCCTTCTGCCCAGGCTTTAGCTGTCTGCAGCAGCACAGTCTTCCGGTAGCTGGTTTCCATGGTGACATCAGTTGGAATGACAGATGAAATAACAGCATCACTGGCACTGTTGGAAACAACAGGGTTTTGTACTTCACTTTGATCACACACTGCTTTGTGGTGTCTCCTCCCACACGTAGGACATGAAGCACCTTTAACCTTGCATAACTTGGCTATTTGTCTGGGTCCTAGGCACACAAAGCATCTTCCTAATTTTTTCAGTTTTTCTTTTCTGACTGCAACACTAAACTCAGAACAGTTTTCTGACTTGTGATCTAGCTTGTCGCAGAATATGCAGTTTTCACTTGGCTTCGGGCTGGCTGTGTGCAATGCAGCTGCAGATGGCACACTGGGTCTCTTTGCCCTTTGTTCAAAGGATGCACCTTGCTTCTGGAAGTATTTCTGATTTATCTGAGTTTCTTTGTGTGTACTGTTTGCTTTAGTCAAATGTAACGCTCTCTCTCTACTCTGTACTTCCTTCTGAAGAAAGCTTATGAGTTCTGGCACCTTCCACTCATCATCTGTATCTTTCTGACGACTAAACTCAAGAGCGATGTCATCAGGAATCATTTGCAGTAAAATCGGGCACAGCAAGCTGCCATACGTGTCTGAAACCACACCCATTGCCTCTAAACTGCGTATTTGGATCTCACACTCATCATACAGTTGACGCAAAGCTGTTGTTTCTGACGATTTTTTCACTGGAGTCAAGTTTAACAGTTTATTCATGTGAGCATTGATTATAAGATCTTTGCGTCCAAATCTGTTCCGGAGAATGCCTACTGCTGCGTCATAATTATCATCTGACAACGTAAGTCCCGCAACCGCCTTTGCAGCTGATCCGCTCAAATATGATTTGAGATAGTTAAACTTTTCAGTTTTAGATAGGCTGTCATTATTATGAACAGCCGTCTCATACTGACTCCTGGCTTCGGCAGTTTAACTGTCTGTCTGTTCATTGTCATTCTATCAGTACCGGTACTAGCGGTGCTCAAACGAGCAGCATTACTCACGGCATCCCGCTCCCTCTGTATAGCTCTGCTAGCGCGGCTCTACCATAGAATGACGCGGTCCTTGTAATCCTGTGTGCTTTCGATTTCTGCCTCCAGCTCATCTAGCGGCGTTTCATCTTCAATAGCTTTATCCAGGTCTATCAGACTTTCCTCCTTTGTTGACAAGTGTGTCAGCAGCTCCTGGAGCTTCTCTGTGTCTGGATCCGCATTATTCAGCTCCCCTTCTATGCGGTTCAGCAGCTTCGTTGTAGAGGTTCGGATAGTACCCCGTTTCCGTTTCATTCTATCCATGTGTTCGGTCATTTCTTTTTCAATCCCGGGTTCTTTGGCACCAAAATATAGCGTAGCTAAAGTCTAAATAATAACCGACTACAAGGGTTCTTTTCTTAGCGAAAACTTTGTTTTATTTTTCCTTTGTAATTCTCACGAACTGTGTCGAACACCTGTATAAAGTATCAGACAACAAAATATAATTGTTGAAACTGAGCTCTTAGTTTGTGCAGAAAAAAACACACGTGGAATTCTTTCTCTCTGTCTTGTTAACTTCTTCCTGTCTGTTCTATTTCCTTTAAAGCAAAGGCTTTTGGTCACTGTAGTCATTCAATAAACTCGAACTTCTTAACAGAACCTTAAAAATAGTTACAACAAGCCAAATGGTGCAAGTGTTGAGTCTCACTAACAGAATAAACTATTATGTCGTCAATATAGAGAAAGCAACATTGAGCTCGGAGATTCCCCAGAACAGTCTCCATAAGTCTTTGAAAAGTGGCAGCTGCATTTTTCAGCCCAAATGGCATGACTCTAAATTGATAGAGGCCAAATGGAGTTGTGAATGCAGTCTTACTTTTACTGTTCTCATCCATTGCCACTTGCCAGTAGCCAGTACATAGATCCAATGAACTAAAAACAGAAGCGCCACTGAAAGATTCTAGTATATCATGTACTCGTGGCATAGGATAAGCATCGAAATGAGTTTTTGCATTAAGCTTGCGATAATCAACGCAAAAGCGATATGTACCATCTTGCTTCTCAATCAAAACTACAGGCGCTGCCCATGCAGAGGCTGAAGGGTCAATGATCCCATCTTTCATCATCTGTTGGAGATGCTTCCAGAGGATGTCCTTTTTCTGGGGGGAGACTCTATAAGCTCTACTTCTTACTGGGACCTCATCACTCGTGTAGATGGCATGGTGAGCGACTGTGGTCATTCCCAGTCGTGACGTACAAACAGATGGCCACTGTTCCATCAATGCAATGAGCTCTTTCCTCTGGGGGCCGTCTGTGCTAACCCCGAGGATGGAAGTAGTGGCAACTGTGTGGGTCCTTCCTTCACATAGTGGTATACCGACACTCCCAACCCTGATGTTAGGCTGATGGGGAATAGCCACATACAAACTAACCCTAGAAGGGTATTCCGCTCCCCTCTCCAAACTTTCCCCCACTTCGTTTCCTTCACGCTGCAAGAAAGGGAAAAAGCTGTAGCCATTAAGTTGTTTTACTCCATACTTCCTGTGCACCATGTCTATTTGGGTCTGAGTCTTTGTCAGGAAGTCCAATCCTAATATAAGGGGAAAAACCAGATGAGCATCAGCCATAATATAGGTGTTCAAGTGCCAGAACTCACCATGGAAATCAAAAGTAAAACAGACTTTTCCCAAGCAAGTATTCGACTGTCCATTAGCCAGGATGAAGGTTTGGTCTTGACAGGGAATTAAATCCTTGTTCGGTCTTTGCACTTTCTGCCAGAGTGTGTTATTCATCAGGGTGAAAGTACAACCTGTATCCAATAAAGCAGGTCCTTCCCAACTCCGATCCCGATACAGACAGACAATAAAGACAAATCTTGGCAGTTCTGCCGTTTACTTTTGTAGTTTTGTAACACCCCAATCTCACAGGTCTTCTTTACAGCTCCGTGGTTGGCCTTCTTACTACTTTTATCACTGGAAGTTTTGCTATTGATCTTCGCCCAGTATTCTTTTTGAGCAGACCAGTCACGCTCCACCATGGTCCCAACTCGAACCAGTTCTTCCACCGTTGTCACGGCTCCTCGAAGACAGCTAGCAAGTTTTGGATTGCTGTTATTAAGAATTCTTCTCACCAGCTCGTTATCCTCCATCTCCGGCCTCCACTTCAGACACAAAGCCTGGTAATCGTAGGCAAATGCGCGAATGCACTTGCCAGGATTTTGCACCCTTTCCCTCTGACGATCCTCCACTTCAGTGAGAAAGTCGGTAGAGAGGAAGGCTTTTAAAAAAACGGTCTTGAAGTGGCTCCAGGTATGTATGCGGTGTCATTCAGCAATCCACCAGCTCTTGGCAGATCCTTTAAGCACAGCGGACAAAGTAGCCATCACTTCATGGTCCGACATGGGCCGCACCGCAAGAAACTCCTCACACAATTCCAGATATTCCAACGGATCAGAGGCCTCCTCGTCGGCTTCAAACTCTGGAAAGTGGATCTTTATCGGGGGATTGGCGGTATACGGCACCGCGTTATACCTCCTGGTCACTCCTGGGGTAAAAGGTAGATCGTTATTCCTAGTTGATAACTCCCCTGGTTGGGGCTTAAACGATGGCATCCAGGGTGTACTAGTGTTGTTTTTCAGGCTTTGCAGCTTTTTCTCCCACAACTTGTCCCGTTGCTGTAGACAGTCAGCCACAGCTCTCTCCAATTTAAAGACAGTGTCATTAACAAACATCTCAACCCACTCAAATCGCTGATTAATGTAGCCCCGAAGACATTCCTCCCTGTTAAGGTTGCTGGTCTGGGTAGATCTAAGGTCCTTATGTAACAGTTCTACCTGCTCTTTAAGATGGTTTATTCCTTCTTCATTTTACATTTCTAATTGACAGGGGGGGGAGGAGGTAACTCAAGACACTCATCCTCACATAAACTAGGCTGCACTAAAGTATCAGGCTCACCAACATACAACTCACTCAATAAAGAGCTAATTTCACAAACAGGCTCTCTCCTGGTTACAAAACTTCCAGCTGAAAAATCATTCCAGTCTACATTTTCTCTAGCAACGGCCTGGTCATTACTAATATCATCTGCCATAGTATCCAACAAATTACAAATACCACACTTGACAAAAAACAGTTTGCAAATAATTAAAAGGAACAAAAATGTTTATATTTATTAAATTTGCATATAAACCAACGTCCCCGTATGGGCCACCAATTCTGTAACGGTCACTAACTTTTACTTCAGTTAGCAAAGCTGTGTCTGAAGTACAATGTCTAAGCTAGCCCAAAAATAATCCTACCAGGGAAACTGCGGCTAGCAACAATAGACAGGTAATGACACAGACTAACCAAATATAATAAATACCTCAACCAAGTCCGAAAAAAAGAAACGGTCAGTAACGAGAGAGATTCCAAACAAAAGACAGCCCTTCCCCTCACTGTTTTTCTCTCCCTTTTTAAACCTCCCGGCTCCCAGGAAGCAAGACAGTTTTCAACTACCACAAGCCGGTAGGGTCAAAATGCACAAAAGCATTAAAAAAAGCAAAACCAGAATAAGTACGGGAACCACCCAAGGCAATACAATAAACAATACCCAACATGTTTATTTTATAAAACGGAAATGAGAATGTTATATAATTAATAAAACACTTATTTATGTATTTATTTTTAGTGTCCTAGAACAAGGTAGAGGGAATAAAAAAAACTAATGAGCTAGCTAGCCTGGCCAAGCATACTGCCTTGCAATTAAGCAAAAGGCAAATGAAGCGTTTCTTGCTTCATATTGGGTGGCAGGTGCCACAAGGTGGCCACCCATGCTCAACCGGACTGCCGTGAGATTGAATGTGTTCATTACATGAGTGCAAAACGCTCAGGGGTGCAGATGTGGGGTACCTCATATCGCACCAGCAACATTAAATTCTGGCACCAGTAGACATGTTTACTTTTTTATTGTTTTTTTATTCTTTAGCAACCATAGATGATGATATTTTCTCATTGGCTCTGGAATACTCACATGACCCATCCACACTCCTCCACATACACAGGAAAGAAGGTTCTTTCTTTCTTTCATTCTTTCTTTCTTTCTTTCGTGCTGAAAATAAGAGACTCCTAATATGCAATACGCCAAGTGATGTGTGAAATAATTTTGGTTTCATTTGAACGGAATTCAGTTGTGGTTGCAAACGTTGTAAACAATTCCATACAGTTTTAAAATATCGTGCACCACCAGCAAAGAGTTATCAACAGTACACTCAAAACATTTTGAAACACATGGTTTTATTTATGTGCCAACTAGTGCCAACTAGTCAACCGTTTTAGCTAAACTACTCGACAAAAAAGTAGTCGTTCTACACCCAGTTCCGACTAGAAGTCTTATTCAGTGTCTTCCAGACTTCTAGTCGACATGTTTGTCATTGAATTTATAAACTTATTTTAGTATTTCATAGGACTAAGGTGAAAACATACTTTGTTTTTTGGCCTATCCAACAAGGCCGATCTCAAGTGTTGTCGCACATCCCCAGCAGATCATGTATGCAGTATTTTATAACAGAGCCATCTCTGCGGATACATTTGGAGAGATAAGTTGTCAACAACAGGAAAGATCTTGATATTTTTGTTGAAGTGGTAGAATCTTTCATAGCACTTGTTAATGTCAAAATCTCAAAGACTGGTTTGTTGTGGCGAGGATAAGGCATTGGTGATGAGTTTTCAATATCTCTGTTTTAATAGGCCTATAACAAGGCTCATCACTATCTGTTTAAACATGGTAATTTAGCACTGCCCAAAGGAAGAAATCACATTTTTGCAGCCCCATTTCAACACCTCTGGTGACTGCCGCCACTCCAGAGAAGACATGATTCAGAGAGAAAGGGGTGTTCAAATGATTCAGAGCTCAATGTCCCAGCATAGATGATGATCAAAAGAACAATACATAAATAAATGAGTAAACTGACCTTGACAAAGATCCAAGTCTTGTCACTGCGGGGACAGATCAGAGAGAGAATCAGAAGTGCTGATTCATGGCTAGGAACCTGCCCATTGATATTTCAGTTAGTGTAAGTGTGCAGAGCTGAGGTGGAGACAGTAGAGGTTTGATTGAAAGCTTCTGTATGGGGGAACTTCAGCTGGCAGCTGCGATGACTGTCAGACACTTTGGAATGAAGGTCGTTTCCTTTTGAGGTTTTTACATGTAGTGTAGGACAATCAGGGTAATGTATATACCATGCTCCATGAACATAGAAAGAGTTTCACTCAAGTAAACACATAAACACAATGACAAATATTGAGAGAGAGAGAGAGAGAGAGAGAGAGAGAGAGAGAGAGAGACTAGGCAATAATAAACTGTACTAAATTCACAGAAATAACTGACATAAATAGTCGTGTAATTACATTGTGATAACTGCTTGCAAACAACATTTTGTTCCCTGATGTAATTACATGGTAACATCATGGCACATACCATTCCTGCTCCAGCAACAGTTACCACGGAAGAGCAGAACCCATTGGTAGTCACAATGTTAATACCAACATGATTATGATTATCTAAATGCAACTTTCAACAAATTGATCATTATTGCACTGTTAAGGCCTGTATTCATAAAGAGAGAAAAAAAATAAACATAGTGGAAAGCTAATATTTTATAAATGCAGGCTGGCCTGTTTTTTTGTGTGTGTTTTTCTTTGACTTTATTCCTGTATTCCCTTTGCACAATCTGTTTGCAGAATGAGTTCTACTAATTAGGGTGGGTTTAGTTAAACAATATGGTGCATGTATTATTACCCTGTTCAATGACTATATTCAATTTCATTCTCCAGAGGCAATGACTAGACATTTTAAATGAAGGGCTTATTAAAAGGAATGTTCTAGCAATGCCCTCAGTGATTAAATAGCACCATAGAACCAAGAATGAACATACAGCTGATACTGAATCTGCCCCTGTCCACAGTGAAAGACAGCTAACCGTGTTCATGTTTTCTTAATTCATTTGTATTTCCTAGTCTTTATTTGAATGTAAACATGTCATTTTTTTTAAAGCTAGCTTGCAGGGGGAGCAGCCCCTTCTTATGAACAACTGGGCCTCTTTCCCTACCCCAGCCTAGTGTCTACAAACCCTTGAAATTAGCCTGGTACTGTTCTTAGATAGTTTTTTCTTGACTACAAAACTCAGAGGGAGATTCACAATCTCTCCTGGTAATTGGTTTTCTGGAGTGGCGACCAAGTGGAGATAAAAAAAACAATCCAGGCAGCTCATAACAGCTGCCGTAGTTACCTGAGCAGTGCACACTGCTTTTCAGTTTCTCTGTTCCTTTTCTGCAAAGTCATTTTTTTCCCTTTTCCCAAGTCTCTAAGTTTAGAACGGAACCGGTGATCTTATCACTTAAGGGCCCAGTCACATATTTACTCACAGGGAGCTTTTATTGTGTAAAGACATCCTCTGAGACATATCCCAGTAAGAAAGCTGGTAAGAGGACTGCTTATGAATTCTAATTCCTTACAGTTATTCATACAATATAGTTTATTAACTGTATTAATCCACATATTTTACTAACAAGGGTTATATATTTGGACACCCGTGGCAGGGCTGAGGCCTGCACATGTAAATAGCATGTTTTTGTATTTTTGTTTCTTTGAATTAATAAGTAGTTTGCTATTTTTGTATTGTGTGTATACTCTTATTTAAATATGTTATTCAAATGGTCTGATTGTGGCAGTTATATGTGTGACATGCTATACAAATATATTGTGGTTTGTTCTTTTTTTCTGCTATGTACTGTACTGTGCTTTGCGATACTTTTGTATAAAAAGTGCTACATAAATGCAATGAATAAATAAATATGTTGCACTGTAAGAATATTCTAACTGAAATCTTTGGTTCAATATACTGCTGGTTCATTTTTCTAATCTGGGGAGTGGGTGAAAGCCGGATCTACACAAAACTGCCTGGACAGGACCCTACAATGCAAATCGCACATTTTCCAAGTTGCTCCTGCATATCTGCAACTTTCAGTGCGGGAAAATCCTGCAGTGATATTTTAAGACACCAAGCTACTGTATTTTCCACCCAATTTAGAATGCCTGAAACACTACAACAATCTCTAAGGAAGTGGGTGTCAGTGACGAAAGCACTATGAGTCGCATTCTGAGTAGTTCTGGTTAAAATAAATAAATAAATAAATAAAAGTAGTGCTTGATATTTTAAGTGCTGCGAGACTTTATTCTCTCGTACATGATTCTCGGTCGCTATCTTTAAGCATTATAGAAACTCAGTACACTGCAGTAAGTAAAAAAAAAAGTTAAAAAAAGACGATATTAAGTCTATCAAGGTGTTGTTTTGCAAGCGGTGACTTTCGCTTTAACACTTAAAGCTCAGCCACATTCATTTTGGGGCGCCAGCGCACCGAATGTTACGCACATATTCCTCAGGCATCTTAAAAGCCACCCACCTGGTTCATGGCTTGATTAAAAGTACAGACACGGGGCTTTCCAAAGACGTATTCTATGAAGCACCATTTGTGCCAAAACTATCCACCCATTAATTTGTCAATTTGTTTGTCAATTTGTTTGTCAATTCATGAATTGGTCAATTTGTCCATAAATTCGTCAATTCATACAGTAATTGATAAACGTATTTGTTAATTCATCTAATAATTAATTAATTAATTTGTCAATTCATTAATACGAAAGGCTGTACGGACCTGCAAATTTCCAATCAATTTTCACATTTTTCATTTTGACATTATGGACTTTTTTGTGTTGATCAGTGACAAAAACTCCTAATTAAATCCATTTTGATCCATGTTGTAACACAATAAAATGTGGAAAAGTCCAAGGGGGGGTGAATACTTTTGAGAGCCACTGTGTATATATATATATATACACAGTGGCTCTCAAAAGTACTCACCCCCCTTGGACTTTTCCACATTCTCTCTCTCTCTCTCTCTCTCTCTCTCTCTCTCTCTCTCTCTCTCTCTCTCTCTCTATATATATATATATATACTGTATATATAGAGGTTTTTTATATGCAAAAGTGCCTTTTTTTTGCCTAAACCAATGAAAATGCTCACGGAACAAGACAAGCCGGCCAGGACAGGACACTAAACCAATGAAAATGCTCACGGAACAAGACAAGCCTGCCAGGACAGGACAATAAACCAATGAAAATGCTCCTGGATGAGAAACGAATATAAACAGTATGAAAACTCATATAATGAGAATTATTTTTTAATATGTATATTATAGAGAGGGAGTAATCGTGTGGTATAGCTTTAAATAGGATTCACATTGTTTTGGTGACTCTTTGGGCAGTTTTATCTTGGTCCAGCTTTCACTCACTCCCTTCTATCTGTGTGCTTCATGGAAATCCTGCTGTTAAGTTTAATTCCATTCAATGATGCTAATTGTTATCTTTGTGAAAAGGAATGTGCGATATGTACTATGATACATGTAGGTCTCCCCTTGTTTGTCAGACTGTGTTACTAGCAAATCCTAAGCTTTTTATCATCTCATTATCCCATTACCTACCTCTGTGGTATAATAGGGTACTGAAATGTGATCATTTTTCATGAATAAATTTAAATGCTTCCTTATGAGAAATTCAATTTCAGTTACAAGGCTGAAAACGTTCTTACTGAAATTGTAAGTCTTCATTGGTTAAGTAGGCTCAGTGGCGTAACTTATTTCACAAGTGGAGGGGCAGTTTCTGTAGCTGGAGCATGAAGTAATACAATTAAAAATAAACGTTCATTTCATTCAGATTGGCCCCTTTGCGGTCATTCGGAGGACAGGAGGGTATTTAACAGTCACTCCACGACAATACGATCCCAATGTTCACAACAGAAATATTTGTATAGTACTGAGACCATAGATATCGGAAATGGTATCATGATTGAGAATTATCACAATGAAAATATTCTTTACTAATGGGCTCTGTCTTCTCCTGTCTGCTTGAGATCGCCCATAATGCATTGTGTGCCAACACTGCCTGAGTTGATTGGCGTTTCCGCTGGGTCCTAGTAGAGACTCTGTACTGATTATACGAATGCATTATTGAGAAATGAAAGTTTTAGTACTGCTGCAATGTGAGGAGGACATTTCCTCTTTGTTGAAAAAGTGAGAGGTACATTTACAATTCCCCTTCCCACACTCGCCCAGCTAATGACTTCAAAGACCTTCAGATTACTTATTGAAGCAATAGGCATACCACCCCTTCCAGGTGTGAATCGTTGGGTTGGTCGAGTTGGCAACATGTGGCTATCCCATCTTTGAATTAAATTGCATCTTCTCTGCAAATGCTGTATAGTTACTAACTTACTCTGTTCAAATGACTGCCTTTTACCACACTATTTTAACTGTAATCTTTATATATGGGTTGTTCCTTTCATTATTATTCATACATAGTCTTTATGCAGGGTAAGCAGAAAGACATCAGGAATACATGAGACACCAAGATTCAGTTTGTGACACCTGCAGGTATGCAGATGTATTTCAGTAATCCTTGAAAATCCAATTTCAGCACTGTGGCAAAATGGTAATTAGTAGCAGGTGTATAGCAGGTGCAGAGGTGCCATGCGGATGCAGTAATTCCAAATAACAAACAGACAACAAAGTACGGGTGAAATGAGGGTTTTAATGATTAGAAATCCAATTGTCTGATGACCAGCCAGAAAACATCAGCAATATCCTTTTTGTAACGAGGTGACCAGAACTGAACACAATATTCTAGGTGAGGTCTTACTAATGCATTGTAAAGTTTTAACATTACTTCCCTTGATTTAAAGTCAACACTTCTCACAATATATCCGAGCATCTTGTTGGCCTTTTTTGTAGCTTCCCCACATTGTCTAGATGAAGACATTTCTGAGTCAACGTAAACTCCTAGGTCTTTTTCATAGTTCCCTTCTTCAATTTCAGTATCTCCCATATGATATTTATAAAGCACATTTTTATTGCGTGCATGCAATACTTTACACTTTCCTCTATTAAATGTCATTTGCCATGTGTCTGCCCAGTTCTGAATGCTGTCTAGATCATTTTGAATGACCTTTGCTGCTGCAACAGTGTTTGCCACTCCTCCTATTTTTGTGTCGTCTGCAAATTTAACAAGTTTGCTTACTATACCAGAATCTAAATCATTAACCCTTTGCAGTCCATTTATTAAGTGCGTGTCAGGCGCATCAGGTCCAATTTATTTTCACACGCGCATTTAATTTTAGACGCGCTGTTTAAAAGTATTTTTTTCCACAGTCAAATGGGTTTAAAAGGCATATCAACAAAGCACTCACTAGGCATCTCCAGCCCCGCCCCACCCTTTCGTTCGCTATAGCTTTCACATATGCTAAGAAATAATTAATAATAATAATAGTCGTACATACAGATCAATCATCTCCTGATCACTCGTTTTATCATCAAACGCCTCAATAATGCGATCCAAGTCATTATTTTATTACTATAACATCTCAAAAAAGCTCTGCAAATGTCCGTGATATTCTCTGAGCGCTGATTCAGTAGCATCCAGCTTGTATCCTTATGGCCGCCGTTATCTGATGCCAGGGCAAGTATGACTATTCATGAGATACGCCCTTTTTCCGGCTTGTCTCGGCTCCTGTCGCTCCCACTGCCATTGACTGGTTTTTCGGCTTTTTCCGGGAAAAACAACTAGAAACCCGTTTTTGTGTCTTTTGATGATGTCGGACAGGGTCCAACATTGGACCGGATAGGAATAATTGCAATGTCGGACCAGGGCGACATAGGACCGCAAAGGATTAATGTAGATTAGGAATAGCAGAGGACTTAATACTGATCCCTATGGTACCTCGCTCTATTTTGAGGTTTCTCCTCTAATCAGTACTTTCTGTTTTCTACATGTTAACCTCCCCCTAATCCATGTGCATGCATTTTCTTGAATCCCTACTGCGTTCAGTTTGAGAATTAATCTTTTATACGGGGGTTTGTCAAAAGCTTTCTGGAAATCTAAATAAACCATGTCGTATGCTTTGCAATTATCCATTGTCAATGTTGCATCCTCAAAAAAGTCAAGCAGGTTAGTTAGACACGATCTCCCTTTCCTAAAACCATGCTGACTGTCTCCCAGGATATTGTTACCATATAGGTAATTTTCCATTTTAGATCTTATTATAGTTTCCATAAGTTTACATATAATAGAAGTCAGGCTTATTGGTCTGTAGTTACCTGGTTCGGTTTTGTCTCCCTTTTTGTGGATCGGTATTATGTTTGCTATTTTCCAGTCTGTCGGTACAACCCCTGTGTCAAGAGACTGATGCATGATGTTGGTTAGCGGTTTGTAAATAACTTCTTTAATTTCTTTGAGTACTATTGGGAGGATCTCATCCGGCCAAGGGGATTTGTTTATTTTAAGAGCCCCTAGTCCCTTTAACATTTCTGCCTCTGTTATGCTAAAGTTATTTAATACTGGATAAGAACAGGTCGACATGTGGGGCATGTTGTCCGTGTCCTTTTTTGTAAAAACCTGTGAAAAGTAATTTTTTTTTCTTCGTCTATGATTTTGCCATTTGTGTCTCTTAGACATTTAACCTCCTCTTTGAATGTTTTCTTGCTGTTATAATATTGGAAAAACATTTTGGAATTGGTTTTAGCCCCCTTAGCAATTTTGATTTCTATCTCTCTCTTGGCCTTTCTAACTTCCTTTTTGACTTGTGTTTGCAGTTCCAAGTACTCTTTCTGTGTACTTTGTTTTTGGTCCCTTTTAAACGTTCTGAAAAGTGCCTTTTTTCGCTGAATTTTTTTTTAATTGATCTATTAAACCATTTTGATAATTTTGTTTTACATTTAGATTTGTCTACTTTTGGGATGTAATTGTTTTGCGCCTCTAGTACTACATTGTTAAAAAACAGCCATCCTTTTTCTGTGGATGTTTTCACTATTTTACTCCAATCTACTTCTGTTAGTCTCTGCTTCATACCTTCATAGTTTGCTTTTCTAAAATTGTAAACCTTAGCTTTAGTCATTACTTTTGGGGTTTTAAAAAACACTTCAAATGAGACCATGTTGTGGTCTGAGTTTGACAATGGCTCTCTGACCTCTGTTTTAGTTATTCTGTCTTCATTATTTGAATAGACTAAATCAAGGCATGCCTCCCCTCTAGTCGGTGCCTTGACAAATTGTGTTAGGAAGCAGTCATTTGTCATTTCCACCATTTCAATTTCGTCCATCGTGCTCCCCACCGGGTTCTCCCATTTTATACGGGGGAAGTTGAAATCCCCCATTAGTATGCTTCTCCTTTTTTACACACATTTCTAATGTCATTGTATAACAGATTATTTTGCTCGGCGTCTGAATTTGGCGGTCTATAGCATGCTCCTATTATTATGCCCTTTGAATTTTTGTCCATTATTCTGACCCTTATTGATTCTGCATTGTTTTCTTTGTCCAGATTTAATACTTGGGCTTCAAGACTATTTCTTATGTATAACGCTACCCCTCCGCTTCTTCTGTCCTGCCTGTCTTTCCTATACAGTGTGTACCCACTAATATTATATTCGTCTCCATCACTCTCAGACAACCAAGTTTCTGTAACACCTATCACATCGTAGTTTCTTGTTAGTGCAGTAGCTTCAAGTTCTAACATTTTGTTTCTGAGACTTCTAGCATTAAGATAAATACATTTAATAGTTGTCTTACCTGAGTTGTTGCCCTTGTTTTGATGTGGTCTTCCTTCTGTTTTTTTGTTTTCTCCCCCCTTCTGGACCTCCTGAAGGATCCTTTCTCCAAGTAGATTGGTTCCCTTTCTGTTTAAGTGCAGTCCGTCCCACCTATATAGATAGTCCTTGTTTTAGACAGGGTTAACCACTGTGGCATACTCGGGGATAAAGCGGCAGTAATAACCAGCTAATCCCAGTAGTGACCTCATCCGAGTCTTGGTTTTGGGGATCTCTGCACCGACCGAAGCCTGGATTTTAGTGACTACAGGTCTCACCCTTCCATTCCCCATTAAAAATCCCAAATATTGAGTCTCTGTCTTGGCAGGTGGAGCTGTAAATGACCACATCATCAATATACGCTGCTGCATATTCATGATGTGGGCGTAAAACCTGGTCCATCAGTCTCTGAAAGGCAGCGGGCGCACCATGTAGCCCAAACGGCATGGTTTTAAAGTGAAACAGCCTCACTGGTGTTGAATGCGGTTTTCTTTCTAGAACTGCGGGTTAAATGGATCTGCCAGTATCCGTTCGTCAGATCCAAAGTGGAGATAAACCTCGCCTTACCCAGTCTGTCTAAAAGTTTGTCGACCCGAGGCATAGGGTACGCATCGAACTTGGCAATAGCGTTTACCTTCCTGAAATCCACGCAGAAGCGGTTGGTGCCGTCTTTCTTAGCCACTATGACAATAGGACTGCACCACTTGCTCCTGGAAGGTTCAATCACCCCAAGCTCGAGCATGTCCCATACCTCTTTGCGAACGCCACTTCGTTGACTTTCTGGGATCCGGTAAGGTCTCTCCCGCACGATGACACCTGGTGGAGAGATAATGTCATATTCAACCAAATTAGTTCTGCCGGGCAAGTCAGAAAAAACATCGCTGAATTCCTCAATAAGTTTACGCAGCTCCCGTTGCTGATCTGGAACTAATTGTTCCCCCATCTGAATGATTTTTCTGCTAGGAGTCTCTGGACAGGGACCTAAATCATCCTCTATGTTGCCTGGGGCTATAAATAAGACCTCCCTTGCCTGCCAGGGCTTTAATAAATTGACATGATACATTTTACGTTCATTACGGCGATCAGGCTGTCTAATTTCATAATTCACCTTTCCTATAGTCCGAATCACTTCATATGGCCCCTGCCATTTAGCACATAACTTGGATTCTGATGAGGGAAGTAGCAGCATTACCTTGTCTCCTGGTCGAAAGGTTCGAATTTGCACATTTTTGTTGTAATGCTGCTGTTGTCGGTGCTGAGCCGATCTGAGGTTGTCCTGGGCCAAAAGACCTGATGGGACGTATTTTTAATATTTTATATACCTGCTGTAATGTTTTAGACAGAAAGTTGGTTCCATGATCAGTCAAGATCTCCTTGCGGATCCCTACCTTATCCATAATCTGTACTAACTCGGTGGCTATTGCAGCGGCACTAGTGAACCTCAATGGAACTGCCTCTGGATATCGCGTTGCATAATCTACAACTATTAATATATGCGTATACCCAGAGTCAGAAGGTAGCAAAGGGCCCACTATGTCCATTGCAATGCGTTCAAATGGAGTGGAAATAATCAGCAGTGGAACCAAAGGGGCGGGGCGCACTCGACCCGGCGCTACTCGCTGGCAGTCTGGGCATGTGGCTACATATTTCGACACATCAGCATGAAGACCTACCCAATAGAATCAAGCCAATATCCACTCCCCTGTCTTGTCAGCTCCGAGGTGCCCTGCAAAAGGGATATCATGTGCCAGCCTCATGACCTCGGTCCAATGACGGGGGAACTAATAATTGTGTTACAGGCTGTCCTATGCCCGCGGCTAGATTTACCCTATATGTCCGCGCTTGAGTACCACCTGTCCGGTATTTTGAGAGGGGCCGGAGTAGCATCTGCCCTGGATGGCCCAGTAACCTCGCCCTCTCGGTCACATTCCGTTCCGACTCCTTTTGACTGGCGTTTGTTACCATTCAAGCACTCTCCCACCAGACCCCAGCCTTGTCTCAGGGATGCTCCCTCCCATTTTGCGGTCCATCTCTCCTTATTTGTATTTCTAGGACGGAAAATAAGAGAAAACATTTCAACTTGAAAAGAAACACATCACCAATTGGTTCCCTTTTCTGTTGTTCTGCCACGTTTACGTGTGCGGCTGAGACTGCCATTATTTGCATTAATTCTTTAAATTTTGGCCAGTCTCGGCCCTGTTATATACTTTTAGGGTGGGGTATGCCCCCGTATCCCCATGGATACAGGAGATGGCCACCTGACCTCGTGGCCGCCACAACACACCGCCCAAGAGCTGTTTTAATCAAGGTTTGCTCACATCCCGTGTCCACTAATGCGTGGGTTTTCACATTGCCTAAAACCACATCAATCATTCAAGGCCCCTCCCGACCATTTTCCCCACGCTTATCTATCTCAGGTGCCCAATTACATGCGGCTACGTCACACTCCATGGCAGCGGGGCATGACCTGGCCAGATGTCCCTGTTGGTTGCACCTAAAACATGTCGGGGGGACAGAGGGAACAGGGGTTAAGTATCTGTCCCATTGCTGGTATGGCCAACCTTGGTCTCCATGGAGGGGAGGCAAGGTGGCCCATTGGGGTCGCCAGTCTCGGAGGTCTGGATCCTGGGACTGATGGTGGTGGTGGTGTTGGAGGAGAGAGAGGTGAGGGTCGGCTGTTCCGAAGGGCAGGAGCCGACAGTATCCCGGTCCGGGCAGAAACTAGGGAGTCATTGTAGTCCTCGGCCAGTTTCACGATGGCCTCCAGGGTGTCAGGGTTGTGGCGCCGTATCCAAGCCTGGGTATCGGCGCCGACCACATGGCAGAACTGAAGCAATCTCTTTGGGTATCTGAGTCCGCTGTAAATATTAAAATCAGTGAGGGATTACGATAATGAATCTTTTAAAAATAAATCTAGCAAATCATTTGAGGATTGTAACTGATAGGTTTTTGACAAGCAAATTAAGGCTAATAATATTATTATTATTATTATTATGTTCAAAAGGATACTTTTGGAGCTTTTTAATTAGTCATTTGTTTTAAAGCAAGGCATTTATTTGCACATTAAAAAAAAGCCCACAGCACTTGATTTGAAGTATGCTGTGGAGTGAGCTTCCCCCATTTGAACGTTGGTTTTGGTCTCGGGGGTCAGCCAGTGCACCATGTGGTTACACAACCTCTCTGCAACCACCCTGGGGCGTGTCTCCGGGGATCTTCGGTACTCCCTAAACCGAACCTGGTGGGTCTCTGCCGTTATACTGAGGCGGTGGAGAATGGCCTGTTTGACCAGGTCGTAGCTGGCGGCGTTGAGGTCGCTCATCGCCTGGTAGGCTGTCTGAGCTTCCCCAATCAGACAGGAACTCCCGTGGCCAAGCTGGAGTGGTAGCCAGCCGCTCAAATGCCACCAAGTACGCCTCCGGGTCGTCCTCAGCCGACATCTTCATCGCCCGAGCCTTCAGTGCCGACATCGCTGGTGCTGCGGTAGGGGCTGGCACTGTGGATAATGCCAGCCCTACCCGTTCAATGAGCGTGGTGTAGCGCTCCTCTCTCCTTCTCTCCTCTGCATCCTGTCTGCTCTCTAGTGCCTCCAGCAGCTCTGCTAACACATTGCGATCCGTCCCGTGTCTGACACCACTTGTGGCAAAGTGGTAATTAGTAGCAGGTGTATAGCAGGTGCAGTGCGGATGCAGTAATTCCAAATAATAAACAGACAACAAAGTATGGCTGAAATGAGGCTTTTAATGATTTGAAATCCAATTGTCTGATGACCAGCCAGAAAACAATAATGAGCTGGCAATTGTGCAGTAATGAAAAAAAGGGTTGCAGTCCCGCAAACAATAAACACGGTACAAAACACACACAATTAGACACACACGATCACAGGTCCAAAGTGAGTGCTCAGTGCTTGTGGTGAAGTACAATATATTACGTGCTATTGGTGAAAAACAAGTGCTGTGGTGATCCGGCTTTGTGCTGGCCCCTGGCGACAGCTCCGGATTTGTTTAGCTGTCTAGTGCTATTTAACAAAACAAACACATACAGTTACTAAACAGAAAATACCAATAAAACACTCACAAACTCTCTATTTCAGTTTGGGGATATCTCCAGGTCCTTCCAGTCTCCTCGTAACTCTGAAACCCAGGCGAAGGAAAAGATTTACAATTCTCCGGCCCCTTTTATGCGATTATGCTTGACCCCTTGGTAAACGATTACAGCGGACTCTATTGCCTGCAGCTGCTATCTCGTTTACCTTCCAGGTCAATACGTTCCTGCATCGGAGTCTCGTCTTTTTCCAGGCTGACCTACCTCAGAGAATAAACTGTCAGACCAACCTGTCCAAAGCCTTTCCCTTTCACTACTTAGTGCCCTCACAGGTCGAGACAGAGATTTACAACCAGAACTCATTATATTTCCGTCACAAGCACATAGCGTTCTATAGCATGCAAAACACAAAATAACCATACTAATCTCAATTGTGCTGCACATTATGACCCACAGTGTTTGGAAAATCCATCCTGTCAATCCATCCTGCTACACTGTTCTGCTTTATAAGGGTGAGTGGAACAGCTGAGGCTTCTTTCAGTGCAAGCTTTCAGTGAACTCTCTTAAAAAATAAGAAAGAGGAAAACAAAGAGGAACGAGGGAGATTGAGATCAAGATTAAAGGCAACCTATTGAAGGTCATAGATGAGAGTGGGAGATGGAATAAAAACCTCTCACCGAGGTGCTAATGCCGTTTGTAAGAACACAGTGAAAACCAGCGTCCACAGAGAACAAAGCCTGAGCTTCTCACAGCTCCATTCTCTGCATGGCCTTCACTCTTTCACCAGCTCCCAGGAGCAACAGCTAAGCACTTCATTAGGCGTCATAACAGTCTGAAAGAACAGCCATGAAAGATGCACAGTATGTCATGTCCTACATAAAGCAATAACAGTTATTGAAATAATATACAGCATGTTTGGAATTTCTTTTAAAGGGATGCTAAAGTTCGGTCTTGAGGAGTTATGCCATACTGAAAGATGAAAAACAAAGTTTTAAACTGAGCATTAAACCAAATAAAATACACATTCTTTAAGCTAATAATACAAAAATAAATTTAAATTCAATTACAAGGTTGTTTTTTTTTACTATTTCTAAGTTCAGTGCTATTCAATGTTCAATAGTAATGGATAATAATAATAATAATAATAATAATAATAATAATAATAATAATAATAATATTTGGAAAATGAAAATACAAGGAAAATACAGACACAGCTCTCAAGCAGCACCACACCCATAGCAGAGGCACGGCTCTCAAGCAGCACCACACCCATGGGCAGCAGTGTGGAGTAGTGGTTAGGGCTCTAGACTCTTGACCGGAGGGTAGTGGGTTCAATCCCAGGTGGGGGACACTGCTGCTGTACCCTTGAGCAAGGTACTTTACCTAGATTGCTCCAGTAAAAACCCAACTGTATAAATGGGTAATTGTATGTAAAAACTAATGTAATTGTATGTAAAAATAATGTGATATCTTGTAACAATTGTCCCTGGATAAGGGTGTCTGCTAAGAAATAAATAATAATAATAGCAGAGGAAAGACTCTCAAGCAGCACCACACCCATAACAGAGGCACATAAGAACATAAGAAAGTTTACAAACGATAAGAGGCCATTTGGCCCATGTTGCTCGCTTGGTTGTTAGTAGCTTATTGATCCCAGAATCTCATCAAGCAGCTTCTCTGTGTAAGCACAATTCTCTGTGTAAAAAAAGTGCCTCCTTTTTTCTTTTCTGAACGCCCCTTTATCTAATCCCCATTTGTGGATTTGTTTCTATTTTCAGGTTGAAAAAGTCCCCTGGGTCGACATTGTCAATACCTTTTAGAATTCTGAATGCTTGAATCAGATCACCGCGTAGTCTTCTTTGTTCAAGACTGAATAGATTCAATTATTTTAGCCTGTCTGCATATGACATGCATTTTAAACCCGGGATCATTCTTATTTTTTTTAAAAATACATTTATAAATAAAACATAATTTGTACTTTAAACATTTAATCATTTAAACTATAAAATTTTCTAAAAAGTTTAGTATATATTTAATTTCTTTAAACTACAGTAAAAAACTACATAAATATGTTTCAACATACATGCATAAAATGTGACCTAAATACTAGTTTGCGTGCTGCATAGTGACAGTGGGAAAATAACTATGGTTTATGGTTACATCAGCGTGGGCGAGAAGGAGAATCAGCTACTAGCTAACATGGATTGTTCGAAAAGGAGGAATCTGTGGAATTATTTTGAAAAAGTAAAAGAAGCGTGTGTTAAATGTAAATTACGTAATGCTGAACTTCAAGTTATTCAAGCAGCACTGGAACAATGATAAATCATTTAAATCTTAAGCACCCATGTGTTTCAACAGGAAATAAAGTTGACACGAAGCAAACACCGCTGACAACATTCCTTTCTGAAAATTCACTTAGATGCAGCACAACCCGGGCTGAGAAATTAGCTGAGCTTTTGTGAATCATGGTAACTGAAGACATGCTGCCAGTAAGTTTTGTTGAATGTGCAGGATTTATCAAATTAATGGGTTTTGTGGAGCCGGAATACCGTGTGCCTTTGAGGCAAACTATAACTGCACGCATGGAGAAACGCTATGAACAGTGTGCAAGTATGCTTTGTGACAACTGCAGGCTGCTGATAAAGTGGCACTTACTGTACCACAGACTGTTGGACTGCACTAAACACTGAAAGCTACATCACAATTACGTGTCATTACGTTGAAAACCAGGAGCTTCATTTTGATGTACTTCACACAAAAAACATGCCTGGATGACACACAGCGGAAAATCTTTCTTAAAGGCTGAATACTGCAGTTGAGAAATGGGGTCTTGTTGGCCGTGCTGTTGCATGCGTTCATGATAATGCCAACATGCCGAGGTATGTCTCATGGGAGTCTGTTAATTGTTTTCCACATACATTACAGCTTGCCATAAATGATGGCTTTTCTAACAGTAGTGTTGAACGTGTTATTGCTGCAGCAAGCCAGCTAGTTGCACACTTCCACTGTAGAAAAAACACTGGAGAAAAAAAAACAAATGCAGCTTCGGGTAAAGCAACACCGCTTGATCCAGTCATGTAAACCTCACCGGAATTCAATTCATGGTATATTTGAAAGACAGATGCTCGAACCCTTGAGCTACACGATGTTCAGTGGCAACTGATTGAAGATATTCTACCTGATCTCTCTGATTTAAAATATGCTAAAACAGTTTTATCTGCAGAAAAGTCTGTTTCAATTTCAAGTTTGTATCCCGTTTGCACCAGCCTCATCCAGACTCACCTCAAAAGTGCAATGTTGGCACCAGACTCTGCAGACGACACAAAAATAGGAGGGGTGGCAACACTGTTGAAACAGCCAAAAAAAGGTCATTCAAAATGATCTAGACAGCATTCAGAACTGGGCAGACACATGGCAAATGAAATTTAATAGAGAAAAGTGAAAAGTATTGCATGCAGGCAATAAAAATGTGCATTATAAATATCATATGGGAGATACTGAAATTGAAGAAGGGAACTATGAAAAAAACCTAGGAGTTTATGTTGACTCAGAAATGTCTTCCTCTAGGCAATGTGGGGAATCTATAAAAAAGGCCAACAAGATGCTCGGATATATTGTGAGGAGTGTTGAATTTAAATCAAGGAAAGTAATTTTAAAACTTTACAATGCATTAGTAAGACCTCACCTAAAATATTGTGCTCAGTTCTGGTCACCTCGTTACAAAAAGGATATTGCTGCTCTAGAAAGAGTGCAAAGAAGAGCAACCAGAATTATCCCCGGTTTAAAAGGCATGTCATTTGCAGACAGGCTAAAAGAATTGAATCTATTCAGTCTTGAACAAAGAAGACTATGCTGCGATCTGATTCAAACATTCAAAATCCTAAAAGGTATAGACAATGTCGAGCCAGGGCACTTCTTTGACCTGAAAAAAGAAAATAGGACCTGGCGTCACAAATGGAGATTAGATAAAGGGGCATTCAGAACAGAAAATAGGAGGCACTTTTTTACACAGAGAATTGTGAGGGTCTGGAACCAACTCCCCAGTAATGTTGTTGAAGCTGACACCCTGGGATCCTTCAAGAAGCTTCTTGATGAGATTCTGGGATCAATAAGCTACTAACAACCAAACGAGCAAGATGGGCTGAACGGCCTCCTCTCGTTTGTAAAATTTCTTATGTTCTTATGTTCTTATATCTCCTACATTCCACTGGCTCGTCAGCCTGGCGCACTAGGACCCTTTCTTCTCACTGGCCTTGCCTGGCTTTTCCCCCAATCTTAACCAGGATCGAACCACACAGATCCCTCGGTCGGCAGCTTGCCATCGCTTTCAATCACCTTGGGTCCATGACATCTCTATAGTCCTGCTGCCCTCTTGGTGCATCGCCTGGACTGCTACTCGAGCTGTCAGCAGAGCTGGGGTCAATTCCTCTGGTCTCCTAGAGAGGATGTCAGCATTGATGTTGCTATGTCCGGGGCGATACTTGATAGTAAACTTATAGTTAGCCAATTGCGCAGCCCACTGTTGTTCGGTGGCTCCTAACCTAGAAGTGTCTAAATGTACCAGGGCATTGTTATCAGTGTGAACAGTAAAGGGTACACCCCACAAATAGTCTTTAAACTTACAGTCAGTTACAGCCCACGTAAGTGCTAATAGTTCCAGTTTAAAGGAACTATAGTTTTCATCATTTATCTCTGCTGGATGAAGGCTGCGACTTGCATATGCTAGTCCCCCACAAACTAGCATCAGTATAGAGGTTAAAGGGTTGGGTAAAATCTGCATAGGCCAAAATAGGAAACTGCAAAAGAGCTTGTTTAATGTTTGTTTATTTATTTATTTATTGCATTTATATAGCGCTTTTTTTAGAAAAGTATCGCAAAGCACTGTACAGTACATAGCAGAAAAAAAGAACAAACCACAATACATTTGTTTAGCATGTCACACATACAACTGCCATAATCAGACCATTTAAATAACATATTTAAATAACCATATGCACATAATACAAAAGCAGCAATTTTAAAGTTACATTAAAACCCACAAAGAAAGCCATTTTATAAAAGTTTTTTGTCTTGACTTGAAAACTGTAACGGTCCTAGCTTCCCTGACAAACGAAGGCAGAGCATTCCATAATTTAGGAGCTCTACAAGAAAAAGCCCTACCTCCCGTGTTGCTTTTGTTGACCCAAGGAATAACCAGCAGCCCCGCATCTTGTGAACTCAGAGTGCAGTTTGGAAGATACAGGGTGAGTAACTCCTGCAAATAACTAGGTGCTAATCCATTCAGGGCTTTGTAGGTTAACAGCAAAATCTTAAAATCAATTCTATACTGCATCAAGCAAAAGCATATTTTTTATTTGGACTCAGTGCCTCAAAACATTCTGATCCAGTGAAAGCAGAATGACAGAATCTATGGAGCAGTTAATATGCCAGAAGCAATCGAACTTGGTTTGATTATAGTAAGAAAAAACAAAAGTATTTAAATAAATAAGAAACTTAATATAATAACATTAATTAAATGTATGAGCAGTCCTAAGTTTTAATATTCAAGGTTGCATTTGCTGCTAAGCAGGTGCCTAATTAAAAATTAGCCTCTTGCCTTCTGTGTATATCAATGGAGTAAAATAGAATTGCAGTTTATAAGAGATTGCTATATTGACATATCTGAATTAGAACTACATGTTATAAAATCATTTAATGTATAAACTGTAACTCTAACAGTAAACTTGCTGAAGGAATACAACTAATGTTGTAACCTCGTTCTCATCTGCTTGTAGTACAGGCAGTGTTGAAGATGACTCATTGATGTTGGCCAATGATGCGGGGATTTTCTGATGGTCAGCGATTTAAAAGCCAAGATCCTCTGTATAATGAGCGATCTCGTTAATATTAACGAACAGAAATACTTGACTGGACCTTCCATTAAAAGCTTAAAAGATTTATCAATGGAGTAAAATAATATTACAATTTCTAGGAGCAACTGTTATACTGAAGTATTAATTAGAAATACACCTTATAATGCCATTTAAAGTTAAACTGTTGAAAGCACATAGTAAAAGTTTATTATAACAGAAGCATGGTGTTGACAATATTGCAAACATATTGTTTTGCGATAATGTTCATTTAATTTAATCAATTTAAGAATTAGTTCAGTTTCTACAACTAAACTAAACGTCTTTTAGACATTACAATATAAATTACACTAAAGAATATAAATGTTTAGTTTATATAAAGTTTTTACTGCAGTATAAATAGAGGTATGCATAAACAGAGGTATTTATTTACAGGGAAAATGTAGAGTTTAAAAGTGTAAGAATTAAATGTTTGTCTCAGACACACAGTAGAATTCTGGAAGGGCATTAGACCTTCAAAAAATAAAGCTTAGTCTTTGGCACCTCAAAGCAGGATTCGGTGTTGGCTCTTAAAAGATTTGCCAACCTTGAATGATAACCAACAGAAGGTGCTTTAAGAAAGACAGGAGTATGTACTGTATCTCATTATATTATAAGAAAATAATGAGAGCTGAGAAATTAGGATGTAAGTTTTTTTAAAATTATTATCTGAAAAGATACTGGTCCAGGTGTCTCTTGAATCGGCCAAAAAATGATTTAATGCGGTGAATTTGGAAAAGTGCTTACAGTGGAGTTTCATATTAATTAAAACACTAGTCTTGGCAAGTAAACAAGGTGTGTGGAAACCTGCTGGTGCAGGCAACTTTTAGAAACAGAGAGAGAGGTCAGGCTTGGTCCAAGCATGGTACAAGTTAATATAAGGCTATTATATTTAACATGTTCATTATAGCTTGAATTTAAATGAAAATAACTGGACTTGCCACTGTATGCTTAGTGCTCTTATTCAAAGGCTTATGCTAAACCCCTACACTCTTTGTCAAATACTTTGTTAACACACATTTGTATATAAAGTTAAACTGACCCATTGACAGCACACTGAAAAGGTAACATAATATGCTGCTAAGAGGGACACATATTTTTTTTTTGACCCAGGTTAATATAATTAAGTAGATCTGGTGTTACATATTAAAAACATCTCTCATATATACACATGTACTTGTGTTGTATTTGGTAGCAAGGACCCTGTGAACTCCAGTTCACGTAATTTTTAGGGAAAGGAGGGGTAGAAGATAACGAACCATGAGCTCACATTCAGTTAATTTTGAAAACAGAGTTGACCGGCACCTTCTAGAAAATATCATTAACCCAAAGATAGGAACTGACAGGCAGATTGATTTAATTTGGACTCCTGATGTATTCAATGGAGGGAAAATCCTATAAAAACCAAGGTAAAACCCCAGTCAAGTTGTGACGCCTGTCACACAAAAGTAAATATTATATAAGTGGTCCATTTAAGCGCACCACTTTTTAGCCTGGCCAGGTATTCAAAATGTGTTTAAAGTCAGAATATATGATACTTCAATGTATGCTTACTGTTGGTTTAAGAGTGGGTTTTAGGAAACGTTGCCCCTTTGTTTGGTAATCTGTGTGTGTTGGACAGATGTTTTTGAAATTAAATGTTTTGCACTTAAATGAACCTAGCAATCCTATTTTTGCTGTGTATCTGCCTTTCTGCCATCTACTCTTTATGTCATTTTTAAGGAGTTTTTGGTAGTAACCAATTCTTATTCTGAGAATGTTGTGTTGGCCTTTTGGGTCAAAGGTAGATTATTACAGAATTGTGGCCCGTACGGGGAATTAAAATATATTTCAGTGCATTCATTGATTTATTTTCCAGCACATAAGTATTACTGTGTCTAATTTAAAATGGATGATCATGAATCTGTAGATAATTGGGATCAGGTAGCTGAGTTAGATGATCACCATGTGACCCACAGAGCAGTGGGAGAGCTGGTTTCCAGGCTCAGTAGACTTTATGTTAGTGGTTCGGGGCTCACTGAAAAAACTCCTTCACAGGAAGTTGTTGCACCCCAGGAACCACCTATGGAAGATAAATTAACTCAGTTGGCTGCCAGGTTAGAGGAGCATGAGTTTGACTGTAATGCTGCCCGACAAAGTACTGTAAATAGGGAAGAGTCCCTCAGACAGTATATTAATCAGCAGGTTGAGAGGCTTCAGAATTTGATTCAGACATCTGTAGAAACATTGGAGAAAGAGGTAGTCAACTGTACTGAGAGGCGCGATTTGGCTTGGAAAGAGGAAATGAAAAAACTTACTTTGCAAACAAGCACACCTCTAGACAGAGCTGCTCCCAGTCGTTGTGCCTGGGATCTGTCCATACCTGATTTTACCTTTGAAAGACCAGTTGCTGCTACCACAGCAATAGGGGCCACTAACCACCCCACATACCTACACCAAGAATGAGGACATTGTCTGCTAAACTGCCTGTCCGTATTAACTTTCCTGAATTTGGAGAGGGGGAAGGTAATGGAGATGCAGTTAGTTATGTTGAGCTATGTGAAGAGTTTCTGGCTCTGCGGCCTATGAGTAACCCTGAAATAATGGCTACTTTATCCTCAGTGTTGAAGGGACCTGCAAAGAGCTGGTGGATAGCAGAACGGAACAAAATTCAAACTTGGTCTCATTTTAAAAGTTCTTTTCTTAGAACTTTCCTTTCCACAGACTTCATCACAGAAATCGAAGACAGAGTGCGGGATAGAGTGCAGGCACCACGAGAGAGCCTCTGACCCCTTGTAAAGAACAAACCTTTGTGCTAGCCGATGGCCAGACACATGGGGCATTGGGGAAAAAACACCTGACTTTTAACTTGCACGGTGAATTCTGGAACCTATGTATATATGTTATGGATGATGCACATTTGGCCTTTCCGTTGGTTCTAGGATTGGATTTCCTAGCCAAGACCCAAACTCAGATTGATATGGTGGGTAGAGGTTATGGTGTCAAACGCTACCAGAGCTATCAGTTTTATCCCTTTCTGCATAGAGAAGAGTGGGAAACATCCTGGCAGACAGTTGAAGAAACTGAAGCCGGCGGCAGTAATGTGTATATGGCTGTCCAGCACTCTTCCGGCTCTATCTTTTCCATCACCAAGGATAAATGTCAGAAAACCGTCTCAGCTTGTTCCATTTTACCAGTTCAGGTTGATGTTCCCAATGATTTGGACAGTCTTATGAAGAGCTGGCCTACGGTGTGTACATCCCAATTGGGAGTAACCATGGTAACTCGACACGTGATCCACACCACAGATGAAGTTCCAGTGCGCAGTCCATTTTACAGAGCATCACCCTTTAAGAAGAAGATCATACGGCAACACCTTAATGACATGCTGGAGGACAATGTGATTGAACCATCCACATCACCTTGGTCTGCTCCTGTGGTGCTTATTGAGAAACGGGATGGTACTTACCGTTTCTGTGTTGATTACCGACGAATCAATGCCAAGACGCACTTTGACGCCTATCCCATGCCCAACGTTCACGATATCTTGGAGTCTCTATGTGGTGCCAAAGTGTTCAGTTCCCTGGATTTGCGGTCTGGCTACTGGCAGGTGGCTATGGATGAGGAAAGCCGACAAAAGACTGCTTTTACCACCCCTTATGGACTGTATCAATTTAAGGTTATACCTTTTGGATTAAAAAATGCTGCTGCAACTTTCCAGAGACTTATAGAGCAGGTGCTGGGAGGCTTGAGAGGAACTTGCTGCTTTGTCTACATTGATGACATCATTGTTTACTCCACCACCAAAGCGCAGCATTTGGAACATCTTAATCAGGTTTTCCACAAACTCCATCAGGCTAACCTTACACTTAATCTGGATAAATGTCACTTTTTCAAGGACTCTTTAACTTTTCTTGGACATGTGGTGTCCGAGCGGGGTGTCTGCCAATCCAGAGAAGCTGACTGCCATACAGCACTATCCGCAGCCAAACAACCTCAAGGAGGTACAACGGTTTCTGGGGCTCGCTGGGTGGTACCATAAGTTCATCCCCGGTTTGCTGACATCGCTGCTCCACTCAACAATCTCAAGAAGAAAGATGTGAAGTGGGAGTGGACCCCAGAATGCCAGACCAGTTTTGAACACCTGAAAACTGCTCTCCAGTCTCCCCCAGTCCTGGCACATCCAGATGTCAACCAGCCTTTCTGTGTTTACACTGACGCCAGTGAGGTGGGGCTCGGGGCTGTCCTAGCCCAGAGAGATGGTGAAGGTGAGCATGTGATAGCCTTTGCCTCCCGGATCCTCAATAAGGCTGAGAAGAACTACTCCACATCAGAGAAGGAGTGCTTGGCGGTTGTCTGGTCTGTGGAGAAGTGGCGCCATTACCTGGAGGGAGTGCCATTTGAAGTAGTCACTGACCACGCAGCACTGTCCTGGGCATTTAACACTCCCAAAACCTCCTCTCGGCTCACCCGCTGGACCCTCCGACTCCAACAGTTTAATTTTAAGGTGCTCTACCGCAAGGGAAGTTTGAACGTGGTTCCTGATGCTCTCTCGCGCTCCATCTCAAAGTGATATCTCTGTTGCTGTGTATTCTAGCAACACTCCAGTTTATAGCTCCGATCTCCCAACATCACTCGACGAAATAGCGGCCGCTCAGTCGAGAGATCCTGCTATCGCTGAGATTATTGCTAAAATGGATAATCCACGCCAAACAAAATCTGATCGCATCACCTTTGAGATGAGACAGGATCTGGTGTATCGAAAAGTTCCTGCCGCAAAAGGAGGCTATCGGTTCCAGTTAGTAGTCCCAGCATCGTTACAGTCATCTTTTCTGACATACTTCCATGATAACCCTCTAGGAGGCCATCTCGGACGTCTTAAAACTCTCCTTCGGATGTTAGACGTGGCTTGGTGGTCTTCTGTCCGTATGGACACCTGGAAGCATATTAAAGAATGTATTACCTGCCAACAGTACAAACCTTCTAATTTGAAACCTGCAGGTCTGCTCCAGTCTACTACGGTTGCAGCTCCGGGGGAGATGTTGGGGGTGGATTTGATGGGCCCGTTCCCAAGAAGTAAACAGGGTAACCAATACTTACTTGTTGTGGTAGACAACTATTCCAAGTGGATAGAGATGTTTCCCATACGTGACAGTAAGACCACGAAGATCGTTCGTATTCTCACTCAAGAGATTTTCACAAGATGGGGAACACCCCAGTTCTTGGTGTCGGATCGTGGTCCACAGTTTACCAGCCAGCTCATCATTGAGGTCTGTAAATCCTGGGGTGTTGTTAGGAAACTTACTACAAGTTATCATCCACAATCAAATCTTACTGAGAGGGTTAACCGAACAGTGAAGACCATGGTGGCATCTTTTGTGGAAGATAAACATCAACACTGGGACCAGTGGATACCAGAGTTTCGCTTCGCCATCAACAGCGCTCGTCAGGAGACTACTGGATTTTCTCCAGCTGAGTTGGCTCTTGGTCGCTCACTTAAAGGTCCCCTCGACCAACTGATTGGACTTGCCCCCTTGCCTTCTACCTCTCAGTACAGTTTGCTAGAAAGACAGCAAGAAATCGCTGAACAAGTAAGGGCAAGTGACAAGATAGCTCAGGGTAGGTGGGCCAAATATTACAATCGAAATAGGAGAGCTGTGCAGTATACCAAAGGAGATTTAGTGTGGACCAAAACGCATTTTTTATCTAAGTTTTCAGCAAAATTAGCTCCTAAATGGTCAGGACCAGCTGAAATTTTGAGAAAGGTAGGACCTGGTAATTATAAAGTTCAATGGGCTGACCAATCACAAAAAAAAGATGTGATTAATGTGGTCAACTTAAAAAAATACTACGGTTTGAAACCCGGTACCTCCGCTGGGGGGGGGGGACAACTATGTGACGCCTGTCACACAAAAGTAAATATTATATAAGTGGTCCATTTAAGCGCACCACTTTTTAGCCTGGCCAGGTATTCAAAATGTGTTTAAAGTCAGAATATATGATACTTCAATGTATGCTTACTGTTACCCTTTTAAGAGTGGGTTTTAGGAAACATTGCCCCTTTAAATATGTTGGAGGACCTTGACCTTTATAAACCCTGCACTAATGCACTATGGGACGGCACCTTTTCCTGTTGGGAGTTTGTACTCTGGTTAGTTTGCTGCTGAAGGTTTGCCGTCGAGTATTTACATGTGTACAGGTTTACTAAACTTAGATGTGTTAATGCAAAACTGCATAAAGTTAGATGTATACTATGTTTATCTAGCTTTAGTTTTTTACAGTTTTAGACATTGTTCTTCGTTTAGCAAACATTGCTGGCACTTATTTTTTCATTGCTATTTCCTGGAGGAAAACAAGACATTCCATTGAACTTTGGATTACAGCGGTGTTTTTTTTGGACTTTGTGTTGTCTTTCTGGAGCGCTCCTGGACAAACACACAAACCGGTGAGACCGAACTGATTTATTATTTTTTTTTATCGGCGGGTGTTTGTCGCATTTCTTTTTACTTTATTTTTGGATGGTGGATTACAAACTGAATTTTGATTTTTTTGGGTTTTTTCTATTTTTTGTTTGTTTATGATACTGGACTATTATTTTGGGACATTTCTACTGGACATTATTTTCTATGTATTTATTGCCTCTGTAGGCTTACCAGTGGATTTATCACCATCCTATTTCTGTTTCAACTTGGTTTTATGTGCATGGGTCAGCAGCTACCCGTGGTACTGTGGGTCATAAAATTGTTTGGTAATCTGTGTGTGTGTTGGACAGATGTTTTTGAAATTAAATGTTTTGCACTTAAATTAACCTAGCAATCCTATTTTTGCTGTGTATCTGCCTTTCTGCCATCGACTCTTTATGTCATTTTTAAGGAGTTTTTGGTAGTAACCGATTCTTATTCTGGGAATGTTGTGTTGGCCTTTTGGGTCAAAGGTAGATTGTTACAAAGTATCGCGCAAAAAGTATAGCTTTTTGCATTTTATAGCCTGAAGGCTAAGTATATGATAACCATTTGTATTACTATATTGAAGTACTAATGCTGTTAAACCTGTAAAGGCACTGGAAATGCCCAGGCTGCCTATAAGCAGGGATCCAAAGTGGCTTGCAACCATTTGATCAATTTTTAAAGCATTTAATAAGCAAAAAAGAGCACGACTACTGCTCTGATTTGTTAAAACTTCAAATTAAATGGATCTGTGTGATTTTCTTTAATATTAAAAAGTTGTCTGGACATATAGCATGCCCAGTGCACGAACAAAACCACTTACAAGAATTTAAAACATCTCTGTCGTCCTTGAACATCCCCTGAGTTTAAGAGTGTGCTCACAGCATATAGTATAAATAAAAAGAATATGTGCGAAAAATTCTGACAATAGGCACGCAGAGCGAAGACGTAAATAAAAAAAGAGAGAAGTTCCTGGTAAATTATATTGAATTGCAGGTCTGTGTTGTTTTTAGTAACATCCACCAAAGTATGAACACCTCTATCTCTCCACTGAGGGAAAACAAAGGGGCGACCGCCTGACAAGAGCGCAGTATTGTGAAAAACAGGCGAGTGATAATACCATTTTGTTCAAAGTTTAGTGTGGTTTTCTACCAATTGCCATACTGTGATCAAATAAGAGATTATAGGATTGTTTAAGGCAAATACCATAATAAACCAAATCTTGAAGTCTGTGTGGAGACACTACATTTTCTTCTAGCTGTCACCATGAAACAGGAGTGTCAGCATCAAACCACACTGATCGGTCGCAACAGAAATGACCAAAAATAACATTTTAAATTTGATAAGGACAATCCTCCTGAGGATTTCTCACGATGCAATGTATAGAATTTGAGACGTGGCCGCTTTCCTCTCCATACGAACTTAGAGATCGTCGATTGCAATTTATCCCAGTATCCGACAGGAGGAGGGAGTGGAAGCATCGAACTGACAAAATTGATACGTGGGCGTACATTCATTTTTATTTTGGATATACGGGCTTGGAACGAGTTAGGCAGCTGCCTGAAAATCATATTAAAGTTGAGTGAGTACAGTCGAGTGTAAAGATGGGTGAATTTCCACACCAAGATATTTAAAATGCTTGACTACCTGTATGTTTGCAGGCAAAACTATATTAGTCATTGTAGTATTCAGAGGTAACAGGGCAGACTTGGACCAATTGATTTTATATCCTGAGAGAGCACTGAAATCATTAAATAGAGCAAGTACGTGAGGGAGCGAGCAGAGACTCTAATAAAGCCCTTTATTGCGTCCCACAAGATACAAGGATCATTCACTGAATCACGATTCAAATCAAGAAACTCACCCAGTTTAGACTGGAATGAAATACGAAATGATTCATTCTGTAATAAAGTAGTATTGAAGCACCATCATGTGGCTCGATTCGGAATGTCATCGAGTACGAGACCATAGTAGACAGTGCTGTGATCTGACAATGTCATCGGTAGAATATCAATGTTATGCACTTTGGAAAATAGAGATTGATACAAAAATAAAATGAAATATGTGCTGTTGATACCGCCCACTGGCTGTGATTGACAGAAGCAGTTGTGGCACATTGAAAAAGAAAAAGAAATATGAAGACCACATGAAAAAAGGAATAGCGACCATCACATCGCAATGTAAAAAGCAAAGTGGAAATTGAGAAATAAATACATGAATAAATAAATATCAAAATTAAAAAAATGACTGACTAAATAAAAAAAAGAATAAATAAATATTGAAATAAATACATGAATAAATAAATATCAAAATTAAAAAAATGACTGACTAAATAAAAAAAAGAATAAATAAATATTGAAATAAATACATGAATAAATGAATAAATAAATGAATAAATAAATAAATAAATATCAAAATAAATAAATATCGAAATAAATAAATGAATGAATAAATAAAAAAGAATAAATAAATATTGAAATAAATAAATGAATGAACGAATAAATGAATGAATAAATAAATATTGAAATAAATAAATAAATAAATGGGTAAATAAATAAATAAATAAATAAATAAATGTGTATTTATTTATTTTGATGTTTATTTATTCATTCATTTATGTATTCATTTATTTATTTCTAATTTTGGCAGGGAATATCCTCCATAGTATAGGCCTACCCATATAAAAGTTTAAAAAAATCAAGTTAAAAAAAAAAAAAGAAAGTGACTATGTAAAACAAAGAAATGTATTAAAAACAAATCTTAAAAGACGAGGATACAAAGAAAGAATTATAGAGACGGAGTTAAGAAAAGTGGATAAACTAAAAAGAGATGATCTACTAGATTATAAAACTAGAGATAAAAAGGTCAAAAGAGTCCCATTAATAATGACTTACTCTAAACTTTTGCCCAATATTTCTAAGATAGTTTGGAAACACTTGCGGATTCTACATAATTCAGAAAAATTAAAAAGTATTTCTTAAGGCCCCAGTTGTAGCATTCAAAAGAGAAGCTAATTTAGGTGATATTTTAGTTCACAGTAAACATAAAAGAATAATTGACAAAATAGGTTCTACGAACATGTGCACCAGTAGATGTAAAGTGTGTAAATACATAGATAAAAGTAACAATATAATTAAACATAAGAACACCACATATCCACTAAAAACTAATACCTACTGTAAAAATAGCAATGTTGTTTATGGAATAGCCTGTGAAAAATGTGATGAAATCAAATATGTTGGAGAGACTGGAACTACTTTATATAAACGAATTCAGAACCACCTTTCATTAATTAGAAATAAAAATGAATGAACCAATAGTACAGCACTTCACCAGTCAAGGACATGACATAAATGATGTAAAGTTTGTAGTATTAGAACAGCTAAAATTAGACAATGCGACATATAGAAGAATAAAAAGAAAGTAAATGGATAAATAGACTGAACACGATTATGCCAGCGGACTCAACAGAAAAGAATGAACTAATTAACTTCAATAGATATATAACATTTAAATAAATAAACAAAGTTTGTTCAAAAGTTGTGCATGATGATGCACTGGGAGGCCAAATCTAGACTGATCCTCAGAGCCAGCATTGCATGATATAATAAAAATATTAATTTATATAAAGTAATGTTAATTAGAATTAATACAGATTCAAAGATAGAAGTAAAAATGATGTCACAATATATAGAACAGCATTACATCATTTAAGAATAAATCATAGATTTGAATGTAAACAATAACAAGTAGTTGTCATGCCGTCAAAAACCTATAAATACCTCCAATGTTTTGATTCAAACACAGGCTCCCTTGAGAAAGATATGTGCAACATATCGAAACGTTGGGCAGCTGGCTCTTTGAGCTAATATATATATATATATATATATATATATATATATATATATATATATATATATATAGTAGCCTATACCGGTAGCCTACTAGCCATACAATATGACACTAGTGAGCCATCACTTAGTGCGTGTATTTGGCAATATATGCCAGTGGCGTAATGGTTAGGGCACTCCACTACGTACTGGAGGGTCATAGGTTCAATACCAGGTGGGGGACACACTGCTCTTTTACCTATTGCTCCAGAACAAATACATTGGTAATTGTATATAAAAAAAAAATGACACAATTGCCCTGGATATTGTCTGCTAAGAAATATATTAATAATCTTCAGGCCTGGTTAGTGCTTGGTTTTAAATACCAGCCCTGTTATCAACGTGTATGAACATTTTAAAAGTGTTCCAACTCAAACAGGTCTAAGAGTATATTATTTATTATTATTATTTGTTTATTTAGCAGACACCTTTATCGAAGACGATTTACAGAGGCTAGGGTGTGTTAACTATGCATCAGCTGCAGAGTCACTTACAATTACGTCTCACCCAAAAGACGGAGCACAAGGAGGTTAAGTGACTTGCTCAGGGTCACACAATGAGTCAGTGGCTGAGATCGGATTTGAACCAGGGACCTCCTGGTTACAAGCCCTTTTCTTTAACCACTGGACCACACATAAAATAAAAGCCAAAAGGTGTTTAATTCCTAAACACATTTAGAAACATAAATTCAGTAATGTGTTTGAAAAGTGTGACAAATAGCCTATCTGTTTTCAAGATAAACACCTGGTTTATAGGCTATGTCTTAATGATAATATATATTTCAATTCATCATATAGCCCCAAAGGAATCAGTATAGCATTTGGCTCCGAGAAACATATTCTTGAAAACACCTATCATGCCTGCTGCCATGTTTTGTTGGATTTGTTATGAAAACAACATTGTTTCTCACACCACATTGTGGGAAAGTTTGCAAGGAAGTGGAAGCTTCTATGACTTCTTCACTGCAAGCTGGATATTACACATTTCTTCGTTGGATTGATGAAGTAAATGTATGAATTGTATGGGCACTGGAGATTCGGTGAAAAACTTCAGGGATTTTCTGAATTCTACCAATTGCATATCAACCAGCAACATACCGTACAGTAAGTTAATAAATATATTTCTCACTATTTACTATGTTTCATGTTATTGTGCTGTTGCTAGGTTATGTTGCTATAAACAAGACAATTTTACCAGCAAGGCATTTTGCTGATTTTGCATTATTTACAAATCTGCATTATTAATATGAAAATAACTATGTATTGTAAATGCATTACGCTGCTTGTGTAATTAGAAGGCCCCAGACAGCTTTTCTTTCAGTTTACAGAGTGTAAAACTCTACAAACTGAGACGTGCGACTTTAGGCATTAATATACTTTCACATATTTTATTTAGTTCCAATACTTTATTAAACCAACATTGTGCAAATACTGTTAATATATCAATGCATCTTCCTTAGCGATATAAACGATTTCAACATGTTTAAGCAGGAAAGCATTTTAAAATAAAATAAACAAAGTTTCTCTCAGCCTATTTACAAACAGCATACATTATAGTCAGACATTTCAATTCAATTATAATTATAATAAGCAGGGAGTGACATTAGACTGTATTATGGATGCATCTGTCTTACTTTCATACATTTAGTCTGTAAAACCAAATAATTTGTGACACATTTAATATCTAGGTACGTGTATATAGTAAAATAGAAGTGTTCTATTCCTAAACAGCAGTGTTGATACGTCATTGGGCAGAACACTGGTGTTTAGGCATTTGGAATTCTACATAATTCTTAAACGTTATGGGTTTAATCTGTGCCATATTTGTTAGTTTATTTGCAATAGTTTATAGTTTAATGTTGTTTTTTCTATCAATTTTCGGTTCTATTATTTCACATACACAACATTTTACCCAAATGCATGAAGGCCACACACCTGCTTTTAGTGATTGCTTGCTTACACTCTTATCACACTGTACTTTCTGTATTTCAACAATATTTCTGTTTTCTTGGATTCTTTGAATTTGTTTTTTCTTTCTTCTTTGCACTACTTGCATTTGACTTGGTATTTGTATATTCTGAAATACAAGTATTTTCATTTGTATTTAAAATAATGGAAAAGCTTCAAACAATTTCAATTTCAAATGCATTTAAATACTTTTCTATAATATTTTGCATAATAAAGTGAGAAAAATAATCCTTTTAGTATTGCTGGTAAAGTTCATCAACCTGAAAGATGCAAACTAAAGGACTCCACTTTACACAACTTCATGTTTATGAAACATTACAATCAAAACAAGTAAAAATAATACTGTGTAATGCACATATATATCTAATTTTTGTCACTTTTTCCACAAACCTGATCGTGTGAACCCACTGTGTCTGCTGTTATTGTTCAAACTGAGATCTCAATTATTACATTCATCTGCCAATTTAACTAACAGTTACTTCATGTAATGTTAGACATAACTTGAAATATCCAACTATTTTTGCTGGTCCACAGACCCTAATCAGGACTAATCTTGGAATACCTTACCTGAGTTAACATTTGGTAGTCCAAGATTAGTGCTAATTGGGGCCTGTGCAACTAGCCATTTAAGAGGTAAAAATCATTCAAAAGCTCTGATTAGACAATTAGTTTAATTGAGGGTTCAATGAAGTAATTCAGAGCTCAGCTGGATCAAAAACAAGCAGACAGTGGGGCCCTAGGACGAAGATTGAGAAACACTGTTTTATGTAACATGCTTCTGATATTGGTACATACCTGGAAATTACTATTAACTATGTTACTACTGTGTTTATGTTGCTATTATATAAACTATACTCATTCTATGTCACCTTGGTAAAAGCCTGTGCCAAATTCATGATAATAAATTGCTCAATTAACAAATGTTATATGCCAAAGTATTTGAAATGCATTTAGCATTTGTGACATATTTGCATTTGTATTTAATTTGGTTGTACATACATGACATTTGCATTTGCATTGAGCAAATTCCCATTTTCAAATACATGCAGTCATTTACATTTAAATGTAAATGCATTTGACCCCATGCCTGTTTGTATCACATTATGCTTATGGATACTCATACAATGATATTAAGGATTATAATTTCTTTCATACAGGGGCTTATAGCCAGCCTGAAATACTGGAACCATCATGTCTTTCAGCAGAAAACAACAAAGACAATGACGTGAATACCACTTGAACCACCAAAAGGATATGGATCCCAACCACAATTTCAGCAATCTCCAGACCGATCACAGCACATTGAGAGTAACTATCGTGCAACTGTCCAAGTAGCATCTCCTGGCCAATCACAGCCCGTTGAGAGTTATTATCGCACAACTGTCAATGTAACATATTCAGAACGGAATCTGCCCATTCAGGAATACCATCACACAGCTATCCAAGTAAGATCTCCGGAGTGAACACAGCACATTCAGGAATATCATCGCACAACTGTCTGTAACACATTTCAGCAGGATCAGCATCGCAATGAACCACAGGCCGGAGCCCAACAGCAGCAGGAATAATGTCATTGGGACCAACAACTTAACAGACAAACTCAACAATACAAACAGCCAGATTAGTGTTACTAGGAGACACAGCACAAAACACAACAGCAGAAAGCACAACTTTATCAAGAACCAGAGCCGCAGAACTTTCTATTCCAGCACAACACCAATCATGCTCCAATACAACACCACACCAGTCATGCCCCAATACAACACCACACCAGTCATGCCCCAAAGTTTAAAACAGAACAGCAAGGAATTTACAAACCACAGCCAGAACGAAAACAACAACTGCAGGAACATTGCCGAAATAACCCAGAACCAAAACAACGAAAACAATTACATCCCAACCATCAGGACCCACATATCCAAACACAAAGGCAACAAGAACAGCTTCTATCAGAGGCAAAGAGACTTCAGGAGCATGAAAGCTACCATAAAAACTTAGAGGCAAAGCGACTTCAACAGCGGGAACGTTACCAAAAAAATGCAGCAGCAAAGAGACTTCGGGAGCGTGAAACCTACAAACACCACCCAGAACCAAAAAGAAACAGTGGAAAGACAAAGTATGCTGCAAATCCTGCTTTCCAAACAACTGCAAAGAAAAGACGATACCACCAGAACCCAAACAAAAAAAACGTTGTACAGACCATATTATGCTGACAAATATATCCTTGTAAGAGCTAAAAGAAGACACAACTACAACATTTGCTACAAAGTGAAATAATTAGTAAACACATACAAAAGGAAAAACATTTTAAGACTCCAATGCCAAAAACAATACTACATCACATGACTAGTGAAAAACTTAAAAGGCAGGAGTCATGCTCCTACAATGTCTGTTTACCGCACTATAAAACAGCACATGTGTCTTTCTTAAACTAATTCTCACACAGGACAATGTCTCCCAACAAGCAGAGATGATATGTGGCCCAAGTCAACACACACCTCAAACTGAGGCCTACTTTTGGGAAGCCACATATAATAGCACTGTACTATCATGCATTCCCATTGATGAAAAAGGCCACTGTCATATAGAAATGACAAATGGGCAACCATTCCTGGTAGCAAATGTAAGCAATGCAACACTTATTCAATCAGCAGGAACAACTTATGCTTTGGGAAACCAAACCAGAAGAGACCGTTACAAAGTGACACAATGCTAAGTTTACTGCTGTGCAGAAGAGCAAAATTACTGTGGACAACAGGAATGACCAATTATCTTCCATTATCACCACCAGGGACAGGGTGTTGATTCAGGACACTATGTGTCTGTTCTTGCAGTGGGTGCTACTGGAAAATGGGTGTATGCAAATGACACACTCATTGAAGTCAAACCATGGCCAAAAAATGCAAAGGACATGTATATGGCCTTTTATGAAGAGATCTAATGCTTTACAAATGACTTCTATTGGGCTAAGTTCATAACTCCAGTATATCAAGGAGAATACTGTTTTATTTCAAGCATTATAATCTCTTAGTATACTGCCCTTTAGCACTGACATTCATATGTACATTTTGAACCATTCATAACATTTTACTTTTGTACCTGCGTAAAATATACAAATTGTTTTTACCACTGATGGATGTACATTTGCAACTAAAATAATAACATCTTTACTCTTAGAACACTGTCAAAAAGTCCCTTATATACCACTATCTTACTTTCAAATCTTTTCTCATTACTGTTATTTTATTTGACTTATTACTCTCGTGGCTTGCCTGTCTGTCTGTCTGTCTACCATACACATTCTTAAATATCTTTCCCTCGTTTTATTCATTATTTGATGGAGTAAAAAAATAAGTGATATGTATAACAAAAACATTGCCAATGTAAAAAAACAAGTTAGAAAAACGCAACAGCCGTTTAAAAGGGTGATATCAAACACAAAAGTCCAAGTTAGGAGAAGCAATTAGGCCAATCTTGTCAAGCATGAAAACAAATAGGCACAATTGGAAAGGTGCTAGGGCCCAAGATTCACACAATTCTTGCTTCTAACTTGGCTTTAATAAAAAAAATACATGCCAAGGCATAGATATATCGGGAAAAGTATTGAAGACATGTCAATTAGTAGATGATACCACCATCTCTTTGAGAGACAAAGGGGAAGTTGTAAAGGCTATTAAGAGTATAGAGATGTTTTCTTCTGTATCTGGATTGACTTTAAATATAAATAAATGTGAGTTATTTGCTTTAAAAAATTGCGAGCTGAGGGAAATATGTGATAGTCCAATACAAAATGTAATTACATATCTTGGGATTAAGATTTGTAAAGATCAAAAAGAAAGAAGTAGGTTACACTTTAGTCCCGTTATAGAAAATTGATTTCCTGGCTGTGGGATATATCTCTATCTGGACGTGTTTTACTATCAAAGACAGAAGGATTATCCAGATCAGTTTATGCACCACTTTCATTAGATGTACCTCAATATGTAATAAATGAGCTTGATAAGTGTTATATAATTTCATTTGGAAAAACAAACCTTGTTATTTAAAGAAGGTTATACTTTTTTAACACACAAGAACAAGGTGGTCTTACTGTCTTGGATTTTAAGACTTCAAATATTATTTTTAAAGTAAGTTGGATAAAGAACTATATTAAAAATAAGGGTAGTTTTTGGAATATTTTCCCTAACTATGTCTTTCAGGGGGTTAACCAAGAAAAAGGAGAATATTTTGGGGTACTATTATAATTGACGTGAATTGCTAATTAAAATATTTTTCATACTGAGATCCAAAAAGAAACCATTCCCACAACCCTGCCCCCAGGAAACAAAGAACCAATGAAATTAAAGTTCCTTCCGTCCTACAAGGCAATCTCGTTAGCCTGACCTCTTTGACCTCACTTGTGACTTCACTTCACTCTGTCACTTGTGAAGGTCCCTCCTTCCTGCCTTGTATCAATCATTGATTTAATCTGAATAATTTAAACCCACCCCAACTACTGAGTGGCAGCATATTACTACATTTCTATTGGAGACTCAGCTTATGAAATTTAAAACGAGATTACAATTAGGAATGGAGACTTGTTCACAGCTTTATACAGTTATAGGTAGGATTTAAAACAAAATTGCAAATTGTGGCGAAATGTAAAAACATGCCTAGACACACAAAAACCCCAGAAGAATGTGCCTGTGACCATAAGGATTTTGTTGAAGAAGACAGCAAAGGAAAAAAGGTACCACTTAAGTCTGCAAATACTGTCGAGTTACTATACATATTGTGACAGAAATAAATAATCCCAAGCATTTTGGAAAGTAACCGAAAACAATAATTTCATACAATATATAAAAAGCAAAAGCCCGGGAAAAAAAACGATTTCGAAAATAGCTAAAAATAAGCACTGAAAAATTTAAATAATAAAAATATAAACACAGATGCCCTAATTATATATTACATTGATATGTTGTTTTAAAAATAAATAGATGACAAAAATGCACCCCAAATGCACAAGGTGCTATTCAGAACAAGTAATATAATGCCTGTCTTTAGTAAAGATGCACCCCCAATGCACAAGGTGCTGTTCACCCTTAGAAGAGTTTACCATAGTGAAAGCATAGCAAAGCGTAATAAAGCATAGTGAGGTATGGTAAATCATATTATTAACATGGTAAACCAGGGTAAATTAAGGTTAATACATGGTATTAACATGGAAAAAGCAATGCCTCTCTTTAGTAACTTGTTTTCATTTGCCCATCCTGTCCTGGCACAAGAGAGGTTTTCCAGGATTCTATTGAAAAAAAAGCCATTTTAGCAGCAGGGAAACCCAGACAAGATGCTGACAAAACATCTTAACCAAATGACACAGCCCTGAGCAGCGCTCAGGAGTCTGATGTGTACTTCTAAGCATGGAATTAAATATCACAGTCATGTTATCAAGTCTCTCACATACAGGTAAAACACTGGGAATGATCCTTTGAATCCTAACTTTTCATAACCGATAATGTCATTTGAACTGAATTGAATGTTTTTTTTTCAGTGATCTACATGTAAATGATGAACTTGTTTGTTAATGTGTTCCAATCAATAGGTAAAGAACATCTTTGTGTCGCTCAAACTTGTGGCGTTGAGAACAGCAGTAATGCGTGTTGCTCTTCACTGCTTGGCAGAGCAGCAGTGACCTTCTCATTTGCAACAAGAGCTTATTGAAGCTTTGGAGGTCTAGAGGGAGGGACGAGTGGAAAGGGCTCTCTGTACAGCACATGCCATGATAATACAGATGCTCAGGATAATGAATAGATATCTCAGATGAGTTCTGGAGGGATTGGATTTCCTTCTCATTGCACTGGAATAAAGAATATTGTATGCTATGTCATGCAGGGCTTGGCATGTATTAGAAAAGTAAAATGGGGTCAATTAGAGGTGATTTTCTCAAAGCGAGCTATGAGGGTGTAAAGTTGTGAGGGTGCTGGGTTCATCTATTACTTACAGATAGTAAAAGACTGAAGATGAGGAATACCATTTAAAGACATAAGACTTAGGGCTACAATAAGGCTTAAAAGCAACCACATGGGGGCTAGAGAAGAGAATGAGTGGGCACGGTTGTCCTCCTCCCCAGCCCTGTTTTTAGAGTTGCATGGAATTTTTATAGCAAGGTTATTTGAATGCTTTGAATTGCTAGAAAATTGTAATAGTGCATTAAGACATATCAAATACTTTCATACTTGCATTGAGATCAAAAGTGCATGTAAATATAGTTCTATTTTTGTAAATCTGATGCAGTTCTGCAGCCTGAAGTGGTTGTGTATGTGTTGAAGTGAACATGTGTATCCATGGCTACAGCACCAGTGGACCATGATGATGGATGTCTCTTGTGTCATCTGGAAAGAGCTGCATGTTCTATGTCTTACCTGATGACGGCAGTTTGCAGTTGCTTGTGTTTTCTGGTTCCTATGGCTGCTTGTAATTAAGCACTTATAGTATGGCAACATATTATATAAAGGAGCTTCTAGTCACATATATACCTTCTCACAAGTGTACACAGAAAGGAAGGGAGAGAGAGCTTTTAGTCCCTATGCTCCCAGACTGTGGAATGCACTGCCACCTAATGTCAGAAATGCTACAGCAGTTCATGACGTTAAGTTTTTTTTAGATTATCTTTTTTAACTGAATGTTAAGCTGCTTTTTTCTTTAATTAGTGGGGCTTGTGAAGCAAGAGTCCCCACTTTAAATCTTCAACATACTTCTTCTTCTTCTTATTATTCTTTGGCACGCTACGCCTCTTACACACAAACGCTGTTCAAACTTTAAAACATGTAGACCAGTCTGGAATAATGTGCTTGTATACAACTTTTTGATATCTTTTAAACTTTTTAAACTATTAAACTTTTTGTCCTTTTTTTGTCCATCTTCATTCACTTTAATGGGACTTTTTTCAACATTCTAAAGCTCCCCATTGTTTAAAAACTCCCAGACTTCCAACATTCTATTTACTGTAAACGATGTAACTTTTGACACAAATCAGCTACTTTGACCACTTTCCCAAAGTAAGACAAAAAGTTCTGCTATTCAAATCTATAATCAAAACATAAATAACTTTTACCAATCAAGAGGTACAGCTGTTTTAGTAACCGCATCAACTAAATTTTCTCTAACTTTTTGTAAACAACTGAAATTTTGACCACTTTCCCATCAAGCTAGACAAAAAGTTTGAGGGTATGACATCTTCCTCTACTTCTCTGCTATTCAAATATGAAATCAAAACAGAAATAACTTTTACCAATCAAGAGGTAAACCTGTTTTAGTAACCGCACCAACTCAATTTTTTCTAACTTTTTATAAACAACTGCCATTTTGACCACTTTCCCAACAAGTTAGACAACTACTTAAAGGAAATGAAATCTTTATCTACTTCTCAGCTATTCAAATATGAAATCAAAACAGGAATGGCGTCTACCAATCAAGAGGTACAGCTGTTTTAGTAATAGCATCAACTTCTTTCAGTAGGCTACTTCCCACTGTTGAATTAACTGTCATAGAACTTTGAGAAATTTCAAATTCTAGCACATTCTAAGCATGAGACAATTAGTAAACAATGTGACTTTTGACACAAATCAGCTACTTTGACCACTTTCCCAATAAAGCAAGCCCCACTTGTAAAGTTACCATCTAGTTTCTATACAAAAGTGTTGTGTTTTGATTTTCTTTTGTTTTGTCCTCTATAGCGCTTTGATATACTTTTTGTATGAAAGGCGCTGTATAATAAAGTTTGATGATGCCCTTTACATTAGTTTAAAGAGGCTTTTATGAACAAAACATAAGGTTCATTTCACAAGTTCTCAAAATGCCTTGTATCTTTAAAAGTGACGTAAAGGGCTATACATATATATCTGAAGGCCTTTATGAACACACCAGTAATTATTAGTATGACAGGTTGCACAAATCTTTTAAATGTAGCGGTACCGTGCTGGAATGAGCTTTCATTAACGAGGAGCCCCATGCTCTATAACAATTGATGTGCATCAGGTAGTGAGTAAGTTACATTTTAAAGTATTCAATCAATCAATCTATCTATTTTTATATAGCACCTTTCAGGATATATTAATAAATATTATAAAAAGTAACAATAAGCAGTAAAAATGAACAACAGAATAAAAACAAAACAGTAAAACAGTAAAACAAGCAAGACAGGGTAAGAAAACATTTTAAGATACATAAGCTATATCAGGGGTGCTGAAGAACATTTTTGTGAGGGCCGAATCTTGAAAACAAAACAAAAACATAAGTTCTTGAAGGCTGGACATACCCAAACATATTTCTCCAATTTGGCAATGGTCCTTTACAAATGCTGAGTACATTCAAATTGCTATGTACAAATGCTTCCCTGTTTAATGGGATAGCTGAGTTTTCATTTTCTCCTTCGCAGTATTTGTGAACTGCGGCAATATATCACTTTCTGCCAGTCTTAATAGCTGATGTAGGTGTGAATCAGTCACAGTACTGCGATGCACGGATTTCACTTGCTTCATTGAGGAAAAAGCACTTTCACAGCAATTTGTGGATCCAAATACCGAAAGGACCTTCAAAGCAGCGTCCTTTATTGTTGGGTATTTCTGGTCAGGAATCGGAAACCAAAATGCAAGACTTGCTATGTTATTTCTCATTGACGTTAATGATGAGTCATGTAGCATGTCAATCAGTCCCATCTGCACATCAGCTTTAGAGAAGCCCAGCACTTCACATGCTTCTGATATTTTTATTAAGTTGGCTGTGTAAGGATCATCAATGCATTGAAGCAGGCGTCAGGGTTTGAAAATCCTGAAGGCGAGAAGAGACCTCCTCTTTCAGCTGAACAATGTAGTCTGGAATGTTGAAATGGCTGGCCAGGTGTGACAGGGAGAGAAGGAATCTGAGCTGCAAGTCCACCTCCCGACCGTCAGGTAAGTTAGGTGGTACGCCATCTCTGAGATGGGTCAACTCAGTGGGTATATGACTGTGGAACAACTCCATTGTGATCAGCTGTGCTGCGGGTGGATAGAGCGTGGCGTCGCACTGATCACAGGGGGAGGAGTGTTGCAGTACAAAGGGGAAGCAGCTATGTGAGTACGGCCCCTTACGCTGACGTTAATGCAGCCGGACCCCTGTGTTTTGTTTTGTTTTTACAGATGGAGATGACAGGAGCTTTCACAGCACCCTAAGCAACCTGCACACCACCACTGGAGCACACTTTCACAGCACCGTAAGAACCTGCACACCACCACAGGAGCACACTTTCACAGCACCCTAAGAACCTGCTCACCACCACTAGAGCACACTTTCACAGCACCCTAAGAACCTGCACAGCACCACTGGAGCACACTTTCACAGCACTGTAAGCAACCTGCACAGCACCACTGGAGCACACTTTCACAGCACTGTAAACAACCTGCACAGCACCACTGGAGCACACTTTCACAGCACTGTAAGCAACCTGCACAGCACCACTGGAGCACACTTTCACAGCACTGTAAGCAACCTGCACAGCACCACTGGAGCACACTTTCACAGCACTGTAAACAACCTGCACAGCACCACTGGACCACACTTTCACAGCACTGTAAACAACCTGCACGCACCACTGGAGCACACTTTCATGCAGGCTGGATTACAATTTTTTACAATCTTATTATTATTTCAGGACTGTAACCTGCCATGTGAACCCCCGTACCATTGATGGTATAGGGGGTAGTTTGTATTAATAAAACACAGATGTTTTTGTGCAATCTATCTATGTATTGACAGTTTATTCTTCACCACACACTCACTTCCTGACACCAGGTCTTGCCCATTCTGTTTCAAAACTGCCTGTACATGATGAAAATGTCTGCTAAGAAATAAATAATAAAAAAGTATAGTTTTCATATGACAATCGAGCTAAAAAAGCCTTGCACAAAATTGACTGCATCTAGCATTGTTGTAACAAGATTGGTCTTTCCTTGATAAAATCACATTCAAATGCTGCACTATGTCACACAGCAGCCACTCTAGGTCATCCAACTCAGGTTGCATCTTTTCTTTTGATACCAGGAAATCTTTAATATGAGGGAGCAGTGCAATAAATCTCTCCAAAACCTTCCCCTTTGCAGCACTTTTAATTTTGCCACAAAATGCTTGCTGAGGAATTATACTGTGTGATATATTAGTAAGTTCTGTCCAATTTTCTTCTGCAGAAGTGATGCAGATCCCTTTTCCCTCCTTTCATTGCAGATGCACCATCAGTCGTGACATTAATTACATTGTCAAATGAAAGCTTGTGCTCTTCAAAAAAAGTTACAATTGCTTGTAAAATACCAGTACCTTTAGTCTCCTCATGAAGGGGAAGGAGGCACACTAATTCATATGTGTACACAACAGGATGAGCATTTGCAATACAGTTACGTGCAAACACCATCAACTGTGCAATATCATTGACATCTGTAGATTCACCAACAGCCAAATATACATGCTTGGCTGCTCTGACTTCATTTATCACTTGCTTAATCACATCATTACTTAAATCTTCAATTCTTCAATTCTTCGTGAGCATGTGGAGTCTGACAGCTGTAAATTCTTAATTTCCCTCAAAATGGCATCTCGGTTTGAGAAATTATCAAACAATCAAACAAAACTTCTGCCCCAGCAATGAAACATTCTTTTATAGTTTCTGCATCGCAAAAGCTCTTTTTCTTCTTTGCCAGAGTATAGCAAATCTTGTAAGAAGCCTCAATGACTAAATCAGCTTCTTTTACAAAGTGGGTAAAACATGACTGTTGAGCTAAAAAATTTCAATCTTGATATTTTGTTTCCTCTTTTCAGTTTTCAGAGGATAATCTGAGGCAAAATCTTCCAAACAAGTGGCACCAGTGGTGTTTGAAGATGGAACAAAAACAAAAAGTCGTGTTCCCAGCTTGCTTGAAAAATCTGGCGCTCACAATCCAGTTTATTTATTTATTTATTTTTGCTAATTTTTGAGGGAGGGATTATAATACTTCTGTGTAACAACACAAAAACACAAAAGCTAGACGTACAACAAGATTTGTTGTTTGTGTCTTTTTGTAATAACGGAATAAAAAAAATTCCTTCAGATATTTTTTTTGTAAAACTTTTTTTTTTTTTTTTAGGTGATAGCAACACACTTCTGTAGCTACGCTGCTCTTGCATCAGTACTGAGAAAAATACCAGCTTGTTCTAAGAGTACTTGAGAAAAGCATAACCACGACTTGAATATTGTGTTCTGACATAAAAAAATCAAGTTTCTGTACAAATTAAAACTACTTCAGTGATCGGCATACAGGAAACAGCGCTGATATTTGCCAGTGTGTACTTGATGTTTAAATGCAAATTCTAATTTTAATAGCGCATTTACTGTAGGAATTGTTTTGTGAAAATACTAGCACCAAACTAACGCAGATTACTAAATCTGAATCTTACATTTGCAGCTGTACAATTTACAAAATTGGATGACTTGGAAGCAATTTGCTGCAACCCCCATATACTCAGTATTTTCGACGTTTTACATTTGACTACCATTACAACTGTATAAACCCTCTTGTCATGTTTTACTGTTAATAATAATAATAATAATAATAATAATAATAATAATAATAATAATAATAATAATAATAATAACAACTTTAATTTGATATAGCACCCTCCATACCAAGGTGTCTCAGGGTGCTGCACAATATGAAAAAAACTAAATCAGGAACATAGTAATAACAATAATAATAAAACAAAACAAACAATAAACAGTCAATTAAAAAATATATTCAAAACCGTTAAATAACAAATACAAACCAATTCCTAAGATCATAAAAACATTAAAAGTTTTAATAACAAGTCCACAGGATCACTGTAAAAAAAGCTGCCGAGAACAAACAAACGTTCCTTAATAGAGGTATTTAAAATTGTCAAGGGGTTTAACAAAGTAACGGCTTAGAATTATTTTTCGCAGGTCCCAGAGAATAGAACCAGGGGCCATGGGTAGAAGCTGAAGAAGGGCATATTCAGAACCGAGGGGAGAAGGAGCTTTTTCATGGAAAGGGTGGTGAACCATTGGAACAGGCTGCCGGACAGAGTTGCATTTCCCCTACTAACCTGGTTAGGAGTTTTTGTTTTTCCTCTCCTGAGTGGTAACAAAAGTGAGCGAGCATAGGTGGGCCGAAAGGCTTTTTCTCGTTGAAGTTCTTATGTTCTTATAACTCTAAACCAAATTCTAACATGAGTAAAGGGAAATGCTAGGCTGACAGTAGTTTTCTGAAAAGTGCTGTTTCCAGAAAACTAAATCAGAATAGTTTTATTAAAGCTGCTCTTTACTGTATTAACAGGGCTTCAAACAGTTACTGTAATAATGAACCATCCAGCTGCTTGTCCCACGATTTCCACATGGAGTGAATGCGAGTCCAAATTTGTCACTCCCATGAGAATAGCGTGCAGGCGCTTATATGTGCATCTGCAAAGTTGAACGTGTCTTTTTAACGCGCTTCAATGAAAAAATTAAGAGAACTGTATTGTAAAAGTGTATGCAGTTTTGCTTTGATGAGGATGCTTTTTTTTTTTTTTTTTTTTTTTTTTAATGGCACATTAAAAGCATCTAAGTTTGAGTTGGAGAGATATTTGGAGGAAACGCATACAGATTCAAAAAGGCAGGAGCCTATGTCAATTCCTTCAGACATCCCACCTATCAATCCACCAGAATACCAAATGGAGGACTGTGCACCTAAGTGGAAAGAAGTAGAGCAAGCTGTGAAAAAAGCAAGGGCTTCATCATCTCCAGGGCCTAATGGAGTTCCGTACAGAGTGTACAAGAGCGCTTCAGGAGTTCTACGAATCCTGTGGAAACTGATGAAAGTAGCATGGGAAAAACAGGTTGTACCAAGAGCATGGCGCCGAGCAGGTGGAGTCTTTATACCTAAAGAAAAGATTCTAGCAGCATCAGTCAGTTTCGCCCTATTTCCCTATTAAACGTAGAAGGCAAGATTTTCTTCAGCATTATTGCTCAGAGATTGTCAACTTACCTATTAAAGAACTGCTTCATTGACACTTCAATACAAAAGCGGGCATTCCAGGTTTCCCAGGATGCTTAGAACACATCAATGTGATCTGGCAACAAATTCAATCAGCTAAAAGGAGAGGAAGGAGCTCCATGTGACATTCCTGGATTTGGCTAATGCATATGGTTCAGTGCCACATGAACTTCTTTGGGCAGCATTTGATTTTTTCAGTGTACCAATGACAATAACAAATCTAGTGAAAGCCTACTTTGGAGATTTGCAATTTAGTTTCTCAACTTCAGAATTCAGCACTACATGGCAATGCCTAGAAGTTGGAATAATGGCAGGATGCACCATTTCTCCACTGGCTTTTACCATGGCAATGGAAGTAATCATTAGGGCATCAAAATGGGTGAGTGGGAGGAGAGCGCTTGGCTTCTGGAATGCGACTACCACCAATTCGAGCATACATGGATGACATGACAACCATGACTACAACAGTAGCCTGCACTAATCGGTTATTGGGCAAATTAACCAATAACATTGAATGGGCACGAATGCAATTCAAGCCCACTAAATCAAGGAACATCTCTATAATTAAAGGTAAAGTAGTAGATAAAACGTTCTTCATTAATGGTGAGGCAATACCAACAGTGTCTGAGAAGCCAGTGAAGAGCCTTGGGAGATGGTACGACGGGGATCTAAAGGACACAGTTCGTGTGGGAGAAGTTAGACAACAAGCTGTGGAAGGGTTGAAGAGCATAGACAGCAGCGCTTTACCAGGCAAACTAAAACTCTGGTGCCTTCAGTTTGGCCTACTGCCACGGCTGCTGTGGCCACTGACTGTGTACGAGGTTTCTTTGACAACAGTAGAGAAGCTGGAAGCTTTAATCAGTTCACACATCAGGAAATGGTTGGGAGTTCCACGCTGCCTCAGCAGAGTGGGACTTTATGGTAAAGGAATACTGCAGCTACCTGTCTCCGCTCTAACCGAGGAGTTTAAGTGCGCCAAGGTCCGACTGGAAATGACATTAGTAGAGTCACGCGACAAATGCGTAGGGAGGCAGCACCTGTGTTGAAAACTGGAAGAAAGTGGGTGGCAAAGAAAGCTGTGGAGGATGCAAAGGCTGCCCTTCGAATTGGTGATATCATGGGGCAAGTTCAGCATGGAAGAGGGGTCTTGGTCTCAGTTCAGCTCCTCCTACATGGCACAAGGCAGCCCCAGCGCAACGGAGGAAGCTTGTAGTCAATGAGGTGCAAAAGCAGGAGGAGAGGATGAGGTGTATAAAGGCCATTTCCCAGGGCAAGCAGGGAGAATGGATGAGATGGGAGAGTGTGGAACAACGCAAGATTGGCTGGCAAGACCTATGGTCAATGGAACAGAGCAGGATCAGTTTCCTTATAAGGTCAACATATGATGTTCTCCCATCACCACAGAACCTAAACCTCTGGGTAGGAGAGGATCCCTCATGTCCTTTGTGTTCATCACCTGCAACATTAAGGCACATTTTGACAGGATGTAAGGTGGCTCTTAGCCAAGGACGGTTTACTTGGCGCCATGACCAGGTGCTGCGATGTTTGGCCTTAGCATTGGAAGACAAGCGTAACATGACCAATAAGTTGCCACCTGTTCCATCAAAACATTACACACAAAGACAACATTCCTCCGCCCAGGAGAGCAACCACCAAGAAAAGGTGTTAAAACCAATCCTCGCCCAGGACAACTGGAAGCTGCTAGAGACTGGAAAATGCTGGCGGATGTTGGTCAACGGCTTATTTTTCCACCTGAGATTGCCACCACAAACCTTCGACCAGATATTGTCTTGTGGTCTGGATCAGCACGCCTTGTTCACCTGGTGGAGTTAACAGTGCCATGGGAGGATGCTGTAGATGAGGCGTATGAGAGGAAGAAACTGCGGTATGCTCAACTAGCCACTGAAGCAGAACAGCGAGGATGGAGAGTCTGGGTTTACCCAGTGGAAGTGGGATGTCGAGGATTTGTGGCACACTCTACAACCCGGTTTCTCAGAGATGTCGGATTCAATGGCCAAGAGTTGCGTCGCACAGTGAAGAACTTATCTGAAGCAGCAGAGAGGAGCAGCAACTGGCTGTGGTTGAGACGGAAAGATTCTGGCTGGGGATCTCAAGCACAATAGAAAGAAAGAAAGGCTGATATACAGGTAAGTAAGCTGGGCTGAGTTGAGTGGGGGACGGAGGGGGTGATGCTGGGACGCCAGAATCACCGTCGAGCCCTCTTGAGGTGTCGTGGGCTAGTCGACGAAACACCGAGGATGGAAGGTGCCCACTTGAAGACCCCAGAGATGTACCCTACTTAGCTCAATCCAGACGGTTGTCATGCTGATGCGCTGGGGAGACCGCACTATGGTTGATCCCGGAGCCAGCATCGCAGCCGTTGTGTGTGCTGATGCGCTAGGGAGGCAAAATAAGCTGATCCCTGGAGCCAGCATTACACTTCAGCCATCAACACCAGACAGAAGGATATCTACATCATCATATGGAAGGAAGCGCAAATGGATGGAGACACATATGGATCACATTAGTTTACTGTGAAGCTACGTCTTAGTTGGTGCTTATCTTGGCGAGAGCCAAGTTCAAATCAGCATGAAGTTTTAACATCTACTCTCATGTAATGGAAATCATGTGGTCCAGTGGTTAAAGAAAAGGACTTGTAACCAGGAGGTCCCCGGTTCAAATCCCACCTCAGCCACTGACTCATTGTGTGACCCTGAGCAAGTCACTTAACCTCCTTGTGCTCCGTCTTTCGGGTGAGATGTAATTGTAAGTGACTCTGCAGCTGATGCATAGTTCACACACCCTAGTCTCTGTAAGTCGCCTTGGGTAAAGGCGTCTGCTAAATAAACAAATAATTTTTACTAGCAGGTGGCAGCAGTCCCTAAGAAATGTGCTTGACAGACCGGGTCATCTGTATATACACAGCTGAGAGTGAAAAATGGATGCCTGTGTATCTATAGAGAATAAAACAAGGAGATTTCTTTATTTATTTGTAGGTGTTACAGGTTGTAAGGAAGCCTTGTCAGGTTTTGTACCTACATTTCACAGATAATAATGCATATAACAGCGCTATACACCCGTGCCTGTATATGACATGCTTTGATATCACACAAAAAATAATTTCTAAAAAGTGATATGCCTGCACAAGTATTATAATGTTATTATAATGCTGCCATTGTAAAAAAAAATATGCTATTTATACTTGTATAATGCTGCCATTGTAAAAAACAATGATGCTATGTTGTGATCTATATTATAATTAGGGCTTTTGATTTTCGGTTTTAACCGATAAAACCCGATAAAACACCCCCAATACAAAAAAAATTAAAATCGGTGGCTAGCCAATAAACACCGGAAAACACAGTAAAAACTGTGGAAATGGTTAATCAATTCACGTTGACTTTACCCTTTTCCCATTAAAAAATAAAACCTACTACAAAAATAATAATAAATACATTTCCCAGCGGTGCTGGGCAGTGTCCCGCCTTCCTGACTTGCATCTATCATTGATTCGTTCTCAATACTTTAAACACACCCCAACTACTGAGTGACAACACATTCCTACATTTCTATTGGCTACTCCGCTTGCGAGATTTAAAACAAGATTACAATCAGGATGGAGGCTTGTTAGTGGGATTTCAAGCTGTATTACAGTTAAGATACGGAGGATTTAAAACAGAATTGTGTCGAAATGTACAAAAATGCCTACACACAAAAACCCTAGAAGAATGTGCCCGTGACCATAGGGATTTCGTTGTGGAAGACAGCAAAGGAAAGAAGGTACAACTAAGTGTGCAAGTACTGTCGAGTTACTACTATACATATTTTGACACAAAAAAAGCATTTTGGAAAGTAACTGAAAACACTAATGTCATACATTATATCAAAAATGAAAGCCCTGAAAAAAATGATTTACATAAAATTCAAAAATAGCTAAAAAATAAGCACTGAAAAATACAATTAATAAAACCTGAAAAACAGAAGCCCTAATTATAATGCTACAGTTGTAAACACATTGTTGTTATTTTGTTATTTAAGTTCTATTGAAATACTGTATTTCTGTTTATCATAATCGCAATAAAAAAAGTATTGTATTGAAAACTGTCCAAATTGCTTATTTGAGGCTAAGAATGAAAAAACTTTTTGATACATTTTCTGGAAACTTTGTTTTCACGACTGCTGAAATTGTATATTTTCTGAAAATGAATGTTCCTAAAAAGCTGTACATCGCCAAAGGAATGACAAACTAGACCCAGATTATTTCACAGACCCAGATTACCAGTCATCAGAACATTTTCTAAAAAGCTATTCTTCAAGCACATTACGGTACCTCAGAAATAAATGAGAGGGCATCTTTATTTTCCTCTGTATAAGGTTGCAGATCCACAGTAAGGCATCCATGATCTCATTAGATCATTTAAAATCAATAAACTGCAAATAAGCTGCAAGCCTCTGTCAGTGGGTGCCTTGGTGTGGGACAAGGGCCTTATCATACTAGTATTACATTGTGTCATCTTATAAATGGAAATAGACTGAAGATAACGCTGTTGAAGAATCCTGTATGAAGTTAAGAGAATGTCTTTGATTAAAATTCCTGCACAACAGAGACTCTGATTTAGCAGTCTGTACCAGGCCCGACTGTCTGTTTTCATGCATAGTAATTGCATTGTACTTCTGCCAGTTAGTTATATATCCATCGGCCAATTTTGTTTTAATTATTGGGAGCAAATAGGTTGTTACTGAAATAAATTACCCTCTTTGCCATTCGGTTGGTGCTGTTGCAAAGATAAGAATTTCTTTATAAAAATAGCTACATCTAAGACATGACATTTCAAAATGAAAGCTATTGCTTTTTTTTTACCTGCAACAAAATTAGCATTTGTAGTCTGGCAGTCACAAGAAGGACTGCAAACTCATTCCAGTGTTGATGTCTCTCCAATGATCAGTCAGTCTTGCTCCTTTTCTTCCTGTTGTAACAGCCTGCAAACAATCCTGCACTCTGTCACTGAAACAATACAAATAAATACAAAACCCTTGGAATTAAACACCTCTTTCAAAAAATACATCTGTTGTAACCAAATAAAAAAAAAACCTTATTAAAACTAGAAGAAAAATCTATTGATTTATTTGTATTGAAGCAGTTCCTTAATTTGCCTGTAAAGGATGGCAATTATTCAGTTATCTAAACACACCTTTTTCTTTTATCAAAGCACAAGGCCAGAACATAGATGCTGTAGAGGACTCTCTTTCTCTTACTTTTTTTTCATGGTTTTTTTTCCAGATTGCAGACATTTATTTTCAAATATGCTTGTGAAATGTAAAAATATATACACAATGTCTCAAATCGAAATGATTAGACGCTATTAACTATCAGTGTTTGTGTAAGATTGAAAGTAAACTAGAACTGTCAATGTTGTGCTGAGAAAATAAATGTAATTTCCAGAATGTATTTGGTTAAATGCAATGTGTGTTAAAGGAACCACATTATACAGAATATTGTGTTGAAGTTAATTACTGATTACATGTTTCTTTAAGTGCTTATTTAGTTGTTTAAATCTTAGCACTTTCTGGATGGTAAAAGTTTAAGCAACTGAAAGCTGACTATTTTAGTCATAATTAAAACCATTTAAGTCTAAAAACTGGTCTTTTGAATTTGAAACATTTGATTAGTCTGAAAGCTTTTTAGTCTTAATAGAAGCAATTTACGTCTATAAACTGACTTTTTGAAATTATGTAAATTTAATGTAAGCCTTAAAGCTTATTTATAGTAATATCAGTTTAAACATGGTTGGCTTGTTTATACTCTATATAGTATACAATTTTACAGCTTACTGTAAAGATTATTGTAAATTTTGAAATTTGATGTCTCAAGAAAATAAACATTTTTGATTGTATTTTTCTGACTACTTGTTGTTTATTTGTTTGAATGCGTGGTGGTTGTGGGTTGTGTAATTGTCAGGGATATGTTTTCAACCTGAAAAAAGAAACAAGGACCAGGGGTCACAAATGGAGATTAGATAAAGGAGCATTCAGAACAGAAAATAGGAGGCACTTTTTTACACAGAGAATTGTGAGGGTCTGGAACCTACTCCCCAGTAATGTTGTTGAAGCTGACACCCTGGGATCCTTCAAGAAGCTGCTTGATGAGATTCTGGGATCAATAAGCTACTAACAACCAAACGAGCAAGATGGGCTGAATGGCCTCCTCTCGTTTGTAAACTTTCTTATCTTCTTATGTTCTTATGTTCTTGTGTATAAGTGTGTGGTGGTTGTAGGTTGTGTAATTGTCAGGGATATGTTTTGAATGTGTGCTGGTTGTGTAATTGTCCGGGATATGTTCTGAATGTGTGCTGGTTGTGTAATTGTCAGGGATATGTTTTGAATGTGTAGTAGTTGTGTAATTGTCAGGGATATGTTTTGAATGTGTGCTGGTTGTGTAATTGTCAGGGATATGTTTTGAATGTGTGCTGGTTGTGTAATTGTCAGGGATATGTTTTAAATGTGTGGTGGTTGTGTAATTGTCAGGGATATGTTTTGAATGTGTGGTGGTTGTGTAATTGTCCGGGATATGTTCTGAATGTGTGCTGGTTGTGTAATTGTCAGGGATATGTTTTGAATGTGTGGTGGTTGTGTAATTGTTAAGTATATGTTTTGAGAGTGTGGTGGTTGTGAGTTGTGTAATTGTCAGGGATATGTTTTGAGTGTGTGGTGGTTGTGTAATTGTCAGGGATATGTTTTGAATGTGTGGTGGTTGTGTAATTGTCCGGGATATGTTCTGAATGTGTGCTGGTTGTGTAATTGTCAGGGATATGTTTTGAATGTGTGGTGGTTGTGTAATTGTTAAGTATATGTTTAGAGTGTGTGGTGGTTGTGAGTTGTGTAATTGTCAGGGATATGTTTTGAGTGTGTGCTGGTTGTGTAATTGTCAGGGATCTGTTTTGAGTGTGTGCTGGTTGTGTAATTGTTAGGGATATGTTTTGAGTGTGTGCGGGTTGTGGGTTGTGTAATTGTCAGGGATATGTTTTCAATGTGTGCTGGTTGTGGGTTGTGTAATTGTCAGGAATATGATTTGAATGTGTGCTGATTGTGTAATTGTCAGGGATATGTTTAGAGTGTGTGCTGGTTGTGTAATTGTTAGGGATATGTTTTGAGTGTGTGCTGGTTGTGGGTTGTGTAATTGTCAGGAATATGTTTTGAATGTGTGCTAGTTGTGTAATTGTCAGGGATATGTTTAGAGTGTGTGCTCGTTCTGGGCTGTGTAATTGTCAGGGATATATTTTGAGTGTGTGATGGTTGTGGATTGTGTAATTGTCAGGGATATGTTTAGAGTGTGTGCTGGTTGTGGGTTGTGTAATTGTCAGATATATGTTTTGAATGTGTGCTGGTTGTGTAATTGTCAGGGATATGTTTAGAGTGTGTGCTCGTTCTGGGTTGTGTAATTGTCAGGGATATATTTTGAGTGTGTGATGGTTGTGGGTTGTGTAATTGTCAGGGATATATTTTGAGTGTGTGATGGTTGTGGGTTGTGTAATTGTCAGGGATATGTTTTGAATGGGTGCTGGGTGTGTAATTGTCAGGGATATATTTTGAGTGTGTGATGGTTGTGGGTTGTGTAATTGTCAGGAATATGTTTTGAATGGGTGCTGGGTGTGTAATTGTCAGGGATATGTTTTGAATGGGTGCTGGGTGTGTAATTGTCAGGGATATGTTTAGAGTGTGTGCTGGTTGTGGGTTGTGTAATTGTCAGGGATATATTTTGAGTGTGTGATGGTTGTGGGTTGTGTAATTGTCAGGAATATGTTTTGAATGTGTGCTCGGTGTGTAATTGTCAGGGATATGTTTTGAATGAGTGCTGGGGGTGTAATTGTCAGGGATATGTTCTACCATGTTCTACAAAAGGGCTCTAAATTTTATGGTGCATGATAATTGCAATTAATGTGCACGTTAATGATTTCCGTATTTACTTTTGCAATTTTCTTCATTATCGCACAAAATAGTGGGCATATTATGGTACACACTAATTTCATTGTGCCACACTGTGATAATCAGAATGAATGTTTTTTGTATGGTAATGCATGATAATGTATTTAAATGAGGCACCCCCGCTCTGATATCTCAAATTGACTCCCTGTCTAGTTTGAGATCTCTCAAATTGACTTTCTGTCCTGTGTGAGATATCTCAGATTGACTTCCTGTGAAATGCTCTATGTTTTGAATGGACTTCTGGCCCATTTCAAGATATTTCAAACTAGACAGGAAGTCATTTTGAGATATCTCAAATTGGTTTTCATGACTTAGTGTCAGTGTTATGAAATAACTTCCTGTTCATTTATTCAAGTGCTGTTGAAAGTACGTAATTGACTATTCTGAGTGAGTACCCAAGAATGGCACATTCTGAAGTTTCATCAGTTCTAAGAACAATTAAAAGTGTACTGACAACAATAGAAAGAAATGTTCAGGAAGGATCTGTTCTGGATTCTAACACTAACAGGCTGCTACACAATGCAAAAATCAACTATGATAGAATTGCTTTAGAATTACCAGAAGCGACTCGAGATGAATTAAACCGATGATTCCATGATTTAATTCCTCTAACTGAAAGATATGGTGATTCAGCCCATTCTCAATCAATCGTCAACAATTGTGTTGTTGTTCGCGTTAAAGAAGGTATGTAACAGGATTTTGAATCTGCCTGTGTTTTGGTTGCCTAGGAAAATGTTTTAAATGGTTTAATAACACTTAAAACAGAAATATAGGATGCTGTGTGGTCCAGTGGTTAAAGAAAAGGGCTTGTAACCAGGAGGTCCCCGGTTCAAATCCCACCTCAGCCACTGACTCATTGTGTGACCCTGAGCAAGTCACTTAACCTCCTTGTGCTCCGTCTTTGAGACGTCAGGTGAGACGTGATTGTAAGTGACTCTGCAGCTGATGCACACCCGAGTCTCTGTAAGTCGCCTTGGATAAAGGTGTCTGCTAAATAAACAAATAATAATAACTTAAAATGTTTATTTGTATGGTTAAGTAACAATGTACTGTATAAGGGGGAATTGTAAAGTGCTGGTTTAAAAGAGGATTGAAACTTTAAATAGCTGTCCAGTAGGATTTCAAGTTCAACACAACAATCAGTCCATTGAATGGGACGTTATCAAGCAACAATCATCCCATAGGAATGGGCCAGTAGGTACCTACCCCTAAACCTAATGTCTACAACTAACCTAATCTCTACCCCTAAACCTAATCTCAACCCCTAAACCTAACTGAGTTACTATTAGAGTCATTTTTACTATTATTTCAACACTGCTTTTTAGCACCCTCTAGCTGCATTAAAGCGCTTGATCTCTGCCTGTTAGCAGGCTAGTAGGTACCTACTGGCCCATTCATATGGGATGATTTTGGGGGATGGGGGGTTTACTAGCCAATTATTGTCAGGTGTGATTCGACTCATCTTTTTTAACTTAAAACATTTCAACCCCAGCATCAATTGCTCGGTTGAGAATATGAAAAAGAAAAAAAAACTACAAGTGAGAATGGTATCGATTATTGTGTTTTGCGTCTTGCACTGTCCAATGCAGGTAGCATGTAAGCAAAACAATAGTGTGTGCCGTCTTCACTTAGGGTTTTAAATAAATAACTAGATTTTTCACATTCTCAAACAATGATGCTGAGGATTCTTGGACTCAGAGTGTGCATACACAAACTTAAGTCAAATCAAACGATGTATTCAAATACTCATACAGAATGTAACATAAACAATGATACAACATGTTATTAATATAAGTAGCAGAAGCCCTAATAACTTAGAAAGGTATTATCCATATTGGATATCGCACAAACATATCTGTCCAAAATAATTGCATTTTAATTTACAGGAATACAATTGAACATCGTGTTTTTCGAAAAATATGCAATTATTTTGGACAGATATGTTTTTGCGATGTGCAACACTGATACTCTTACAATGTCCATATTTTAATTTATTTATGCAACAAATACAGAATGTACACTTGCATTTATTTTGCTAAAACCAGTTACAGTCTATTAAGGTGGTGAATAATTCTGGAGGCTACTGTGTATATATATATATATATATACTGTATATATATATATATATATATATATATATATATATATATATATATATATATACAGTACTGTGCAAAAGTTTTAGGCAGGTGTGAAAAAATGCTGTAAAGTAAGAATGCTTTCAAAATAGACATGTTAATAGATTTTATTTATCAATTAACTAAATGCAAAGTGAATGAACAAAAGAAAAATCTAAATCAAATCCATATTTGGTGTGACAACCCTTTGCCTTCAAAACAGCATCAATTCTTCTAGGTACACTTGCACAAAGTCAGGGATTTTGTAGGCATATAGTCAGGTGTATGATTAAACAATTATACCAAACAGGTGCTAATGATTATCAATTCAATATGTAGGTTGAAACACAATCATTAACTGAAACAGAAACAGCTGTGTTGGAGGAATAAAACTGGGTGAGGAACAGCCAAACTCAGCTAACAAGGTGAGGTTGCTGAAGACAGTTTACTGTCAAAGTCATACACCATGGCAAGACTGAGCACAGCAACAAGACTCAAGGTAGTTATACTGCATCAGCAAGGTCTCTCCCAGGCAGAAATTTCAAGGCAGACAGGGGTTTCCAGATGTGCTGTCCAAGCTCTTTTGAAGAAGCACAAAGAAACGGGCAACGTTGAGGACCGAGACGCAGTGGTCGGCCAAGGAAACTTACTGCAGCAGATGAAAGACACATCATGCTTACTTCCCTTCACAATCGGAAGATGTCCAGCAGTGCCATCAGCTCAGAACTGGCAGAAAACAGTGGGACCCTGGTACACCCATCTACTGTCCGGAGAAGTCTGGTCAGAAGTGGCCTTCATGGAAGACTTGCGGCCAAATAGCCATATTTCCGACGTGGAAACAAGGCCAAGCGACTCAACTCTGCACGAAAACACAGGAACTGGGGTGCAGAAAAATGGCAGCAGGTGCTCTGGACTGATGAGTCAAAATTTGAAATATTTGGCTGTAGCAGAAGGCAGTTTGTTCGCGAAGGGCTGGAGAGCGGTACACGAATGAGTGTCTGCAGGCAACAGTGAAGCATGGTGGAGGTTCCTTGCAAGTTTGGGGCTGCATTTCTGCAAATGGAGTTGGGGATTTGGTCAGAATTAATGGTCTCCTCAATGCTGAGAAGTACAGGCAGATACTTATCCATCATACAATACCATCAGGGAGGCATCTGATTGGCCCCAAATTTATTCTGCAGCATGACAACGACCCCAAACATACAGCGAAAGTCATTAAGAACTATCTTCAGCGTAAAGAAGAACAAGGAGTCCTGGAAGTGATGGTATGGCCCCACAGAGCCCTGATCTCAACATCATCGAGTCTGTCTGGGATTACATGAAGAGAGAGAAGCAACTGAGGCTGCCTAAATCCACAGAAGAACTGTGGTTAGTTCTCCAAGATGTTTGGGCCAACCTACCTGCCGAGTTCCTTCAAAAACTGTGTGCAAGAGTACTTAGAAGAATTGATGCTTGATGCTGTTTTGAAGGCAAAGGGTGGTCACACCAAATATGGATTTGATTTAGATTTTTCTTCTGTTTTCTCACATTGCATTTAGTTAATTGATAAATATAATCTATTATCATGTCTATTTTTGAAAGCATTCTTACTTTACAGCATTTTTTCAGACCTGCCTAAAACTTTTGCACAGTACTGTATATATATATATATATATATATATATATTGTATAGTGATGTCCAAGTTCCGGCATAGGGACCTTAGGGGGGACTGTCGGACCTGGGTCACCCGCTCTGTAAGCCAGCGTGTTACCGCATCACTAAAAGGTCCGGACCCCTATATATATATACATGTTTCAGAAAGGGTTAAACTGCAGTGTACAAATATGTCTGAAAATATGCTGTATTTCACACAGCTATAGAAAGACTAGAAAACTTAATTGATCTAATTATTTATTTAGCTGGATACATTTAACTGTTTTCCAGGCCATAACATATTTTATAGGCAAATTCACCTTGAATGACGCGCACATTTGAAATCATCAACTGCAACATACCTTTTAATTATTTTTTTACATGTCAAATTGAGTAAGTAATCATATCAATTATGTACTAGAGAGCAAACATTGGAAAAGAAACCAGCAGACATTGTGGCCGTCCAGGAACTGAGGGTAGAATTAAATCAAAACTTTGACCCGCCCGCTAATCATAAATGATTTAATCCCAGCCTTTGACATCCATGATTTAGCCATTTAGGAATTAAAATTAATAATGGCAGGATCACAATAGTGAAATACATAGATTTACAGAAATGGAGTTTATTAGTGCTTTGGGTCCCATTTATGTTAGTTTTCATTTCTCAGCTTCAAAGGTTCCAGCAATCAAGAAAATAAAAGTAGCTATTGAACATAGGCCCAGATTAAATACAAAATGTGACCCACCCACTGATCACAAAATACAACTCAGAATTTGATGGCAGTTGAGTAGAAGAAGTTGTTTCTTAAAAAAAAGGAAAGCGCTATTAAGTACAGGTTTGTTATTTGTGATAAGCGGGTGGGTCAAAGTTTTGATTTGGTTTACTGGTATTGTTATGCAATTAATTATAGTTATGAAGTTACATTGGTCTGTGTTGCTAACGACATCTAATAAAGTATTTTAAAAAGTACATAAAAACAGAAGTCTAATTATTTCATTGAAGTATATTCACACAGTTGCCATTTCATAAAACAAAATGATAATGCTTTACAATTAAACAATTTACTATGTATATGAACACATGCATACAGTTATCCATAGTACACCACTCTTGTGCAACCAAACCAGTGATGATTACAATAAATGCAAATCTACAAAATAAGAAACATCCCATGCAAAACAAAAACAAAGGATTATATTTCACAAGGGTTAGTTTTTGGGTTGGCTGGTATTGGAATGTGTACAAAAATACACTAGATCGACAAATCAAATGCCATGTAAGTGGTACTTCAAATACTTTTACAACATACTTATATTGATTTGTTTTTCAAATACTGTAAAAATGGTAAGGTGTGATCAACTATGCAAATGTTCCTTTAATCTCAGTAAACAAAAATGGCACAGTAACATACATTAGTTTGAGACTGGGGCATGGACAATATACTTACTAAAAGCATTATTATCATAACATAAAAACACATCTGGGAGGTCCTTTGTTCGTTGCAATTGGGACTAACTAACCACGGGATAATCCACTACTTTTTGTTCGTTGCAATTGACCCAATATTTTTTTCTAAAGCAGACCGTGTGAGGTTAATGATAAGGGCAAGCAGCTAATCGTATCATCACTATATTTAAAGTGTCCAAAATGTACATCCGACACTGTGGAATTGCCCATTATTTAATTTTGATCATAGTACTATTATGCTAGATAAATCAGTTTATATCAAGCTTATATTTAAAAAAACATAGTGTATTTTGCAACATGTTTAAATGATGTACTATAGTTAGGGCCCTGCGTTTTTCTGTTTGTTTTTTTGAAGTAGGAAACAAAGAAAAGACCTGAAAAGTGGAGACTCTGGCCGATATTAATCAAGGGTTTACACCAATCTTTTTTTCTAAATTTAATAAAATACGAATTAAAGTTTCACATGCATACAATATAATAGTTTAATGGCTATTTCAAACATAAGAAAGCCACACATTCAATTTACACTCCAAAAACCCTGATGAAGGCTTTTAGCCAAAACGTTGGTCTTTGAATAAAACTGAAAACGTTTTGAAGTGTAAATTGATTTATTTTCTCATGTTTGACTGAGGCTTTGCTCCATTGGCCAGCACCTCTGCCATGGGGCTTGGGTGTGCATATATCATCATTAGGAAACTGTATACTAAGCACTTTTGTATGATAAGTTTATTCTATACATTATGAAATGTACAGAAATTATTATTAACACCCGTTTGATTATTCATACTATTTACTTAGCCTCACACACTTCTGTTAATTAAAACCTGTTATGATTGTCCTAGCAATAGATACGGTTAATAATAGATACGCTGTGCTCTAATTTACAGAGTGGTAAACAAAAACAAAAAAAGTTTGGCCAACCATTTTGGTTATACTTTGGCCTACCCGTAGTGTGTGAATTCTTTCAAACGATGGGGGAGAGACTTATGCTGTCCAATACGATGAAAATATCCCAACAATTTAAATAATGCAAAGCTGGTTCTGAAACACAACATTAATGAAAGCTAGGAGCAGTAATCTGCGGTTATGGATTTGAATTATTTCTAAATTAAACGTTCTTCATTAACGGTGAGGCAATACCAACAGTGTCTGAGAAGCCAGTGGGAGATGGTACAATGGGGATCTAAAGGACACAGTTCGTGTGGGAGAAGTTAGACAATAAGCAGTGGAAGGGTTGAAGAGCATAGACAGCAGCGCTTTACCAGGCAAACTAAAACTCTGGTGCTTTCAGTTTGGTCTACTGCCGAGGTTGCTGTGGCCACTGACTGTGTACGAGGTTTCTTTGACAACAGTAGAGAAGCTGGAAGCCTTAATCAGTTCATACATCAGGAAATGGTTGGGAGTTCATCGCTGCCTCAGTAGAGTGGGACTTTATGGTAAAGGAATACTGCAGCTACCAGTCTCCGCTCTAACTGAGGAGTTTAAGTGCGCCAAGGTCAGACTGGAAATTACATTAATAGAGTCACGCGACAAATGCGTAAGGGAGGCAGCACCTGTGCTGAAAACTGGAAGAATTTGGTGATATCATGGGGCAAGTTCAGCTTGGAAGAGGGGGTCTTGGCCTCGGTTCAGCTCCTCTTACATGGCACAAGTCAGCCCCAGCTCAACAGAGGAAGATGGTAGTCAACGAGGTGCAAAAGCAGGAGGAGAGGATGAGGTGTATAAAGGCCATTTCCCAGGCCAAGCAGGAAGAATGGATGAGATGGGAGAGTGTAGAACAACGCAAGATTGGCTGGCAAGACCTATGTCAATGGAACAGAGCAGGATCAGTTTCCTCATCAGGTCAACATATGATGTTCTCCCATCACTACAGAACCTAAACCTTTGGGTAGGAGAGGATCCCTCATGTCCTTTGTATTCATCACCTGCAACATTAAGGCACATTTTGACAGGATGTAAGGTGGCTCTTAGCCAAGAACGGTTTACTTGGCGCCATGACCAGGTGCTGTGATGTTTGGCCTTAGCATTGGAAGACAAGCGTAACATGACCAATAAGTTGCCACCTATTCCATCAAAACATTACACACAAAAGACAACATTCCTCCGTCCAGGAGAGCAACCACCAAGAAAAGGTGTTAAAACCAATCCTCGCCCAGGACAACTGGAAGCTGCTAGAGACTGGAAAATGCTGGCAGATGTTGGTCAACGGCTTATTTTTCCACCTGAGATTGCCACCACTAACCTTCGACCAGATATTGTCTTGTGGTCTGGATCAGCAAGCCTTGTTCACCTGGTAGAGTTAACAGTGCCATGGGAGGATGCTGTAGATGAGGCGTATGAGAGGAAGAAACTGCGGTATGCTCAACTAGCCACTGAAACGGAATAGCGAGGATGGAGAGTCCTGGTTTACCCAGTGGAGATGGGTTGTCGAGGATTTGTGGCACACTCTACAACCCGGTTTCTTAGAGACGTCGGATTCAGTGGCCAAGAGTTGCGTCGCACAGTGAAGAACTTAACTGAAGAAGCAGAGAGGAGCAGCAACTGGCTGTGGTTGAGACAGAAAGATTCTGGCTGGGGATCTCAAGCACAATAGAAAGAAAGAAACGCTGATGTACAGGTAAGTAAGCTGGGCTGAGTTGAGTGGGAGATCGGAGGGGGGTGATTCTGGGACGCCAGAATCACCGTCGAGCCCTCTTGAGGTGTCGTGGGCTAGTCGACGAAACACCGAGGATGGAAGGTGCCCACTTGAAGACCCCAGAGATGTACCCTACTTAGCTCAATCCAGACGGTTGTCATGCTGATGCGCTGGGGAGATCGTATTGTGGTTGATACCCGGAGCCAACATCGCAGCCGTTGTGTGTGCTGAAGCGCTAGGGAGGCAAAATAAGCTGATGCCTGGAGCCAGCATTACACTTCAGCCATCAACACCTGACAGAAGGATATCTACATTATTATATGGAAGGAAGCGCAAATGGATGGAGACACCTATGGATCACATTAGTTTACTGTAAAGCTACGTCTTAGTTGGTGCTTATCTTGGCAAGAGCCGAGTTCAAATCAGTATGAAGTTTTTACATCTACTCTCTGTGGCAAAGTGCCCCCCCCTGTGTATTATATGTTACGTGTTGTGTGTAAATGTTGGGGTATAGTCATCGGTACACGGGATATAAACGGGTCTGTGTTTCACGTGTGGTTTAAAAATGTAGATTTGTATTTAGGCACGAGGAGGGCACAAATCACTTCACGTGCTGGTTAAAGTAATAATATGTGAGCACGGGGAATTGCACTTTAATTAATTCACGTGCAGTTGTACCGAGATTCCAATTGAATGATTGACTAGCAATCGAGTCTCGGTACAACTGCATAAAAGCTGCATGTTTTCACTCACTCGGGGTTGTGTGTTCGTTGAGTGGAGAACGGAGAGAGAGAGAGAGAAGGAGAGTATTATTTAAAACAATTGCTATCGCGTGCTGGAGGACCAGCACGATACTTGTTTAGTTATTTACTCACCGTGTTTGTGTGTCTGTCCGTCCACCGTTTGTTTAATTGATAGTCCGTTTTTGTTCGTCTATTTATTTTGGCGCAAGTGCCGTGTCCTGTTTCGTGTTCTGTTTTGTTAAACCTTTTTATTTTGATTATTAAATGCTGAGCGCGATCACGCGCTCAGCTTCACCAAAACCCCAAGTCTCTGTCTGCTCTGTGTGTTTCTATTTCTGGTCTGAGTTCCTCCCTGCAGCCAGCCTGTCACACTCTCTTATAATGGAAATAATCTATTACAGTGCAGCGCAAATTTGGGTACTTGTAAGATGTCACATTTCTAATTCACATGCTCATGAAGAGCAGTCTGAATACTTCTATTTTCTGTTATATAGCCTAGTGTATATATATATATTGTTCAAGAATCAGTGGCAGAAATGAGATTTCTGAAGAAAAAAAAACACTTCTGTTGACGAAATAATTAACCCAGGCAAACCCAAAGCTTTTAAATAATTGATTTACACATTCTCTGAAATAACACTGAATGCAATTATTACTAACACGTATGATTAAAATTAAATGTCAGTAGTCATCTACAGGGTTCTGTTAATAAAGCTGCCAATGCACGTAGTTTGTTGAAATAGGATGACTAATTGAGATGATTAAAGTGGGATGATTGTTCATGATTGTTCAATAGGTGGCATCACGAGGAGGTTATATCGGCATCTTGGGGCTGGAGGACTGAAATACAGGTTAAAAAACAAGTTGTGAAAAATGCAGGCCCCTAATTACAATCCTAGTGTATAAGAATCATTTTACTTTCATATTTTAGCTGATTTGTGCAGATATCAGCTTGAGGGAGCCCAGATCATAAGAAAAACAATCACAGCTGAATTAACGGGGGAGTTAGAGGCAAATGCAACCGTTGCAAGTCATTTGAACATGAACTACAATCAATGAACATCAATGAACTACAATCAATCACAAAAGTTTTTTTTTTTTCTTTCAGAAAGCCATTAGTGCATATTAGTGTATATTTCCCAGATATCAGAAAAAATAAGCCTTTTAGCCATTACAAAAATATCCAAGAAAATCACATTAAAGTGTCTTATAATAGTGATCAAATATAGCTTGCAATAACTTTTCAATTTGACACACTAGTATAAATTAAAATAACCTGGGAAATGTGCACACATATATGATGAAATCTGCTTTTGACAAATGAAAAAAGTTCACTGGCAAATTAAAAACTTTTATGAATAAAATCAGTTTGGATTTTTTATCGCCATGATGGGATGATGGAAAATGTAGTTCTGAAGTTCTACTGAAGGGAGCATGTGAACCCATCTTGGAAACAGAGTGCAATGGATTGCAATTTAAGTGGTAAAGAAGGATGCCAAACATAAAATATTAAAACAATACACCCACCTTACTTAAACATTTGTAGCAACACATGGGAACATGTAACACACACATAAAAGAATTGTAGTTACCTTTTAAGTAACAACTCGTAACGAAATCCAGCAGACACAGGACCAGGTTTGAAAAACAATGGGCTAAAGAAGCAACTCATTTCATGCTTTCCTCTGTCAAGACGGACTTTCTTTTCATCCAGACGAGAGACACTGATCTGAACCTGAAAAATAAAAATAATAATGGTATGGTTAAATCTTTTTTTATTATTATTTTTTTTTTTATAAATTTAGAATCAGCAATAATGTTTCCCCCTTTTTCACCCTAATTTGGAATTGTAAATTTGATTCAAATTGGTTCACAGCAACGACTCTCTGCTTCTTTAGGAGGGATGATACAAAGCACATGTCCTCCATCCTCCAATACATGCATTGTTAAAGCCAATCACTATTTTTTACACTGCAAGCTCAGAGCCCCCACAGCACAGCTGATACACCGTTCAGAGGATTCGATGCAGCTGAAACTGCGACAATCCTAAACCCTCAGGCCACAGAAGTCATTTGTGCATGGTGAACTGAGGAAGCCCTAGCCCGGGTGGAGGCTTTTACCAGATACGCCACTTAGGATCTCCAAAATACTTTCCATATTTTACAAATAGGACTTGAATGTTGATTTTTACCGATATCAATATATCAACTAAAAAAATCAGGAAAATAAATATGCGTATGGACTAAACTATAGCCTAAGCTATAAGACTACCATCATTTGTAAATTATTTTAGAAGCATCTCCCATGCTAAACTTGTTTTTTGTTAATATATGGTAAACATAAAAAAGACATCTAGGTTTTCAGACAATGATGACTGAAGTACTAAACAAGTAACAGAAAAATAAATACATAAAAACATTACTGTTAATGTAAGGCTACGTGGTTAAGCACTTTAAACATTCGCAAGTCCTTTATAAAAATGAAGAATTACAATGGGAGTGCCAGGTTGTATATATGCAAAAGGAGATGCTGGAGGAGTTGAGGAAGGTAACTGTGCTTTGAAATCATAAAACCATTACAACCACTTTACCATAAAAATATCATAAATAAATATACAGTATGACATACATTGATTTACAATGTGAAATTATGTGAATCTTAGACCTGGACCAAATCAAAACATTGACCCACCCACTAATCGCAAATTACAAACCCAGTATTATGTCCAGTTCCCTCTGGGGTTGAAGGAATAACCCTCAGACAAACAAAAAAGCCGCCATCAGTACAAGGTTTATAATTTGTGATTAGCGGGTGGGTCAAAGTTTTGAAACTGTTTTGAAACGGTTTAAAAGTACCAATGTTTATTTCAGACTAGGGGTGTCAAACCCAGTTCCTGGAGGGCAGCAGTGTCTATTGGTTTTCGTTCCAACTTCTGTTCTTAATTAATTAATTGATCAAATTATTTAATCAAGTTTACATGTTTTATTTTTTTGCAAAGTATTTTACTGTTGATTAATTAAAATGTGCCCATTACTGGAGAAAAAAAAAAAAGCCTATTAAATATTTTGGATACGTATTAAATGCATCGTAATGTACTTCATCGTAATGTACGTGAAAATGTCTATATAAATTGTATGTAGGCCAATATACTCAAATACTATTTCACACAAAACACATGAACTAGAAGCAGCTTTCCAACACTGATAAAAAAAACCTCAATATCACAAATGTAATATAATGGAGGAAATAGAAGAGTATTTTATTTTCAATGGAAATCTCAAACAGTCAAAGAAAAAAGAGGTCAGAGTATATAATGCTAAGTCTCAATATTTAAAACTTATATCCCAAAATATAACGTTTGACAAGCTGTGAAAATGCAAAAGTCCAGTCACTTGACTTGATTTTTCCAGCACTCTACTAGCCAATCCACTCTTTTGCTCAGTCATATATGGTGCACCCTCTGTTGTAATCCCACCAGTTAGTTTCTTCCAAGGTAATTCTGCACTTTCCATGGCTTCTTGAAGTTAAAAATGTCTTTCCTTTTGTTCAGACTCCATAGCTTCTTTAATTTCCAGTAAACTCAAAACATGTTGCTTTGTGCAGCGTATCATAGTGACGGTATGGTATGATCTTTCATAACTGTAACCGTTGCACTGCAAATCAGACATGTTGCCTTGTCGTCAAAATTATTCAGTGAAAAAATAATCATCTGGCTAATGATTTTGGAATCTTCTGTGTTCCACCTCCACCTTTTGGTTCTGTGACATCTCCAACTACTTTTTTGCTGCTGATTTTAAATTTGACACAAAGTAAAATAGTTTAAAGAAGTCTTCGCTTAGCTACCCTGATCAAAATTGTGTGCATGAGGAAAATGGATCTTGTGTGCTATTTGATTGGCTATTTTACTACCTCTGTGAGCTGTGATTGGCTTAATTGGGAATGTCACTCATCCAATACAGACAACACATGTTGAATACGTGTGCTAAATTAAAGAGGCGGTTTGTTTTAAGAATAATTCCAAAACGATACAGTACAATGCAATTTTAGAAACTAAGGAATACAAGGATTACATGGAAAAAGTAAAAGGTAAGCAGTGCAGTTTCACTTTACGTTGCCTCTGCCTGTCCCCTGCTGAGTGCTGTGTCTGTTAATCGCTCATTTTCGGTCAACGTAAGCCACCTCCACCTTCACAATAAGTACTAAGTGTGCATTCTCTGTTAGTAAATGAGGCAGTAAATTTAGATTTATCGCGCACGTTATGCTCACTACTTTACGTGCGCGCTAACTCCAAATGTAGCTCCCTTTTGTGACAGGGTACTCCCCGCCCCTGTGCATATAAGAACATAAGAACATTGAACGTTTACAAACGAGAGGAGGCCATTCAGCCCATCTTGCTCGTTTGGTTGTTAGTAGCTTATTGATCCCAGAATCTCATCAAGAAGCTTCTTGAAGGGTCCCAGGGTGACAGCTTTAACAACATTACTGGGGAGTTGGTTCCATACCCTCACAATTCTCTGTGTAAAATAGTGCCTCCTATTTTCTGTTCTGAATGCCCCTTTATCTAATCTCCATTTGTGACCCCAGGTCCTTGTTTCTTTTTTCAGGTCGAAAAAGTCCCCTGGGTCGACATTGTCAATACCTTTTAGAATTTTGAATGCTTGAATCAGATCACCGCGTAGTCTTCTTTGTTCAAGACTGAATAGATTCAATTCTTTTAGCCTGTCTGCATCTGACATGCTGTGATGAGTCAAAGGGGTTTCGGTCTGTAATTCAGCCTCCCGACAGTTGAAGGCATCAAACCAACTCGGGACTTCCCTTACCAAGGTCTCGTGACCATGACGAAAGTCATCTTTATGAGGGGCGGCACCTTGGTGAGGGGCGGAAGTACTGAGTATGTAAATTCCAGCCACTGGAGTCAAGTGAGTTATAAGGACTCTTGTCAGTTGGGGATTGGTGTTCCACTGACTACAAGGGCGGGCGTTGCATACTAAAGGGAACGTACTACTGTGTTCGGGGTTGGTCCAAGAAAGTATAGGCAGGGTGAATAGGCGGAGGGAGAGACGAAGAATTTGGCTGGTTTGTTTTCATTTTGTCGGCACGGGGGCGGAACACCCACTAACATTTTCTTTTCTGTTTTATCCCCTTTTTATGTCCAGGGATATCGTGAAGAGGACTGAGAAAGTTTCCGAACCCTTCTTTTGACCATTATTCCAGCACCCCCTCTCTCACGCCATTCTTTTTTTGTTTTGTTTTATTTTTATTGTGTAACGCATAATACTAATAAAAACTTTTATTTTGTTACACGCAAATTACTGTCTGGACATTCGATTGTTACTCACACGCCTCACACGTGGTGTCATTGTGGGAATTGGATCCAGCTACAGTTTTGGCAATGTTTAGGGAGCAGGAGGAGAAGTGAGAGGAGAGAGAAGCACGGCGCCAGGAACAGCTCGCCCAGTTCTTTGGACAGCTGGTGGAGAAGCTCTCAACACCTCCATCAACATCAGAGACAGAGGTTGCCCAGATGTTTGCAGCACAACCTAAGCCACAGAAGATGACTCCGGAAGATGATCCAGAGGCTTTCTCAGTTACCTTTGAGAGAGTGGCAGAGGCAGCAGAGTGGCCTAGAGAACATTGGGCCATGAAATTGGCGCCTTGCCTGACAGGGGAAACCCAGGCGGCTTATAGAGCCTTGACGGCCACAGAGGCATCGAACTATGATAAAGTAAAGGAAGCCATTCTCTCATGCCTCGGGATAACGGAGGAAACATACCGGCGCCGCTTTTGGGAATACCAGCTGTCCAAGGGGATGCGGTCCCGGGTTGCGGGACAGTATCTTATGGATCAGTGCACCTGGTGGCTGAGGCCGGAAGAACACACACCCCAAGAACTGGTGCAGAAGATTGTCATAGAACAGTTCGCGTCCATATTACTGCCAGGAAATCGAGAGTGGATTAAAAGGAATAGACCTACCACTCTCGAGGATGCCATCATCCAGGCGGAGGCATATGAAGACGCGAACGAAGACGCCGTCTCAGACCCCACTCCTGCCCCTAAACTAACTCGGACCAACCAGCCAATGAAGCCCAGAGGGGGTAACCAGACCTTCAGACCATGGAGGCCGAGGTTAGCCCTATCCGGGGCGAGAGAAAAATCCCCTAACCTGCCAGTCATTGACTCGCAGGACAGATCAATTCCGTTGGCGCCTCCTACCCCAGTGTGTTACGGCTGTAATGAGCCCGGACATATTGACAGGAATTGTCCGGTAATGGAGGTGGACCTGACGAAAAGATCCTGGTCAGCAGTAACAGGTAAGAACACTGGGGGATGTCGGGAGGGCCCTTATCAGTTAAGAGTACAGGTTGGAGATGAGTACTGACGCATTTGCGGACTCTGGGTGTGCACAAACATTGATTCGGCAAGCTCTCTTGGATGGGGTAGCCTGGGAGCCACAGGGTGAAGTGGCTATCTCCTGTATCCATGGAGAAACTCGGGTTTATCCCATCACTAAAGTTAGACTTACTGTAGGTGATTATTCAGCTTACGTTAAAGTGGCTGTAGCGCAATGTTTACCATACCCTGTTCTCCTGGGAAGAGACTCCTGGGAATTTTTGATCGTATTTTAGGTCAGGAAATGGTCTTAGTTTCTACCAGGGGACAATCTAAGAGACGGGAGAAAACAATTGGCGAAATTTTCCCGTTGCAATCCGACCTGTTTAACCCTAAAATCCGCCCGAGGAAAACAAAAAGGGTGGAAAAATATGAGGAAACTCTAAGACGACAAGGTGAGGGGTCTGACTCAAAGGTAAACCAATCTCTTAAATGGCAGGTTAAGGGAGTAGGTGTTCAGTGTGACCGGGGCTGCGAGGTTACTGATGTGGAAGGTCACATAATAAAAGACACTCCTCTCAGTGTACCTAACCATTGGGACCGAGATATTGACCTGGGATATGAACAACAAAATGATCCCACCTTACAATATGCTTGGAAACAGGTTAGATATGTTGAGGGAAAGGATATGCAGGAAGGACGACCAGTGGTATTTCCGCATTTTTCTGTATCTGGGCACTTATTATATAGAATAACCCGGGCTCCTGGGACAGGACAGCTCGTAAAACAGTTATTGGTTCCTGGGCCTTTTCAGTCGGAAGTCATGAGATTGGCGCATTATATTCCATTTTCAGGTCATTTAGGAACTGAAAAGACCCAGGAACGAATTCTGGCCCGGTTTTATTGGCCAGGGGTTTATGGTCTTGTGTGGAAGTACTGTATGTATCTGAGTGTCCTGAATGCCAATTAGCTGCCCCTAAGTCAGTTCGCCCCGCACCTCTGGTTCCACTGCCAATTATTGGGGTACCGTTTGAAAGGATTGGTGTAGATTTGGTAGGCCCTCTGGAGTGAACAGAGTCACAATATCGGTATATTTTGGTAGTAGTGGACTACGCAACACGATATCCAGAAGCTGTTCCCTTACGCTCTATGAATGCAGACATTGTAGCAAATGAATTGGTAAAAATATTTTCTAGGGTGGGAATCCCGAAAGAAATTCTCACTGATCAGGGCACTAATTTTATGTCTGGCTGTATTCAGCAATTATACAAATTATTGAAAATTCGTTCAATTCGAACCTCAGTTTTTCATCCTCAAATGGATGGGCTTGTTGAACGATTTAATCAGACTTTGAAAAGTATGTTGCGCCGCTTTGTAGATCAACAAAAACGCAATTGGGCCAAACTGCTTCCCTACTTGCTCTTTGCAGTTCGTGAGGTACCACAATCCTCAACAGGGTTTTCTCTGTTTGAGCTCCTGTACGGTTGGCAGCCGTGGGGTATCTTGGATCTCATAAGAGAAGGCTGGGAAGAACATTCAAAAGAGTCTAAAAATGTAGTAAAATATGTGTTACAGTTACGCGATCGCTTAGAATTAGTCGTTCGATTGGCACATGACAATCTCAAAGCGGCACAACAGAAGCAGCAGCAAAGCTACAATAAAAATGCAAGAATTAGGAACTTTCGACCTGGAGACAGTGTTGTTGTTGCTTCCCTCATCGGAATCTAAGTTGTTTGCTAAATGGCAGGGTCCCTTTGAGGTTATTCGAGCGATTGGAGAAGTTAATTATGAGATCCGACAGCCTGGGCGTCGGAAAGAAAATCAAATTTATCATGTTAATCTCCTCAAACCGTGGAAAGAGCGAGAGGTCCATTTTATATCTCCCGCACAGGAGGGAGAGGACTTTGGACCCTCAATTGAGCCAGTGTCAGCAGTTGAGGTCCCGATGGGGGAACAATTAACTCCTGATCAGCGCAAAGAGGTAAGTAATTTAATCAATATGTTCAGTGATGTGTTTTCTAACGTGCCTGGAAGAACGCATTTGATTGAACATGCTATTATCACTCCGCCAGGTCTGAAAGTTAGACAGAGACCGTATCGCATTCCAGAGAGTTGGAGAGATTCTGTTCGGAGGGAAGTGGAGTGTATGTTGAAACTTGGGGTATTTGAACCTTCCTGAAGCGAGTGGTGTAGCCCAATTGTACCAATAGACAAGCCAGATGGGTCACTACGGTTATATATCGACTTTAGGTGGGTGAATGCTATCTCCAAGTTTAATGCATATCCCATGCCTCGGGTAGATGAACTCTTAGACAAGCTGGGGCGAGCTCGGTTTATTTCAACTTTGGATCTGACAAAAGGATACTGGCAGATTCCATTAACGAAAGCCTCTCGTGAGAAAACGGCATTTTCAACCCCAGATGGTCTTTTTCAATTTTGTACTATGCCATTCGGACTTCATGGAGCTCCTGCTACTTTCCAGAGACTGATGGACAGGATATTACAACCTCATCGAGAGTATGCAGCTGCATATATCGATGATGTAGTCATTTATAGTTCTTCCTGGAGAGAACATTTGAATAGATTAGAAGCCGTCTTATAGTCTCTGAGGAAGGCGGGGCTCACAGCGAACATGGCAAAGTGCGCTATTGGAAAAGAAGAAACTAAATATTTAGGTTTCATAATGGGTAAGGGTAGAGTGAAACCATTGGTTTCAAAAGTCCAGGCTTTGTTGGATTCACCAGGCTTTGTTGGTGTTCCACTGACTACAGGGGCGGGGCATTGCATACTAAAGGGAATGTACTACTGTGTTCGGGGTTGGTCCTAGAAAGTATAGGCGGGGTGAATAGGCGGAGAGAGAGACAAAGAATTTGGCTGGTTTGTTTTCATTTTGTCGGCACGGGGGCGGAACACCCACTAACATTTTCTTTTCTGTTTTATCCCGTTTTTATGTCCGGGGATATCGTGAAGAGGACTGAGAAAGTTTCCGAACCCTTCTTTTTACCATTATTCCAGCACCCCCTCCCTCACGCCATTCTTTTTTTGTTTTGTTTTATTTTTATTGTGTAACGCATAATATTAATAAAAACTTTTATTTTGTTACACGCAAATTACTGTCTGGGCATTCCATTGTTACTCACACGCCTCACACATGCCTTTTAAACCCAGGATAATTCTGGTTGCTCTTCTTTGCACTCTTTCTATAGCAGCAATATCCTTATAGCTTATTATACCAGAATCTAAATCATTAATGTAGATTAGGAATAGCAGAGGACCTAATACTGATCCCTGTGGTACACCACTGGTTACCTCGCTCCATTTTGAGGTTTCTCCTCTAATCAGTACTTTCTGTTTTCTACATGTTAACCACTCCCTAATCCATGGGCATGCATTTCCTTGAATCCCTACTGCGTTCAGTTTGAGAATTCATCTTTTATGCGGGACTTTGTCAAAAGCTTTCTGGAAATCTAAATAAACCATGTCGTATGCTTTGCAATTATCCATTGTCAATGTTGCATCCTCTAAAAAGTCAAGCAGGTTAGATAGACACGATCTCCCTTTCCTAAAACCATGCTGACTGTCTCCCAGGATATTGTTACCATATAGGTAATTTTCCATTTTGGATCTTATTATAGTTTCCATAAGTTTACATATAATAGAAGTCAGGCTTATTGGTCTGTAGTTACCTGGTTCGGTTTTGTCTCCCTTTTTGTGGATCGGTATTACTTTTGTAATTTTCCAGTCTGTTAGTACAACCCCTGTGTCAAGATACTGTTGCATGATCTTGGTTAGCGGTTTGTAAATAACTTCTTTCATTTCTTTGAGTGCTATTGGGAGGATCTCATCCGGCCCAGAGGATTTGTTTATTTTAAGAGCTCCTAGTCCCTTTAACACTTCTGCCTCTGTTTTGCTAAAGTTATTTAAAACTGGATAGGAACAGGTCGACATGTGGGGCATGTTGTCCGTGTCCTCCTTTGTAAAAACCTGTGAAAAGTAATCATTTAATATATTTGTATTTTTTTATTTGAAATGTTTCACCATTATTTATAGCTGCTCTGGCGCACAGTCTCTCAGCCTAAGTGTACATGTAAATTCACCTTCTATCACTGACTTACACGGTTTTATTATTTATTTACTTACTCTGTACAGTACAATATGATGCTTTGTTACACTTGTGAAAAGCTTGAAATGTTAGCTACGATCAGCTGCTCGTGTGCATTCTGGGAGCTGTAGTACAAAGTGGAGAGTGTTCCAAAGTGATTGTATTGTTACAGGTCCAGTCAGACCTACACAAAAACGGTTACCAAATCGTACAACTGTGCATGCGTAGCATTCGTTTTTAAAAGTACTTTTTTTATATTAAAATACACATTTTTAAAGCTCCCCACCCACAAAAGGCACTAAAGACTACTTAGATGCAGTAACTTGCCAAATGTGAGTAGTAACTGTCCAGTAGTTTTTTGCCTACAGGTGAATAATAAAAAAATGCTCTCCCGGCACCAAACTTACATGAAAAACCACCCGTTTTTTAAAAGTGCTGTCACAAGAAGGAGACTGATCAGAGAGGCTACCAAGAGGCCAATGGCATCTTTGCAAAAGCTACAGGCTTTCATGGCCAAAACTGGTCAAAGTGTGCATGTGACAACAATATCCCAAGCACGCCACAAATCTGGCCTGTATGGTAGGGTGGCAAGAAGGAAGCCATTACTCAAGAAAGCCCACCTTGAATCCCGTTTGAAGTATGCAAAAAAACACTCAGGAGATTCTGTAGCCATGTGTCAAAAAGTTTTGTGGTCTGACGAAACTAAAATAGATCTTTTTCGCCTAAATGCAAAGCATTATGTTTGGCACAAACCCAACACAGCGCATCCCAAAGAACACCATCCCTACTGTGAAGCATGGTGGTGGCAGCATCATGTTATGGGGATGTTTCTCATCGGCAGGGACTGGGGCACTTTTCAGGATAGAAGGGAGAATGAATGGAGCAAAGTACAGAGAAGACCTTGAGGAAAACCTGCTGCCCTTTGCAAGAAACCTGAAACTGGGACGGAAGTTCACCTTTCAGCATGACAACGATCCAAAGCACACAGCCAAAGCTACACTGGAGTGGCTAAGGAACAAAAAGGTAAATGTCCTTGAGTGGCCCAGTCAGAGCCTGACCTAAATCCAATCGAAAATTTGTGGCATGACTTGAAGATTGCAATTTGAAGATGCAATTTGAGTTCTTCAAAACGTACATTCAGTCAAACTATTTTAAATGTTTTGTTTATAAACCTAACTAGCCCTTGTTGTATCGCATCAAAAGTAGCTGTTTATGTACCTGTGAGGATCTCTGTTATGACTTTATTAAGTTCTGTACTGAAGCCAGTTAATCCTGATCGTGCACACGCTCCCAGTGAAAGCTGTGTGCAGGGTTTCCATGTGTTCAAAGAAATAGCAGTTACATCTTTAGGGACTGCCTTAAGCCGAGTTGTTAGTGTTTCCGGTTTGATGGCGTGTGGGGCTGACTGAAAATACAACAAAGAGCAGTTTGTGTTTACTGTTACAACTGAACTGAAATGTACTTTTGCTTTAAAAAAAAGAAAAGACCACCAATGTAGGTGTATAACAGAGAAAAGGTAATCAACCAAGCTTGTTATTTTTTGCAGAAAGTAACTGTAATATTATTACTCCCTTTAAAAATCGAACGCGTTCTAGTACCTTGTTATTGACAAAAGAAATAGTATTACAGTAACGTGTTACTTAAGTTACGAGTTACCTCAACTGTACACCCAATTGTGCATAATAAAGCTGTAATTCTATCAAGGACTTCTGATGACATATAAATCACGAGAGCGCTATCTCGAATAATGTATCAATGTCACCAGAAACCCATGATAGAATTACAGCCTTATATGTACCGTTTTATTATTTGTTATAATACATGATGACATAATTTCTTACGAAATGTTTGTTGCTTATTGTTTTTCTAAGAGTACTTGCGTTGTTCTACTCTTCCACAAATTTCCCCCTGTCTTCTAACGATAAAACTTGAAATCTGCAGGCCATTTTTGTTTGTTTTGGTGTTGACAGTGTTGTGTTCATGTACTGGTGTTAGAGGTTAGAAATGTTATCATCAACCTTATAATACACAGGTCTCGTGCCACCACCATGTATAATAAGTAGGGGTCTACCTAATTCGAGATTTCGCGGAAATGTAGAAATTGAGGTGTCACCGCAAAATTCACCTCTTTAGGGGCCAACGCATACCGGACTAGTACGGAGAGGAAAAAACTGAATTTAAGTTAACTACTGCCGCAGCAAGCGGCAAAACTACGTATCTTAATTCTGTAGGTAGGTTTTTTTATTCCTTCGCCGTCCTGTGTGCATTGCACTTAGGTAAAAAAAAAAACTACATTGACAAATAACATTAAAAAAATACTCCAAAGCGGTTAACTTTCTTGTTTACTGTTCACATGACAACAATGTTTTAATCAGCCTATTAGTGCATCTGTACTGGCTTTTCTGTGACTTGTACTGTACGATCAATCGTTATTTAGCTTCACACATTAAACGAAAGGTTACTACAGAGGCTGCTAAACAGAACGTAAAACAAATAACAGCTTTCAGTAAACAAACTTGAAAGTCAGCGCATTCCTGTTGGTTGTAGCCAAGTTAAATCAGTACTACAGGTACGATCCAGCACAGTCACCTCGCTTCAAACAAACTGCTGCTTACTTTTTAAACGCAGTTAGAATTTTAGACCCGAATAGGCACGTTTTCTTTCTTTTGACTTTCTTTTGGTACTAATAAAATCAATTCCTGGATGGGACAAACATCATGACAATGAACGTGTTGCATATATGGCCTTTATTAAAGAATGCCAGTTGCCCTTTGGTAACCAAGTTTTGGGACTGTTTCTAATCAAGGGCAGCAGTGTGGAGTAGTGGTTAGGGCTCTGGACTCTTGACCAGAGGGTCGTGGGTTCAATCCCTGATGGGGGACATTGCTGTTGTACCCTTGAGCAAGGTACATTATTGCTCCAATAAAAACCCAACTGTATAAATGGGTAATTGTATGTAAAAATAATGTAATTGTATGTAAAAATAATGTGATATCTTGTAACAATTGTAAGACGCCCTGGATAAATTATACAGATGCAGAAATTATTATTATTTATTTCTTAGCAGACGCCCTGGATAAGGGCGTCTGCTAAGAAATAAATAATAATAATTTCCGCATCTGTATAATTTGGCAAAGTTTTGCCTTACATTTCCAACCAATTCAGTGGATGTGTAGCAGGGCTACTTGATTATTTGTTTTCTTCTAGGTAACTGGGCTTCTTTTAAATGTTCTGTTGTATAAGCAGCTGTGTTGCACATGTCTTTTTTTAGGTTTTAATGATTGATTTATTGGTGAGTAATTAGATAATAGTCTTGTCTATTTAATATGAGACAGAGAGAGAGAAGGAGGACCGATAGGTGTGGAGCTAGGTTTTTGGTGTGTCGCGGTAGATGAGTTTGCTCTGAAGACGTGATTTGTTGGCATCCTGTGGTGTTAAAGCCGTTTGAGTATAATTCTAAACGTAAAGTGTTTGGCATTTGGAGATTGTGTGTATTGTATAAAGGTCTGAGATGCGTGGTTACTTCTCGGTCTCATAAAGTTTTGTTTGTGTTAGATTAAAGTATCCCAGCGGCCGGTAAAGAGACCCACACCTTTTGTTTGCTTGTTACTGCTAAAACGCTGTGTCCTTCTCCTCTCATCTGGTTTAACAGGGGGAAAGTTTCTTTTTTATCTTATTCTGCTGGCCAGCAATTGCGGGTTGGGTAGTGTGACAGAGACAGAATGATTCTTGGTGATAAATCTCCCTCCCGACCTGTGAGGGCACTGTGTAAAGGGAACAGAGTGCGCCGGACTGGATGGCCAGACAATTCATTCCCAGGGTTAGAAGGAAGTCGGCCATCTAGAAAGGGGGTGGAGCTACGGTACACTAAATCATCGTCCCGGAAGGGAAAAGATGTAGCAGCCGCAGATTGGAGGAGCGGTTGCACTCGTTAACCAAGGGGTCATGCTTGACGGTACAAAAGGGGACGTAGTGAAGTGATCTGTTCCTTTGAATGGTTATGCTGAACCGGAAGGAAAACCATATTGTTATTGTGAGTGTTTTGTTTGTTTGTTGTGTCAAAAATTGCTTGTTTGTTGTTATTAGACGGCTAACACAATCCAGAGCTGTCGCCAATGGTCAGCACTTACCCAGACGACACTGCACCATTGTTCACAATTAACTGTATTTACACCACAAGCACTATAGCACTCATTGTGGACTTGTGCTTGTTTTGTGTTACGTGTGGGTGTTTAAGATCGGGACTATTATTACCGGACTAACCCTTGAATTAAAACGGAGCAATACACGCCGCTGTATTGCCTGTTCCCATTATTATTTACTGTGTTTTGTCATCAGACTGGAATATAAAACATCACTGCACCTGGATTATCATTGTCTATCTGTTTATTAATCACTGCAGCACTCCTGCACCTGCACACTTTTAATCACTTTGCCACAGGGAGGTATTTCTTCTTTGTTTGTCAGAGCAGGTCAGTCAGTTTTGAAGTCTTGTCAGTTTATTGTTAACAACCAATTAACCCCTAATATTGTTGAGCCCTGAATAGTGCTACTAACTTTTCTAATATTGTTAGGCTTTGTATATTGCTGCTAACTTTCCAAATACAGTTAATCCAGGTATTTTGCCACTAACTTTTCTAATACTGTTGAATGCTGTGTGTGTTTATTAACAATCTGGTTTTACTGTAGAACCCGTGCTGTTTCCTGTAGATCTGTTTCCATCGCTCTACCCTCCTTAATGACAAGTGCAATTGCTGTTGGACTTCGGTCTAAGGCCCCTTCCTTTGTAATATACTGTATTTATTGATTGCATTTTTATTTGTTTGACTCCCTTTTTCTTATCAAAGCTTTGATGGATTTTTATGGTTATTTAAATTGATTTTTAATGTAATTCTGAGTTGACTGCAATAAAACTTTTTGAACTATCATCCTGCCTTGACCATTCTGTTGCTATTTCTATTCAACAAACCTGTTAGTTTGGTTTTAGTAGTAAATTGAATAGTTACACATTTAGTTAGTAGTGCCCCCTAGTGGCGATGTTGGGACCCCTTTTGGGTGCTTCTGGGTGGCTGCTACAGATCGATAGGTTGCGGATGCAACCCCGGTTCCCTGAAAGAGAAAATAACCATCAAGTATGGGATATTGCCGTCAGGCAGTAGGGATTGGCTGAGCTTTTATAGCAAAGCTGCCGATAGGCCTCTGCGCGAGCTGCCACGTAAGCCCGCCCCTTGGGAGCTTACTATCACGCAGCGCGCAGAGACTCTCTTCCTCTTTTGCTCTTCAGGCCGTGAAGGCTTCGGGCGACCTCGGCGGCGATGGTTATTTTCTCTTTCAGGGAACCGGGTTGCATCCGCAACCTATCGTTCCCTTTCAAGTCGAAAATAACCATCAAGTATGGGAACAGTGTACCCAAGCCGTCGCGAGGAGGATTCTCGGCAGTAGGACAGACTTACGTCATAACGCAACTTCGTAGGCAATACATCTACACATATGTGAGCAGCGCCTCAGCGTCTCGCCGCAATGACACCTGTCCTAAAGTGGGGTCAAACCATATCGTGACAATACTCAATATGAGCGCCAACTAGGGCGTCACAGAGTGTAACACGGATGCTCCGAATGACTGAGCAGAGGATTCCAGTACATTTAAACGGTAGAACCTCATAAAAGTATGCGGTGTAGCCCAACTGGCTGCAGCGCAAATGTCAGACACAGGCACCCCTCTAAAGAGGGCCTAGGATGTCGCCATACCCCTAGTGGAATGTGCCTTCAACTGCCCTGGTGGCGGAAGGCCTGCAGATTCATATGCTAATTTAATAGCATCCACTATCCAATGGGAAAGGCGCTGTTTAGACAATGGCTGACCCAAAGTCCTAGAACCATGGCATATGAACAACTGTTCTGTTTGACTCACAGTCGTTGTATGGTCAATATAACACCTCAATGCCCGCATGGGGTAGAGCATGTGTAACCGTTCTTCCTCTGGGGAAGAAAAAGGAGGAGGATGGAACGCCATCAACTCAACTGGTTGGTTCATATGAAACGGGGATATGACCTTGGGTAAAAAGGCTGGATTTGGACGCATGGAGACCTTAGAACCGTCTCCTGCGAAACGAGTACATGAGGAATGCATTGAAAGTGCGTGTAACTCGCCCACGCGTTTTGCTGATACCACTGATAGCAAAAATGCAGTTTTCATAGACACGAGCTTCATGTCCACGCTGTGGAGAGGGTCGAACGGTGCCTTCGTAAGGGCTTCTAACACCACGTCAAGGCTCCATGACGGTAAACTGGTTATCCTTGGAGGCCGCAAGCGTCTTGCGCCTTTCAGGAACTGAGATGCCAGAAAATGGCAACCTGGTGATAACCCGTCAATGCGTACATGGCAAGCCGATGTGGTGGCTAAATACACCTTAAGTGTAGAGGGAGATTTCCCTTCATCTAACAGTTTTTGTAGAAACTGTAATATCACTGCCATAGGGCAGGATATTGGGTCATGGCCCTCCGCCAGACACCAATCTTGAAACAACTGCCACTTGTACGTATACTGCGACCTAGTAGAGGACGCTCTAGCACTCTGAATGGTCGAAATCACCGCCGTCGAGAGCCCTAAGGCTGACAGGCGCTCCCGTTCAGGGGCCAAGCCCATAGCTGCATGAGCTTGGGGTTCGGGTGCCATAGCCCTCCTTGGGCTTGGGTCAATAGGTCCGCTCGCAGAGGGAGCTCCCTCGGGCGACCGTGCAACAACTGCACCAGGCTCGGGAACCATATTCTCCGAGGCCACCGAGGAGCGATCAGAATCACTGTTGCTTGCTCTACCCTGACCTTCTCTAAGAAGGCGGGGAGCATCGGAATCGGTGGAAATGCATATAGGAGCCCTGGTGGCAATTCGTGAGCCAGTGCATCGACTCCTAGGGGGCTGTCAAGGTCCTTCACCGAGAACCATAGGGGGCAGTGTATGGTCTCTCGCGAAGCGAAGAGATCTACTTGCGCTGTGCCGAACCATTCCCAGATGTGTTCTACCACCTGAGGGTGAAGACACCATTCGCCAGCAAGAGGGCCTCCTCTGGATAGGAGGTCTGCTGCGTAATTGACTCTGCCCGGTAGTTGAACTGCACGCAGAGAGGTTAAACGTGGTTGTGCCCATAGCAACATCTGTGTTACCATCCGGTGAAGACCGGGGGACCGCAAGCCGCCCTGGCGGTTGATGTACGCCACAACTGTGGTGTTGTCTGACCGCACTAACACATGCTTGCCTAGAAGCACTGGCAAGAAGTGCCGGAGGGCGAGGTCCACCGCTCTGAGTTCCAGAGCATTGATGTGGGCTGACCTCCAGGGTTCTGACCACACTCCACGGGTCCCTGTCCCGTTCCAGACTGCTCCCCAACCTTGGTTGGAAGCGTCGGTCGTGATGACCTCCCTTCTGAAAATGGGACCCACGCCTTGGCAGATGTTCGACGGAACTTTCCACCAGCGTAGCGCTTCCCAGCAGGCTCGGGATACCCTTAGCCTGCGGTGTTTGTCTCTCCACGGATGCAACGCGAAGGCATTGAACCAGGCCTGCAGAGGTCTCTGGTGTAGTAAGCCCAAAGGAAGGGCTTGCGAGGCGGCAGCCATCAACCCCAGCATGCGCTGACACAACTCCATGCTGACTGTTTCTCTCAACCTGAATAGGGAGAGACACCGCTCCATCGAGGCAACTCTTTGAATCGACAGGGTCGCTTCCATGGACACTGAGTCCAGATGCAGACCCAAGAATTCGGTCTGTTGGCTCGGCACGAGGCGGCTCTTTTCTGAATTGATCTTCAGACCTAGCCGCTGAAGATGGTCTGTAACCATCACTGTGTGCTGTGCTGCCTGCTCCTTCGACTGCGCGCAGACGAGCCAGTCGTCCAGATAATTCAGCAGTCGGACACCTTGAGCCCGTAAGGGAGCTAGAATGGCAGCCATACATTTGGAAAAGGTTCGAGGAGCTAGTGACAGGCCGAATGGAAGGACACAAAACTCGTATACCCTGCTCTGAAATGCGAAACGCAGATACTTCCTGTGACCCGGGCAGATGGGAACGTGAAAGTACGCATCTGTCAGGTCCACGGTGGTAAACTAGTCGCTGTGTCGGACTGACTGGATGATGTGCCTGTGCGTAAGCATCCTGAACGATAACACCCGCAGGTATTTGTTCAGTACTCGCAGATCTAAAATAGGACGGAGCCCGCCGTCCTTTTTGGGCACCAGGAAGTATTTGGAATAGAACCCCTGGTCGATCAGAGCAGGGTATACTTGTTGAATGGCACGCTTGCTGAGCAATGCCTGTATTTCCACAGAGCTGAGGACTGAACCGAGTCCTTCACTGCAGTTACGACCACTCCCCGGAAGGGGGGAGGTTTTAACCGGAACTGAAGGGTGTACCCGGTGAATATAGTTTTGTGCACCCAGATGTCGTTGGTGCATTGTTGCCAGAACTGGAGCTGTGAGACAGTGTAGGGGCGGGTTAACAGCTGCCTGGAGTTCTCAGGGCTGTTTCGGATGCGCTCGTTCGCGAGGGGCCTGGCCAGAGCCCCGAGGGCGTGGCCTGCCACCTCCTCTAGGGCGCCACCCTCCGCGCTGCGGTCTTGCAAATGGAGGTTGACCGCGTGCTGTTGTGCTTGAGGGAGAGGTCTTAGTACCCCCTGGCCGTGGCTGGTGCTGCAGTGGTGTTCTACGCCACTGGTGCTCCTGTTGGCGCTTAGGCTGGAAGGGCTTATGTGGCCACATCTTCGCCATCTGCTGAGATGCCTCCCGGGCCTTAACAGAGCATTGCAGCATCTCCTCAACCGCAGGGCCAAACGTGTGCCCCGGCGTAATAGGAGCATCTAATAATGGGGCCTTGTCAGGCTCTTGAACTCTCGCCTGCGAGAGCCAGAGCTGCCTTCTGGTGACCACCAGGGAAGCAATACTCCTGCCTTGAGCCCGTGCATTCAACTGGGCTATCTTGACTAGGAGTAGCGCGACCAGCGCCAATTCCGCCCTCAGTGGTCCTGCACTGTTTGTTAGGACATGCAGGGTCCTTAGCTAGACCCGAAAGTGTCGGAGTTCTAACTAGGGCTGCAAAGGCAGCATCAACCTGTGGGAATGACGCCAGACCAGCCTCACTCGCTCCCTGCATGGCAAACGCGGAGGCCTTCCGCGAAGTTGCTGGTGAAGAAGCCGGGGCCCCCCAGGTGGACTGTACCTCCTTAATAAAATCAGGGAAGGCTGGGAGCGTCCTGGGCTGTGGAGACCGTACAGACGGCGACTCAAACAGTGACCGCCGAGGTAATTCCACGGCTGGCCACTCAATCCCCAGGTGGCGAGTTGCTCGCTCCACCAGTGACCACAAGGGATCACTGGTGTCTAGCGCCTCCGACTCAGTGTCTTGCTCCGAGTGCTGGGATGTCAGTTCAGCTTCCACACTGTCCTCCTCAAGGAGAGGCTCTCCTTCGGAAGCATCCCTGGAGATGGCATCTACGTCCCATACCCCTTGGGGTTGTTGGACAACAGGGACGGCCAGAGGCTGTGGCTGAAACGGCAGCTGATTGGCAATTGGCCCGGCTGGTGGTGCCATGTTGGTAAGAGACATGAGCAACGATTGCTGGCCCATCATCACGTCCATAAACTGGGACATTTTCGATGTGAGCTCTGCCACGCCTGACTTGTCCCTATAACGCCTGTCCCGACGAGGAGAACGGGAGCGTCCCATACGGCGGGCTGACACGGAGCGAGACCGTGATCGGCGAGAACGTTCCCTGCGAGGGGAGGAGCCTCGGGGTCGAATAGACGGGCTACGAGAGTGCTCCCGGGCACGTCTATGGTCTGGGGATCTCTGGCCAGCTGTAAGCTGGGAGGGGCTCCTGGATACCCGCAGTGTGACGGGCGGAGTCGCTGTGGACGAAGGCGGGACAGACAGGGTGTAAGATGACCCTGAGGAAGGGGAGTGGCTACCCACCGCTTTCCTCGCCCTCTGGCGAAGAGTGCGCGGCTGAAAATTAGCGCACAATGCGCAAAACGATCTGTCTGCCAAGGCAGGCGCGGTGTGCTCTGGTCCCAGGCACGCCACACAGTCCTCATGCGGATCGCTCGCCGGCAATTTTGCCTCTCAGGTGGCGCAATGGTGGAACCGGACGTGATTGCCACTCCGACACCGAGCGTCGAGCGGCGGCGTCGAGCGTCAAGATGCGTGCACCAAGCGGCGGCGTCGATGCACCGGCGTCGGCGCGGGCGTTGAGTGCGTGCGCCTAGCGTCGATGTGCCGAGCCTCGGCGCCCGGCGTCGGCGTGGAGGTGCGTGCACCGAGTGTCGAGGCACCAAGTGTCGGCGCCAGCGTCGAGTGCGTGCACCGGCGTCGGCGTCAGCTTACCGAGCGTCGGGCGCCCGGCGTCGGCGTCGAGGTGCGTCGCGCCGAGCGTTGGCGTCGATGGGCCGGCGTCAAAGCGCCAAAGCGTCGAGTGTCGAGTGCGTGCACCGGCGTCGAGGCACCGAGCACCAGCGTCGAGCACCCGGCGCCCGGCGTCGAGTGCGTGCACCGGCGTCGGCGCCGGCGTCGGCGTCGAAGCATCGGCGTCGAGGTGCGTGCACCGGCGTCGATCGCCGGCGTCGAGTGCGTGCACCGAGCACCGAGTTTCGAGGTGCGTGCACCGAGCCCCGAGTGCTGAGGCACTAAGCACAAAGCGCCAAAGCGCTGATACCGAAACGCCAAAGCGCTGACACGAAAATGCCGGCGGCGTGTACTGAGACGCTAAGTGCCAGTACCGTGTCACAGTCTAAAAAGACAAAGGTGTTGTGCTATACCTACCTGTTTATAAGGGGACACTAAAAAGTGCAGTTGGCGGTAGTCTTCCTATGTGTACTGTATGGGGAAAAAAAATCTTTTTTTTTTTTATTTCTTCAGTTTAGAGGAACTGCAGCCGCACACACGATGTTATTGTAGCGTAGCTACAGTCGTGCAGCAACCACGAGGTGATGTTACAATCCGCGGGTGTTATTATAGGAGTGGCTGCTAGCAGCAGGCTACACTCCGGGTCTAGCCGAGGCAAGACCGAGGCTGCAAAAAATTGCGTGGCCTAGCCAGGCGCGCAATGTGTCCTCTAAACCCTATTCTATATAACGGAAAGAATAGACAGTACAAAAAACCCAACAACAAATATTTTACAATATAAAATATTATATGTAAAATTATACGAAAATGAAAGAAAGACGGACGGCGAGCGTCAACGCAATGCCGAAGCAAAGCGTGAAAAATATAATAATGCTCCGTAGTGCGAACACTGAAATCAACTCAGAGAAGGGGCAGTAGCCAGCTTCTCAAGCTCAAGGCTGACGAGTACAATCAGTGGTGTAATTCTCAGAGAGAAATCTTACCAGCTCAATGTCCTACATAGGCTGAAGGCAAAAGAGGAAGAGAGTCTCTGCACGCTGCGTATAGTAAGCTCCCAAGGGGGCGGGCTTACGTGGCAGCTCGCGCAGAGGCCTATCTGCAGCTTTGCTATAAAAGCTCAGCCAATCCCTACTGCCTGACGGCAATATCCCATACTTGATGGTTATTTTCGACTTGAAAGGGAAGCAGAATGTGCAGTCTCAATGTATGGGCAAGTCTTCACAACACAGAGAATGTTGGCAGCAACTGCTGGGAGATGTTGCATGCTGGCCTTTAACAAATGACAACACTCCGTTTTAGTAAGAAAGCAAGTACCACTATTTTTAATCTTTTATAGTTCTCTGAAATATTATCTACTTAGGTTTATTTAATGTTTCAACAGATCCCTGAAATGTCTGCGAAATCCAAATAATAATAATAATAATAATGGATTATGGATGGTCCACAACGTCTGTTTTCTCACAAAGGCACAAGCCAAATCATTCTTTATATGATTTACCCCAATATTCAATTTTAATTATGGCACAGCAATCCTTAAAAGTGTCTCTTGAAAAGTACCAAGGGTTGTGATCTATGGAACCAACCAAAAGAGCTTCTGATACATCTGTACTGTAATGGCTGGCTGAATCAGAGGGTAGTCAATTAATCGTGCCTGGACCATATTCATATGTATAGCATTAACATAATTTCTGCTGACAGGCTGAAGGACGTTGTCAGGGAAAATAATCTGTGGAAGGTAGGGGTCTTTAAAGCACAGGACTCACAAGCAATTTGCATTGCTTATTTCTAGTTGACAACCAAAAAAAACGGAATTCCTGTTTCCAAATGTGCCACTGGGACTATGGGATTTTGAACGTAATTTAAAGCAAGCTCAAGATCCCATACACCGTATGTTTGTGCAGAAACTACAGTTAGGACAAACAGACAAGAAATATGTGGTAATAAGTGATTACACTTGAACAAACATACCATTTATTATTTCATTTAAACAAAGCAAAACAAGAATTCATATTTAACCTTAACAGTACAAGTAATCATGATGAAGTATATATTTTAGATTTGAAATCATATGAATGGAACAGAAAATGTTCAAACACAAAACAGTGATCATGAGGCCAAAAAGATCTCCTTCGTCTTTCTCATCATAGCGGCCGCCGCGCATGTCTGAATGCTGATGAGATCACTCTTTCTCATCATACCGGCCTTCGCGCATGTCTGAATGCTGATGAGATCACTCTTTCTCATCATACCGGCCTTTGTGCATGTCTAAATGCTGATGAGATCACTCTTTCTCATCATACCGACCGCCGCGCATGTCTGAATGCTGATGAGATCACTCTTTCTCATCATACCGGCCTTCGCGCATGTCTGAATGCTGATGAGATCACTCTTTCTCATCATACCGGCCTTTGCGCATGTCTGAATGCTGATGAGATCACTCTTTCTCATCATACCGGCCTTCGCGCATGTCTGAATGCTGATGAGATCACTCTTTCTCATCATACCGGCCTTTGTGCATGTCTAAATGCTGATGAGATCACTCTTTCTCATCATACCGACCGCCGCGCATGTCTGAATGCTGATGAGATCACTCTTTCTCATCATACCGGCCTTTGCGCATGTCTGAATGCTGATGAGATCACTCTTTCTCATCATACCGGCCTTCGCGCATGTCTGAATGCTGATGAGATCACTCTTTCTCATCATACCGGCCTTCGTGCATGTCTGAATGCTGATGAAATCACTCTTTCTCATCATACCGGCCGCCGCGCATGTCTGAATGCTGATGAGATCACTCTTTCTCATCATACCGGCCGCCGCGCATGTCTGAATGCTGATGAGATCACTCTTTCTCATCATACTGGCCTTCGTGCATGTCTGAATGCTGATGAGATCACTCTTTCTCATCATACGGCCTTCGTGCATGTCTGAATGCTGATGAGATCACTCTTTCTCATCATAGCGGCCTTCGCGTATGTCTGAATGCTGATGAGATCACTCTTTCTCATCATAGCGGCCGCCACGTATGTCTGAATGCTGATGAGATCACTCTTTCTCATCATAGCGGCCGCCGCGTATGTCTGAATGCTGATGAGATCACTCTTTCTCATCATAGCGGCCGCCGCGCATGTCCGAATGCTGATGAGATCACTCTTTCTCATCATAGCGGCCGCCGCGCATGTCCGAATGCTGATGAGATCACTCTTTCTCATCATACTGGCCGCCGTGCATGTTTGAATGCTGATGAGATCATCAAACAATTCACCCTGAGGCACACTAGTTTGATCGGTGGCAGCCATGTTGGGAGCTGTAACGAGCATGTCATGTCTTGGAGGAAATGGATGGACAGTTTGCGACGATTACTATTTCTCGCGAAATTGGAAAAGCAGGATCCATTTGTAACATGCCGAGGAACTAAACAATAGCTTCATCTAAACCAGGGTAAAGCAGGGTCCATTTGTAACATGCCAAGTTAGTTTCCAATTAACCATCCAGCCTTGCTAATATCACTCAAATTCTTAATCATAGATTTACAGTATGAACATATGATATTATGTTGTGATCTATATTATAATGCCACAATTGTAAGCACATTGTTGTTATTTTGTTATTTAAGTTACTGTATTTCCACTTATCATACACATAATTAAAAAAATGTGTATTTAAAAAATATAGCAAAAATTGTTTTGAAAACTGTCCAAATTGCTTATTTCAGGGCTAAGAATGAAAAATCTGCACAAAAAAGACAGCATTTTTAACATGGAAATTGCCAAAATAAAAGGCCAGCTGGGTGGTTAAATCACACTTGTAAGTGTATATCTATCAGCTGATTTCATAGTCACCAAATAGCACTAATCTTGTGCAGTATGTGTAGCAATCTGGTGAATTTGTCAAATTCACATTATACAGAAATGCATTATATATACATGCAATTATGGTAGAATTCATGGTTGCCAGAAGGCAGCATTGCAAGTTTCCATCAGCCTACAATTGCCAAAAAAAACCAATTAACATTAACTGTATTTTTAACTAGTGAATTAATTGTCCATCATTTATGCATTTACTTTTAAATATTTATGAAGTGTAGTTAATTAACAATTAATAGATCACTTTACTCGCTACTGTCTCCGTCTGCATTCCTACTGTGGTGTTGATGGCGTTAACATAGATGTTGTCATCTCAATGTCAACAGGAGCAATTTTAAGGTAATAAATTGTTGACACAAGAAAGAAGTTAATATGAGAAAGTAGTGAACCAATTATTTCATTTTCCTTTCCAACCTGCCTGTCGTCCTCATCATTTTAACATTGTCACTATTCATATTGAAAACAACACATCACATGTCAGCTGTAATTTGCCATCTTGACAAATTGATGCACACAGGACCGTTTGTTTAAAGAGCGGGTGGGACTGTTTGCTAATACTGTGTATATATATATATATATATATATATATATATATATATATATATATATATATATATATATATAAACAATGTTATTATTATTATTATTATTATTATTATTATTATTATTATTATTATTATTAATAATAACAATAATAATAATAATAATTCAAACCCACCTTGTTCCTTTGAATAGAGTAACTATACCAGTATAATATACCAGTAATAATGTTATGAAAAATAAAGATTCCAAAAACGTTAACAGCAACCTATTTACATGTAGGGCTCCATGCATTGGTCATTTCTCAAAGATACACTTTCTCATTGGTTTGATAGAGCAGTTGTTTTGGCCTTTGTGGTTATGTCCAAATCTTTTCCTTTCCAGCACTTCTCCAATTTAATTTGAAACTAAACACTGAAGTGAGAACAGAGCTGCACAGCCAGCAGATGCTGCTTGACAGGAAACGTGATTGTGCACAGTCTGAAATGATATTAAATGGGGTGCAAATCAGTTGAAACTGTTTGTTTTTGCCTTTCATGTCTCTGACTGCTGTGTGACATCACTTCATTCAAAAAAAGATTTTTCGCTTCTGACACTCTTTTTTTTCCATTTGCATTCATTGACTACAACAATTGGAAAATGTGATTCATTACATGTTTTAAAAGTAAATAAGTTAACACTGCCTCTACCTCTTCTAAAACAGTTGCACAGTTCACATCCAGGTATTTTTGTAATGGTTTATTCCCAGGTTACAATTATCGCTGTGATGGAAAATATAATTTGTAAGTATGTTGCTCTGGAATTTAAATATAAGTAAACAGCATAAGATAAAAAAATATATATGCCACATACCCTGGTAAGAAACAACCAGGTGACTATAACTTTCAAAACTTGACTGCTCAATTTAAACCACGTCCTCTCTCTCTGCACAGGAACATTGGATTCTGTGTCACCACCTCTAATCTCCCAGGACGAATGAACAGGAACCACAAACGAAGAGTAAATTCAATATTTTATTACACATACACACAGTACTTCAAATCATTTGGCAGGCACAATAAGTCAAAATCAACATTCAACAACTAAATATAAGTGACCCTAGATTATCCCCTACAGGTAAGTATATGCAATACTAATACATTTTTGCTAGACTACTGTATATCAGGCAAATGCAATAATTCAGAATCGATAATCAACTGTTAAATGTGAGCATTAATAATACATTCTGACACAAGTATGTGTAATAATACTTAAACTAACAAAACAGCTCCCTTATCATTATTATTATTATTATTATTATTATTATTATTATTATTATTATCATTCTATAATCCTATAAAACACTATCTAAAATATCTTAAAAATAAAGAGCAAAATACAATGACGACTGGGCAAGCCTGTCACTCACAGAGCCCAAGTTCGCAGTCCTAATCAATGGTTACCGAGGCCAGTCCTGACCACACAAGAAGAACGGGAGATATTAATCCTTAGCCTGGAAAGTGGCTACCAATCCTCTTTGTCCTCGAGGACTAGAGATCTTCACACCCAGCCAAAACCAAGGACCACTCGGAGCTCTCTGTCTAGCAGGGGGTGTAACTTGCAGAGAATACTGTAGTCTGTGCTCGGTCCCGGGTGCCTGTAGAGAATTAATTACAACGTCTCAAGTTACCACACACCCCAGTAGTATCCCAACAGTTAAATCACAGTTTGTACAATTTTAATAAAACCCTTCACTTTCCTCTGCGTAGCAATGGCTTTTGCTGCTTCTTCAGTGTTTCTTCCTTTCGCTCAGTGTCTCGGCCTGGTGCGCCTTGCTTTCCACTTACTTCGGTCTCCAGCTTCCCGTCCCACTGCAGTTTCTGTCTCATTCCAGCCTTGTTCCTCGTTCCAGCCTGTCTGCTCTAGAGTGTAGAATGTCTGGTTTTATAGGGCAGGTGTTTAACGACAATAAGTTTAGATGGAAAGCAACTGAAATGCATTTGTGATTAATTCCACCTATTAAATCCCCAGTGCAAAAAAGCAAATCTCTTATAAAAAATAACAACGCTCCACCATCAACAGTGGGTAAACCAAACAACAAAAGAAAAAATATAAAAGGACAAATACATACATAACAAAAACAAGTGCAAACGAATTACATAATTAGTGAGAGCTGAACCAATATGTGAAAACAAACATCATACATACAATCACCATTTTCTAATTTAAGTCACTTGTGACATTCCTTCCCGCTTACTAGTTACTCGTCCCAAGGAATCTCAAAAAATTTACTCTAGATACCTGGCTGGAGGCCGCCCCTTTCTTCTCTTTGGTTAAAGGTTTGTTTTCAGGAACGGGGGGGACCCCACAGATACATCTCCTGGATCTATTCTGGGACCCTCTCTACCCACCGGAACCGGGGCCCTAAGCCCCGCATGTTGCAAGCACTGCCATTGAAGGGCAACCCAATCCCAATATTCTTGGTACCCTGGGGACACCAGTACCGGAGGGACATCCTGCGGAGTGGGTGCCGTGGGTTCAAATAAGCACACCCGCAAATTATTGCGATGAATAATTTTCTCAGGACCATCCTGTCCTTCTGGATGAATGCGTTACACTGGATGGCCACGTCTCAGGGGGGCAATAATAACAAACGGGGTCAGGCCCCAACGATGCAATAATTTACCTTGAGCAGGGCACCGGAAACTCCGAACAAAAACCCACTCCCCAGGTGATAACTGAGTCGTCTTTGCATTTTTGTCTCACCAGCACTCATCGGCTTGCTGCCATTGTTGGGCTTGCCTCCCTGCTTTATCATAGGCAAAGGCAAGATTGTCTTGGTGGTGCTTTACCCATTGTTCTCAGTTCCCAGCCGGTGGGGAAGGGATGGCACCTAACACTAAATCAACCGGAAGGCAGGCATGATGGCCAAACATCACAAAGAAGGGGGCACTGTATTATTATACGCATGTACTACTTCTAGTAATTTTTCTTCCCAATGGCACTGGTTGCCCTCTCCCAGTGTACCCAATAAGGTCAAAAGCATCTGGTTCATTCTCTCACATGCCCCATTACCTCGTGGATGATGCGGCATAGTCCTACTCTTCGTACAACTGTATAAATTACATAACTGTTGGATGATGGCAGACTCAAATCCAGCCCCCCGGTCAGAATGAATTTGTTTTCAGACATCCGTAAGGCTGTATTAGCATGTGCCAGAATACCTGAGCGGTAGTTAGTGGTTTGGTCTTTCATGGGAACTCTTCAACTCTAGGGGGCTCCACATCCAGCTCTATGGATACCCCGACCTTCTCTTCGGGGAGTCGGGACAAGACATCAGCATTAATATTGGCCCTTCCAGGACGATACTTTAACGGGAACTGGAAATTTGCCAGCTGGGAGGCCCAGGCCCCCAGTTTATCAGCCTCTGTGGGTTGTTATCAGTATAGACGACGGAAGGCACTCCCCACACTCCCTTCTGGTCATTATTCTCAGTGGCATGGAAGCTCCGGCTGGCATATGCAATGACTCATTCTTTGCCTTCTTGTTCTTGTGACAACATGGCTTCGAGTCCACTGAGACTGGCATCAGTATATAACCAGAAGGGGATGGCGAACTCTGCAGTGTCAAGCAGCTTTCAAGGAACTGAAGAAAGCCCTCCTTGCTTATGCAGAGTCCATTCAACTAAGGCCGTTTTCTTTCTGGCGGAAGCTGTCCCAACCAGCAACCCATGTAGCAGTGCAGCGATTCAGGCAAACGAGGGGATGAAGCGTCGGTAGTACCCTAAGAAACCCAGGAATAATCATAGCTATCTGACTGTAGTGGGCAGGGGCCAGTCTCGTACAGCAGTCAGTTTTTCTGCATCCGGAGCCATGCCTCCGGCACCTACAATATGTCCCAGATACTTCACATCTTCCTGTAATAACCGACATTTAGTTGGCTGTCACTTCAAACCGTGGTTTCACAGGCACTCAAGGACCTGTTCTAGATGAAGCAAGTGGGTATCGAAGTCAGGGGAATAAACAATAACGTCATCCAGATAGATCAATAACGATTTGCTCACCTGTCCTCCCAAGCACCACTGCATGAGTCGCTGAAACGTAGCAGGCGCATTGCACAGACCAAATGGCATCGAACTCGTAAAGGTGGTCTTCTCCTGGTCCCGGGGTCCACTTCTACCTGCCAGTGCCAATGTTATTTTTATTTAATTTGTGGGACAGTAAGCCATCTGGCATTCTGTGATATGAGTGGGCGTCTAGGAATATATGGTATTAAAATATAGTTTAAATATGATGGTGCAATGCCATGTGCATTATAAATACCATATGGGAGATACTGAAATTGAAGAAGGAATCTATGAAAAAGACCTAGGAGTTTATGTTGACTCAGAAATGTCTTCATCTAGACAATGTGGGGAAGCTATAAAAAAGCCAAGAAGATGCTCGGATATATTGTGAAAAGTGTTGAATTTAAATCAAGGGAAGTAATGTTAAAACTTTACAATGCATTTGTGGCGGAGTGTCCCACCCCTTTGTTTATTATTTATTTATATTATGATTTATGTTTATATTACGGCGAAGCGCCGCTTATTTTGTTATTGTTTTTGCATTTTAAAAACCCCTTGAGGATGCGTGACTGATCAGCTACTGATTATTTAACTAGCTGACAGTCACGCATCCTTCCTAAACTCGTGTAGACTGTGGCCGAGGGGTAATAAGATAATTAACAGCTAGTTAACCCCTTGGACAGAATATAAAAGCCTCCAGCTGTATGCGCAAGGGGGAGGGTGTCAGAGGCGAGACGGGTTTTGAGAGAGAGAGGAGATTAAAATATAAACAACTGCTAAGTATCGTGCTGGGGTAAAACCAGCACGCTTATTTGTTTATTTTTATTTGTTTGGCCAATGTGCCCTTTTGTTTGTAGTGTTTCGTTTTGTTTAAATCTTTTGTTTTGTTTTATTATTTAATAAAAGCACTGAGCGCCGTAGCGCTGCAGTTTCATCCGCCATTCATTGTTTGGTTTCTGTTACTTCCTGGTCCGTGACGTCACCTCACACGCCACTCAACAGCTCTCAGTCACAGCATTATAAGACATCATCTAGAATATTGTGTTCAGTTCTGGTCACCTCGCTACAAAAAGGATATTGCTGCTCTAGAAAGAAGAGCGACCAGAATTTTAAAGAATTTCAAAATTTTAAAGGCATGTCATATGCAGACAGGCTAAAAGAAGTCAGTCTTGAACAAAGAAGAATACGCAGCAATGTGATTCAAGAATTCAAAATTCTAAAAAGTATTGACAATGTCAACCAAGGGACTTTTTCAACCTGAAAAAAGAAACAAGGACCAGGGGTCACAAGTGGAGATTAGATAAAGGGGCATTCAGAACAGAAAATAGGAGGAACCAACTCCCCAGTAATGTTGTTGAAGCTGACACCCTGGGATCCTTCAAGAAGCTGCTTTATGAGATTCTGGGATCAATAAGCTACTAACAACCAAACAAGCAAGATGGGCCAAATGGCCTCCTCTCGTTTGTAAACTTTCTTATGTTCTTATTTAATGCCTTATAAGTTAAAAGCAATACCTTAACTCCAGATGCAAAAATAAATATGCATTCCAGGTACCAGGTTGTCAAAATTATTGTAATTAGTATTCTTACCCCTGAAATTGGTATAAAATAATAATATTTGGAAAAAAGTCAATACCCCAGTGATTCAGCCGCTGTGCCGCATTCCCCTCGCCCTGTGGGATCAAGTGTCAGCTGAGCTGAAGGCCCTACTGGATTCTGGGATTACTGAGCCCATCAACGCTTCACCCTGGATCTCAAACCTGGTGATAGCAAAGAAGAAGTCAGGGGGGCTCCGCATCTGTGTGGATCTGAGAGCTGTGAACACGGCCATCGTCCCGGACAAATACCCGCTTCCGACAGTTCCACAGTTTTCAGTAAACTGGACTTATGCCAGGCTACCTCCAGGTTCCCTCACACCCTAGCAGCAGGGACCTCACTGCTTTTCTTGCACACGCTGGTGTTTTCCGCTACACCAGCATGCCCTTCGGTCTGAGCTCGGCACCCAGCTGCTTTCAAAAGATCATGTCCTCCATCTTCGCCGGCGTCCCGGGCGTGTCTCTCTATCTTGACGACATCGTGGTGCAAAGCTCCAATGCCTCTATCCATGACGAACGCCTCTGCCAGGTGTTCCGCATGCTGGCCAAGCACAACCTCACGCTCAACGGGGAGAAGTGCGTATTTTCCGTACCGGAAATCGAGTTTGTGGGGTTCCGGCTGTCGACACACGGCATCTTCCCATTGCAGTCTAACGTGGATGCGATCCACCGCATTCCGGAGCGCACATCGGATGCACAGCTCTCCTCCTTCCTAGGAATGACTGCGTACTACCTCCGCTTCCTGCCATAGTACTCAGCCACAACATCGCCCCTGCATCAGCTGCTTAAGAAGGAGTTTCCCTTCAAAAAAAAAAAAAAGAAAGAGGTTCCCTGGGCCTGGACTGTGGCCTGCCGGGAGGCCGTGCGCCTGCTGAAGCGCCAGCTCACCACTGCACCCATCCTGGCACACTTTGACCTCGCAAGCCCCACCTTGGTCACCTGTGACGCCTCTGCCTCGGCACTGGGTGCTGTCCTCTCTCAACTCCAGGACGGGACAGATAGGTCTATTGCTTTCGCCTCTCGAGCATTGAGCCCTACCGAACAGAAGTACTCGGTGGGGGAGCGTGAGGTGCTGGCGTGTGTCTGGGCATGTGAACGCAGGCACATGTACCTCTATGGCCGGGCGTTCACGCTCTGCACGGACCACCAGGCTCTCACAGCCTTGATGTCCACCTCAGGCACAGGACACAGACTGCTCCGGCTGTACAGGTGGGCGGGTCGCCTGCAACAGTACAACTTCAAGCTCCAGTTGACCTCGGGCCGTGACAACGTGGTAGCAGACCTTCTCTCCAGAGCCATCATCGCTCCTGACCCTGCCAGTCAGTGGGTTGTTGGGGCATTCACTCCATGTGGAAATCGCGGGATAAGCAGCTGGGTGGTTAAAAATAAACACTTTTTATTGTTATTAAGAAAAACGGAAATATATTATTTCAATAGAACTTAAATAACAAAATAACAACAATTTGTTTGCAATTGTAGCATTATAACAATATAAATCACAACATAACATACTTTTTTTCCAATGGCAGCATAATAATAACGCATAAGGTCATTGTGCAGTCATATCACTTTTAAGAAATTATTTTTTGTGTGATAGATTTCAAAGCAGACACCCTTCAAAATCTCATCAGTGCTAACGTCTTTATCTGGTACATTTACAACAGAAAACTTGCGCCTTTTTCAGTTACATCATATACAGAGTGATTTGAAAGTAAGTTTGCCGCATCAACACACCATATCATACCTATGGTCAATGGAACAGAGCAGGGGGTCTTGGTCTCAGTTCAGCTCCTCCTACATGGCCCAAGGCAGCCCCAGCTCAACGGAGGAAGCTGGTAGTCAACGAGGTGCAAAAGCAGGAGGAGAGGATGAGGTGTATAAAGGCCATTTCCCAGGCCAAGCAGGGAGAATGGATGAGATGGGAGAGTGTGGAACAACACAAGATTGGCTGGCAAGACCTATGGTCAATGGAACAGAGCAGGATCAGTTTCCTCATCAGGTCAACATATGATGTTCTCCCATCACCACAGAACTTAAACCTCTGGGTAGGAGAGGATCCCTTATGTCCTTTGTGTTCATCACCTGCAACATTAAGGCACATTTTGACAGGATGTAAGGTGGCTCTTAGCCAAGGATGGTTTACTTGGCGCCATGACCAGGTGCTGCAATGTTTGGCCTTAGCATTGGAAGACAAGCGTAACATGACCAATAAGTTGCCACCAGTTCCATCAAAACATTACACACAAAAGACAACATTCCTTTGCCCAGGAGAGCAACCACAAGAAAAGGTGTTAAAACCAATCCTCACCCAGGACAACTGGAAGCTGCTAGAGGCTGGAAAATGCTGGCAGATGTTGGTCAACGGCTTATTTTTGCACCTGAGATTGCCACCACTAACCTTCGACCAGATATTGTCTTGTGGTCTGGATCAGCATTCCTTGTTCACCTGGTAGAGTTAACAGTGCCATGGGAGGATGCTGTAGATGAGGCATATGAGAGGAAGAAACTGCGGTATGCTCAACTAGCCTCTGAAGCGGAACAGCAAGGATGGAGAGTCTGGGTTTACCCAGTGGAGGTGGGTTGTTGAAGATTTGTGGCACACTCTACAACCCGGTTTCTCAGAGACGTCGGATTCAATGGCCAAGAGTTGCATCGCACATTGAAGAACTCATCTGAAGCAGCAGAGAGGAGCATCAACTGGCTGTGGTTGAGACGGAAAGATTCTGGCTGGGGATCTCAAGCACAATAGAAAGAAAGAAACGCAGATGTATGGGTAAGTAAGCTGGGCTGAGTTGAGTGGGGGATGGAGGGGGGTGATGCTGGGACACCAGAATCACCGTCGAGCCATCTTGAGGTGTTGTGGGCTAGTCGACGAAACACCGAGGATGGAAGGTGCCCACTTGAAGACCCCAGAGATGTACCCTACTTAGCTCAATCCAGACGCTTGTCATGCTGATGCGCTGGGGAGATCGCACTGTGGTTGATCCCCGGAGCCAGCATCACAGCTGTTGTGTGTGTTGATGCGCCAGGGAGGCAATAAGCTGATCCCTGGAGCCAGCATTACACTTCAGCCATCAACACCAGACAGAAGAATATCTACATCATCATATGGAAGGAAACGCAAATGGATAGAGACACAGATGGATCACATTAGTTTACTGTAAAGCTACGTCTTAGTTGGTGCTTATCTTGGCGAGTGCTGGGTTCAAATCAGCATGAAGTTTTAACATCTACTCTCGTGTAATGGAAATCATGTTGTAAACTTACTTACTATCTTCTGCAATTTTGGTTGTGGATGTGTATCGCTGTTATATGCATTATTATCTGTGAAGTGTAGGTTACTTCATCAGCAGAATAAATCGGTCATTTTGACCAGTACCAATGCTTACAAGGTTTCCTTAAAACCCCTTGTAATATTAAGAAATAAATAAATACCCTCATCTCATTCTCTGTAGCTAGCTGGCGTCCATTTTTTACTCCCAGCTGTGCTATCTATAGATGGGCCGGTCTGTTCAGGAAATCTTTCTTAGTAGCATATATTCTGCCTATTGATTTAGTGTAGCATGCCAAAGACGTGAGAAACTTTGCAGATGCACATATAAACCCCTGCACACTGTTCTCACAGGAGTGATAAATTTGGACTTGCTTGCACTCCACATGGAAATCGTGGGATAAGCAGCTGGGTGGTTAAAAGGCGAGTACTGAAACATACATTCACCTTTCAAATGTGTCTTATCTGAACTCTGAGAGAAAAATATAAATACTGTCACTAAGTTATAATCTAAAACAAACAGACATCTTTATAGTTTTTATTTGTATAACCCAGAATTACCAATTAGATAAAAAATAATCAAATGCACACTTAATATGTGCGTCTTTCTATAAGAAATATGAGAACTACAGAGGCTGTGTCGCAGCTGGTAGTTAAACAGTGCTTAAATTGAAATCCAATGCTAGTTCTGAATCCACAAAGTCACTCCTTGACATATCCCTTGTTTATATTATTTCTAGTGCTTTGGAACCAAACTCAGAGCTCCAATCTGATGCACACCCAGCATCACTCACTGTATCAGTGCTGTACAATCGTGAAGGAATATTCCAAGCATCTGTGTTCCTAGAGGAAGAAGCTGACAGAGCACCCCAATATTGGCAGTATTGTAAGAGTTTTTATTTTTTGTTGAAGTGTGTAGAATGTAATTGCAGACAGATGGCTGACTGACCAAAGTGTAATGTAGAAATTGGAGATGACAGGGACAACTCTAAATGTAAATGGCACCTACTCCTACCTTCACTTCTGTTCTGAAACAAATGTGGGAGGAATGTAGAAAGGAAACAGGTGTTCTCCATACATTTAACCCTTCCTTTGGAGGTATCTTGTATTGTGATCATCTTCAAAAAAGTCAGATATACTGTCACACAATAGAGAGAATCAGAGTTTCACAAAGTTTTGCATCACCTAGAATTTTAGGATTGAGACATCAGTAAAAATAACTACATTAACACAATATAGATCTGTTATTTAACATCATGTAATCAAAGAAACTACAAAATGATATCGCAAAAGTCTACATTATTTCACGTTGGATTTCGAAATGTGACATTTTTCAATTTGTCAGTTTTTCGTTAAGTATATGGAAAACTGCAAATCGGTATGTAATTCAATGTGTTAATGTAACATTATTCAGCAGGTTTCATTCAACTTTATAAAGCAAAATTTGCATAATTCTACAGAGTGATGCAAAACTTTTGACCATAGCTGCATAAGAGAAATATTTCAAATATTGATTAGAAGGTTAGGCTGAAATTCAGGGGAGGGATTATTGAATGATTGTTCTCATTAGGATTATTGAATGATTGTTCTGATTAGGATTATTGGATGATTGTTCTCATTAGGATTATTGAATGATTGTTTTCATTAGGATTATTGAATGATTGCTCTCTCATCAGATCACTTCCTCGTATATTATATAAATCTCAGGTAAACTCAGCTGGGCGTTGCCATCACAGTCCCATTTGTAATCCTACAACTGTGCTGCTGTTTCAAAAAACAGACACCACTTGTCACTAGTCTGTGCTTCCCCATGCATTGCCAGGCTTTTGCTTACATTGTTACATTTTTCTGTGTTTTGGTTGTGAGAAACGTTGTTTGTCTATGTGCGTTTTGTTTGGGAGGCTCGCCATGCCTCTCTTGGCTTTACAGCGCTGCTTATGTTCCGCCCTGCTGTGTTTTGTTGTTGTTTTACTTGTTCGTACAGTCCCGAGCCTGTCACCTCAGCCCCGCTGACCTACCGGTCTCCAGAACTGGTAACACATTCATTCTTACTGAGGTATTTCATTACCGCTGCACCCCCTACACTCACGACTGAGTTTGTCCTGTCATTAATTATGGCAGCATGGATTCATGATATCTTCTAGTTCTGGCTTGCAATACTTCCCTTTGCAATTTTCATAATAAATAATCTTACAAAATTAGAAATTGTAGAAGTCCCTGAGTGGCTCGTCCAGGTAAAGCGCTGCTGCTGGGAGCAATGGATGAGTCACACAGCTTGGACGGCGCCAGTTCACGTCCAGGCTGTGCAAAGAGGCCGAACTTTGCTGGGGACTCCCGAGGGGGGTGTCACATTGTCTCTTGAAGCTCCCGGGGTGGGAAATGGGAAACCGGCGGGGAATGCTTCTCCTCATCACGCAACAGCGAACCCTACTGGCCAGACACCGAGCACATTCAGAGTGGATAAGAGGCAGGGCTGGTCTCTGTTCTCCGGGATTGGTAGCCCGCCCACCTCTGCTCTGGATTCCTCGTCATAAAAGCTCAGAACGTCTTTGCTGTGTGGGGACTCACTGTGGTGAGAAGAAAAAACAAAACTGGACATTCCAAATTGAAGGAAAATAAATAAAAATAATAATTGGTCACTCCAAATTAAAATTAATAAATAAAAAATTTAAAAAAATGAAATTGTAGGAAAGTCTGTTTCTTCTACTGTCTGTCCAATGCTTTTCCCTCTACCTCTGAGTGGGCTCCAATAATGGGATAGCACGATTGAACCATGGAATTGATTGCCCTATCTTTTTTTTTTTTGTTCTGGGTGGGTGTTCAGAGGAGAGAATGAAAGCAAAAGCTGCAGGCTTATATCCTTGTGACCATCTCCAATGAACAGTCAGTTAATCAGTTTTGGAGACTATCATATTCAGTTTTGTGGGATGGGGCTTCCCCATCGATGCTACCAAACAATAACAAAAGATTGTATTTTAAATAAATACAAAATACATTCAAATCATATCAAAACATTCTCATGTTAAATAAACACAACACTATACATTTTTAAATCATAATACATTGTGTTTTTTAATACACAAAACACCCGTTCTAACACAAAAAAACGATACATATATTTACAAGCAGGGCTTTGCCCTGCCCCCTCTATGTGCAGGGCTTTTATACTGCGACAGAGTCAATTTTGTTTCATGAGAGAATCTTAATAGAAACATGTAACAAATAATTACATTTCTCCATCCATGGAGCTATAAAAAACAGATGATGACCAGTAGATGACAATCTGTAATATCATTCTAAAATCTTACTAAAGTCATTGTAAACACCTTATTTAATGCAATGTGAGTGTAATTATTAGTATGTTCTTATGATGCGTGCAATATTATTATTATTTATTTCTTAGCAGATGCCCTTATCCAGGGCGACTTACATTTGTTACAAGATATCACATTATTTTTTACATTCAATTACATTATTCGATACACATTATTTTTTACATACAATTACCCATTTATACAGTTGGGTTTTTACTGGAGCAATCTAGGTAAAGTACCTTGCTCAAGGGTACAGCCTATTTAAAAGCCAGTAACATTCTGCGCTGGCTGCCTATTGGCAGCAGCGCAC